>MU226742.1:1104581-1146303 GCA_018584345.1 Thuja plicata | reverse complement strand
CGCTAGTGACAATAGGTGTGAATCCTAACTCTTGAGCTTCTTGAGCTAAAGGTTTAACATTCAAATTCACAAGATGAGTAATACTACGCAAAAAATTAATACCTTGATCATTATCATGGAGGACTTTATTAAGAGCCTCTATAGCTTGGATAGAATCTTGATTATGGTTTTCTTGGATAAGCCAATTTCTCATTTTATCAAGTTTGGTTGAAAGGTTTTGCACTTGTTCAGGAGGAACTCTTAAAGCGTCATCTTCATCATGAGATGAGTGAGAAGAGTTATGCTCCATAGAAGGAGTGGAATCATGAGTTATCAAATTATCATCAGGAATCCTAAGGAAAGGAGATGAAGACTCAGGGTCAAAGGAACCCATAAGTCTATGGCTTCTTCTAACCGGGATACTATAAGTAGGACTAAAGGTGGTAAAGCTCATACACCAATACAATGCAAATGAACTAACATGAAATTTTGATTTATTAATTTTAAATGTAATTGAAATAATATGCAAGATCTAACATAAAAAATGTAAATCTAACACCAAAAAGAAAGAGTTGTCTATCGCGGGTTCACCAAAATGTAAAGGGAGAAAAATGTTTCTTTCTTTTGTGTTTATTTAGTTTTCTTAGGGTTTGATTGTGTATTTCCCTAACCTTTACATTTAAATTGAATTGTGTTGATTGTATATTTCAATTGTGATTAAGGAGAAGATAAGATGTTCCACCTTTATCCCCAAATGCACAAATGCAAGATCCAAGTTGATCAACCCAAAAGAGGGATTAATGCACAAATGAATCAACCATTTGGAAATGAGAGTAAACAAGAAGATCTTAAATTCTGTTAATTGAATATATAGATATGATATATGACAATAATCAAAGAAATAGGAGAAATGTACTAACCTTAAAGAATTTCATATCAAAGAATTTTGTTTTCTGAGGTCTGTACTCTATTTCTAGAAAAAGTGAAGTATGATCTGGAACTGGAACGCGGAGACGAACAAAACCCAGAAATATTTTTCCAATCCAATTTTGTCTTATGAAAAAGTTCAACCTTGACCCATAAATGTCAACCTTGGCCCAATAATGTCGACCCTAACCTGCACAGGTCTGACAGAGAATCTGTTCGCGAAGTCCGAAAGAAAGTCGAAAAGGGTATCTAGATCTGTGTCCAAATCCATAGTCCCAAAATTGTACCTACAAGAAAAAGAGATTTGTTTGTTTGGGGGGAGGGTTTGCCTTGGTCAAACCCTAGTTTTGGAATTAACCTTAAATATATGTAATTGAAATTGCAAAAGTACACAAAGTAAATGCTTAAATTCACCTTGCTTGTAAAAAATTCACCTTGCTTATAAAATTCCTTGTGGAGGCTTCGAATCCTTCAATCCCCAAGTATGTATACACCAAATATGTAGAATGTAGAATGGTAGGATGTCTTCAATCTCTTTCTTCTAGATCTCTAACACCAATTCTTGAATGGGTTCTTGAATTTGGAAGAGGCTTGGAAGAAGGTGGATGGAGAGATCACCAAAAGGGCACTATGTAGCTTGAATCCTTCAATGGCCTCCCATGGATCTCTTTGAATGATTGAAGGCTTGATGGTGGATGAATCCTTGCTTCAAATATTTCTTGATTTCTTGCTTGAATCTTCACTTGATGATGGTTCTCAATTGCTCAAGGATGTTTAGGCTTCAATAGAGGACTTAGAGAAAATGAGGGGAGAAAGGCTCCCTTTTATATGAAACTAGGGTACAATCTTCTAAGGAGGCCGACATAGGATAATTAAATTCCCATTAAAGCCTTTACCCCTAAGAGAGGACCTATATTAAATATAATTTAGGAATCAACGCTTCGGAACCCAAAATAGCCAACCTAGAAGCGGGAAATAACTTTTGCAAAGACCGACATCCAGAAATTGCAAAACCCCAAAGTTTGAACCCTAGGTCAAGGTTGAGGTCAACCTTGACCTAGGTTAGGTTAGAGGTAGACCTTGACCTAGGTCAAGGTCAAGGTTGAAATAGGCCAAAAAGGTCAACCCTGACCTTGAAGTCCAAATCTCAGGTCTGCAGTCCAGAATGCAGAAATCAGGCTGGAAAGAAGTGTAAAGAGGGGCAGAACAAGGGGAAAGCCAGCTCTAACTCAGGAACCCATTCAAGGTGCTTGATATGACCCCAAACCACTTACCCGAAAGGCTAAACAAGTCTATAATGGAAGTGCTTCCATTTTCCGACTATACATAAATATGTAAACATTATGAAATGTGCCTTAGGAGGATTGTAAAGCATATACAGATTATGGAAATCATGCACATAACAATGAGCTTTAGGTAAGACAACATATGTGGAGTCAAAATAGAAATACAATTATTACTTCTATGGTATTACCATGAAAGAGGTAAGAATAATCATCACCAAAACACAAAGGAGAGTCCATGATGAAGGTTATAGTTATTACTATTTGTCATATATATTGATATGTATTAGATTTATAATTCTAATAAATAAATTATAAATTTGAAGGGTGGGTTGGTAGGGATAAAAAATTATGCAATAATGAGAGTCCAAATTTTGATTAAGATAGAACAATGGAACACAAGAGTGAACTCTAATCAAATGTGAAGTAAATACAGGCCAAAAAAGGGTCCAAAATCTTAACAAAGAAGGAATAAACCCTCAAGTCAAACCCACAGTGTATAAGATAAATGAGTTCACAATCTATTGTAAGGGAAAATTCACACATAATCAATTTAAGCTAATCAACTAATCTATATAATTGGGTTGGGATTGAATATAATAATTATTAAATTAAATGAATTTAAATGTGTACTTGGTTGGAATCTAAAGTCAAGAAAATATTGCTTAATATGTGAGTAGTTGATAACATATTGTTGGAATTTGAAGGCTTTTTGAGATGTCTATCTCAAAGTTTATGGACTGATTAAACTCTACATTGATTCACCTACACAAGTGTAAAATTATTCTCTTTGAGTATAGACTTGGACTTGATGAATGGATCTAAATTGTAATTCACATCGATGATTTGATAATAAAAAAATGACTATTGGAATTCACTTGCATTGTTCTTTGATATTTGAATGTTTATAAGGGCTAATAATGTTTACAAAGACCTTTGGAGAATCTACTAATTCATGAGGGTCATGTTATTTTCAATCAAACTCCTAGTTGGACTATGACTTCATGAAAAGGATCAAGGTTAGTATGCAAGTATGCACTGGACCTAGGATATTGTGTGCTAATGTAATGCTTAGATAATGTTTTTGATTATGGGAAAAAACAGGTTTTGAAGGGACCTCAAAACCCATGACAACAAGTTACAAGAGATATGCATTAGATACCATCCAAAAAAAACACTCCTAGAAACAAACCAAACCAACAAAACTCAAAAAACCAACAACCAACACTAGCTGAAGACCATAAACACAAAAACAATAGGAAAGCAAGAAACAAAAATAAACACCATGGAAAAAGAAAAACTTGGGAGCTGAAAGAAAGCCTAGGCTAGCTCCTTCAGAGTAGAGGCAACCTCTTCTTCCATAGAAACCATGTCCTCCACCATGTTTTTGAGGTTCTGAATTTCCTTTGGTACTGAGGAGGCCTTCTTCTTGAGACTCGCACAGGTACATTTTCCTGGTCCTTCAACACAATTAGCACCCCAATCCTTTTCATGCTTTCCATGTACAACAACCTTCTCCTAGTAAATCTTCTCCATCCTAGTGGCCAAATCCTTCAGATTTCCAATCGATATTTTCATGTTTAGAAAATGTTACTATCACATTCTATAACTAAACTCTTCAATGAATTCTATATTATCCTTAATATTTTGAGAAGAATCAATGATTGACTTTAAATACAACAACATATCACACAACAAAACACAAACATGTATTATGTCAACTCATAATGACTATTAGAAAGAGGTTAAAAAGATTTAATTCAAGCTTGAATTTTTATAGTTTGAAATTTAGATCCACAGCTACAAAAATAACTTAGATCATATCCACACTCATAAATCTAATATACAGATAATAAATTAATAATTTATAAATTGTAACCAATTTTTGAGAAGTAAAGGGAACCCCATCTACATCCATCTCTCACTAATAAAATTTAGCTCAATTTTTGACACGCATAGGTCATTTTTATGACTGTCAAATGTAGAACAATCGACCAATGTCGTCATGGAACTTTTTTTGTCGAAGCAATCAACGAATGGCTTTCACAACCATCCCATTCCACACTTGGTCACATTTATGACACATTACGACACAATTAGTTGAAAAATAATGACAACAATGCTATATAAATGACACCGAAGTCTTCAAAACACAAAGGGGGTTGGTCAGTATAGCGATGAGGGTTTGTCAATCAATTCATCATTCATATATATTTCTCGTCGATGATGAATGTGACGAATGTCGAACTAGTGATGACATGTTTATTTGTATTTTTTAAATAATTTTTTATAGCTTTCTCTATTGAACTAATAATATGCTACAGTAATTCGCCAATGTAGAGCAAAGTTGAGCCTAGAATGTAGAGCAGAGTTGAGCCATAATGAAATTATTCTCAAAGAGGCTGACTTGGTCTTTAAAAATTCAACAAGGTATTTATGCTTAGAGGTCAACCTTGGGCCCTCAAATATTTCATTCAAGGATATATATATATATATATATCAATTTCAATGATAAACAATAAATAATAAATATTGCCAATATTTTTTATTATTATTTATACTTATCGATTTATTGTCCAAGCTAGAAGATATTTTCCGTAAAGGCCATAATATCAACACTCCCTCTTGAACTTGAGGCAAAGATCCACTCTTAGATCCTTCATAAAAACACATAACCAAAATAGATTCCTTATCCAATGATGCCATAGATCTCTCATCTATGATAGTAGATCTCTATCTACTAGATATAATTCCTGATCCACAAGATATCAAGTCCACGATATTAAGAGCAATGGTCTAATGAATATCAAGTCCATGATATTCACCAAATTCTCTGAGCAATGGTCTCTAGACATCAAGTCCATGATGTCCACCAAATGCTCAAAAATGGATCCGTGATCCATAAGAGGAATATCAAGTCCATGATATTCTCCAATTCATAAGAATAACTTATCCATGAGCATAAGTATATCCAAATGAATAATCATAACCAAATGAATCTCATAAACAAATTCTTATCTTATGAATCCATATAATTATAAGAGTAACAACTATGATCATGTCTCAAAAAAAATCTTATCCACATAAGAATAATAACTATGATCATAAGAATCATAATGTGTTCACACATAGAACCACATATAATCTCAGCCACACGAAAGAAAGTATGATCGATTCATACAAAATAAGCCAATAAAGTATGCTTCATCCATCCATGCTAAAGTATACAATAGGCCAATAAGGTATGTTCCATACATACATGCTAAAGTATACAATAAGCCAATAAAGCATGTTGCAATAACCAATGTATTCAAATGTAGTTCTCTCATAGAACAAGCATAAACCATCATACTAAATTACATAATATAAAACATTACACAACCAGCTAGTATAATGCATATGTTGCCACAGCTGTAACTAAGTCTGAGATAGAAATATGTCAGCGCATATAGCAGAAAAACTCCCTCTCAATATGCAATAGACTAAGATTACAAAGGAAAGTAAGTTCCCTCATACATACCATATTATATCATTGTTCAATGCCAATGCAAAGGCCAACACCACCAATGATGTCAATGAACCAAAGTACTTCCTTCACATTCATAAACAGTCAATGACAATTAATTGGTTATGTATGTCTCCATATATGCATAAAAAATACATGAAACATTTATCTAGCTATACCAAAAACAATATAGGCTCAACTATATGTCACAAATATAGACTCAGCCATAACAATGAAGAAGGGTATGCTAACATAAGCCAAGTGTTATGTAAAAGAGATGTTATCACACATAAATGACATATAGAAATATAAAAAAATGCCAATATTGATGACATTAATTTTCCATTAGTATGCAAACAACACTTTCGGTAAGCATACACCAAAATATAGAAGAAAGAGAAAACCAAAAATTAGATATAAAGAGATCACCGAAATGACTAAGTACAAAAAGAACCGACGACACAATTTTGTGTATACACCAAAATTGCAAAATAGAAAGATAAAGAGGAACACGACAGAGGAACCTGACGTACAGGATAAAGTGCAAACCGAAGAGACAGTTAAAGAGAAACTAAGAGAACAAAGTCGAAAGACAGTCAACTAATTTTAGAAGCATAACTGACCGTTAGGAACCGAGAATCAGTTACAGCCCACAAAAAGTGGATCTGACTTCCATGTCAGATAAAGAAGTCTTATTCTATTTATAGGATCTTGATTTTTTTTAAATCTATTTCTTTAGGGACAAGAAACATGAATGTAAGTGCTTTAATCAGTCTAACTGATTTAAAACACATAGACTAGGAGATCAAGGTACAAGTTGTAAACCTAATCTTAGAGTTAACATGGTTTATCATGAAACTTGATTACGTCAATCCATCTTATAAATAGATGATGCAATCATTCATTATACAATGATGTAAATATGAAAGAGAGGATGAATGAAGCCTATGAACACATCTATGGATCAGATTGAAAGTTTCAAGAACTAGAACAACAAAAGGTGAATTTGGTTAGCAAGAACCAAGAACAGAGGCTACCAAGAATTAGAGGTATTACTCAATCACATTAGGTGATAATCTCATTCATGTAAAACTTAAATGGATCTGTATCAGCAATAGGAGATTGCATTTACCATGTCAAATTGTAATTTGCTATCATTCTAACAAATGGATCAAAGTGTAAAAATCCATTCAAGGAAGGTGAATTTAACAGTCCAACTACAAATATATTAACCGGGTGCACACTCAACAGTGTTGCTAAACCTCTTAACCGAGTAGAATTTAATAGGTCTCCACAGATACTCTTAACCGGGTAGATCATCAGAAGTGATCAAATTGTAAGCCTTAACCGGCCCCTTCCAATCTGCAGATAGTGAATATTTTGTGGGTGCCATCCCCACCGCAGTTTTTACTTCCTAACAGGAGTTTTCTGTGATATCATATCTTGTGTTATGTGTCAATTACTTTCATGAATGTTTCTATGAATGTTCACATGTATGTATTATGAATTGATATAACTCATATCAAGATAGTATAGATCATATTGAATGGATATACAATTGATTACAAAGGTTAATTGATTAAAGGATACAAAAGTTTTAGAGGTATTGATTCACCTCTCCCATCTTAGTACATACTTCCCATTAATTCCAAAAATTGGTAAAAGAGCTAAGTCTCTTCTTTGGAAAATCTTAAAGGCTTAAGATAAAAGATCATACAATGGAGAAGTACAGACTTGATAAGAATATTAAAAATAATAAGCTATAAATACAGATGTTTTATGAATAGTATAAAGAAGCTAGAATCAGCATGAGACAGCTATTAGATGAAAGAAAGATTATGGAATCTCGTTGTAATGAGACAGATTATCATGAGGAAGAGATACCAGATTTATTTGAGTCTTCAGGATCAACTACAAGCAAAGCATCATATACATCAGAAGAAAGCATCACAAGCCTAACTGAAATCAATCTACATCTGGTTGGACAAGTTAAATCTCCAAAAATCGGTCAAGAGACATAGATGATAAGGGTGATTGATGTCATGAACAATGATAGACAAGTTGAGAAAGAAAGAACACTAGCTATTAATGATATAAGAAAGATTACAAAAAAGCTACAAGAAAAAGAGTCTGAAATACAAAGACTTACAGAGCATCATCATGAGATTACAAATCAGATTATTCTTATGAGTCAAGAGGCAAACATAATAAATATTGAACTCATTGAAAGAATAGAAGCTATCGGTGAGCTAAGAGATGAGAATGAAAAATTGAAACATGAAATAAGAATTCAGCAGCAACATAATGAAATTATCAAGAAAGTTGAAGAAAGCAATAAAAGAATGGATGATTTTCTTGAAGGACAATGAAGAGTCAACAACAATACTAGTCTAGGTTTTACTGAGAATGAAGAATCATCAAATCAAACTAATCCAAAGAATGTCTATACAAATTCAAAACCAAGAAAGCTTACATGCAATCACTATGGAAAGCAAGGCCATACATCAAATGTATGCAGAGGCAAAATGAAAGGTATTCCTAAATCTACATCTTCATTCATAGGATTTTGTTATAAATATAACAAGAAAGGACATAAAGCATATGAATGTAAGTCTGAAATGAAACAACCAAAGAAGGAAAACTACATGAACAAATACTGTCCTACTTGCAAAATGAATGGGCACACAACTCTTGAATGCTGGAAAAAGAAAAGGCAAGCATGGAAGCCTAAAGGTCAAGAAAATCCTTGTCAACCGAAGAGAGTCGCTAACCAGTATGCATGGGATTACAACACTTGGACAAATTGTACATCATGTGGAAGATATGGTCACATTGCTGCAAACTATATGAGATAGTGGACTAGAAGGTCTAGAGGTTGGACTAACCCTAGAATGACATTCTTACACTGTCATAAAGTTGGTCATCTCAAGAAAGACTGCAAAGACTAAATGACAGAAACCAGCACATATCCCAATGGAAACACCATTGAAGACATATGGAGGGAAAGAGACAAAATATGGAGAAAAGATTCAAACAATGATAAAGTTGGACCGAGCAATGCAAATGGTGACACCCCATCCAATGGATTTGATGACATCACCACCCCCACCTAAGAAGAACAAGTAAGTATGGAACTGCATTACCCAAGTTATTATTTTACATCAGCTCCATAATATATTGATTAAATGCCAAATTAGCATAAGAAAGATGCATCACGGTATTACTTGTTAAAAATCCATGATAACTATGCTATCAGGCATATATACTAAAATCTATCGGTACACACTCAAAATTGAGACTGCCTACACTTACCGAGAAGCGTTGGTTAAAACCAAAGTTTCTAGTATAAACTGAGCCTCATTGGTAACCGAGCAAAGTGAATAAGTAATTTGCAAATACTGAAACCCATCGATAAAGGCAAGAGGTATAACGACCAACCGAAACATCATGTCATCACCGAAGGAAAGTTGAAGTCTTAACCGACGAACTCTGTCTTCACACACTGAGGAGTTGGTAAGAATTTATGACACATCTTTTAGGTCAAATGGCTATAAAAAGGTGACTGTTCAGTCTCATTGTTTACCACGACTAGAGAAGAGCGATGAAGAATGATTTTTCAAGCAGAAAGCAACAGGATCACAAAGCGACCACAACTCAACATAAAGAACTCCACACAGATCATAAATCTTTGCAAGTATAAATAGTAAGTTCTACAGAACCGACAACTCTATTTCACTCATTTTACAGAAATCCCTAAATCTAAAAATGGCCACGACATCAAGAACTGTGAAATCGAAGAACATTAAGAAGGATGAGTTCAAGCTCATCAAGAACTCAGCATGTGAGGAACCAAACTACAAGATTCACCCTGAGGTTTCCTCACAACCTGACAATGCTAGAGCATTCTCACAAATACCAGCTAGGGTTTTGCTCATCGAGGATGTTCGAGCATTTATTAACTACAAGATTGCAGAGATATGTGATTCAGAAGTTGAACAAGCTAATAAGAAGCTATGCAATGAAGATGGAACTCTGAAAGATGAAAATAAAAATATAGAAGTAAAAGGGCTCACCAATTCCCTAATGTTCCCGAAGGTCTTCAAAATTGAGTGGATTTAGTTAGTACTAAGACAAATACAAAATCAAAAACTTTGGTTGGATGAACTAAAGATGATAACCTGAGATGTTATCCATGCGGTCATCGGTTACCCTATAACTGAGAAAGTAAAAGCACTAAAGCATCCACCCAAGGCCGAGACTGAGAAGATCACAGGAGCCAAATGGGATGGAAGAGGATTGAAAGTTTCCACCATAACTGATGATGAGATGAATTTTGTTGCATGTATTCTAGGCTACAAATTCTTTCAAGCTAGCAGATTGAACAACATTGCATCTGGTGTAGTGGACACAACGTATAAGTTTTTGAAGAAGGGAACACAGTTGGACTTATCAGAACTTCTACTGAATCAGTTAAAAGATAATTTAAAAACTATCAGGAATGCGAAGTCAAACACATGTAAGTTTGGCTCACTCATAATGTGTATTTTCTTCTACTTTCAAGAAACATTCCCATCGGTAGGAGATGTGAAATGGGATAGCACAAAACTGGTCACCATGTAGATTAGTGAACATATAGCCTCACTGGGAGATAATTTTGAAACAATCATGGATGAATACTTTAATGTATTCAAAGACCGAATGCAAAAGAGGGTAAGGATCCACAAACAACTCATTGAGAAGTATAAAGATGAACTATGTTTCATGGTTGATATAGATCATACTTATATCAAGCTCGTTGTACCGAGGACAACATGGCTTCAACCATTAGAATATGAGATAAACATTGATCTTGCATCTAAGGCAATTGATGCCTTGTTAAATGAACCACTAGATAAGAAACAACCCAAGTTTGGAAAATATGACGAGGACAAAACAAGAATAAAATCTGGACTGGTTGTTAAGAAAATTGTCAGGAAAAAGGACAAGATGGTAAAGAACCTCAAGAAAATATTGTTGGCAACAGAGGAAGAAACCAAGCAAGAAGAGGAAATTGAAAAGGAGGAATAGACCAAAGGACAGCTACGTATCGGTGAAGTTGAAGAAAAGGATGACTCCGAGGCTAAAGAGTCAGATTCACCACCTCCTCCACCAACTAAAAAGCCAAGGACCACAACTGCTTCTAGAAATAGAAGCCAAACATCTAAGGATTCAACTCCTTCACCTTTGAAGAAAGGAAAGGTCAAAATATACAAGAGGAAAGTGGCCACACTGAAGAGAGGTGCAAACAAAAGAGTAAGAAAGCTCATCAAAACCCGAAAAGATATTTAAGACACCAAGCAAGATGAAGCTATAGAGGCAGAAAATGTCAAGGTAAAATCTCCAGACTCTATTGATGACATTTGTAAATGTATTGTAAATTCAGGATCTATTATAGATTCTAAGATTAGAAGATGGTTGAAACTAGATCCAGAAGATCATAACAAAGTTGAAGATGCCATCATAGAAAAAATGTACAAGTTCAAATATGTGCCAATTCAGTTTGAAAGCAATAATGTACCGAGGGAACTATTAGACAGACTATACTCCAGATGGACATTTGCTTTGAAGAATGAAAATGAAATAAGAGAAAGAGTACTTGTTACTCTCATGCCTTCTGAATCCAAGAAGGAATAAATAGATGAGATGATGGAGAAACACAAAAAGGAGTTCTCACCAAAGTTGAGAGCCTATAAATTTCTCGAAGGAAAGCTCAAAGAGCTTGAACAGGATAGCCATAAGAAATGGTGTAAGATTCTAAATAGATCTACTGAGGAAGAAAGCCCTGACAAAGACCTACAACAACAATATGTTGATAAGGAAACTCAAGAACATATATTAATAAAAGATACAGAAGATGACACATCTATTGAGTTAGACAAGGAAGAAGATGACACAACCGAAAACATAAATATAGATGTTGCAAATGAATCATGGCCAGACACCACAAATGACAACATTGTGGATAAAAATATCATTAACATTACCGATGACCCAACAGAGGAAGTTAATAAAGATGAAGATGTCAATATTGCAAAGGACACAATTGATGAGCATGACACAATAGTTGATACTGCATAGGTGAACATACCAAGCAACATGCCAATATTGATACAAGCTATCAATATTCTACAAGAATCAAACAAGTCACTTGAAAAGATACTCCCAAGGATGCAGGGGAAGAGGAAAAGAAAGACAACACTGATGATCAGAAAGACATTGGAGACACTCAAATAGTAACCGATACTGATAAGGTTACAAGAGGAGATTGAAAACAAGAAGATGCAGACACAACAAAGAACAATTCAGACACAAAGAATGATGAAGCTAAGGACACTGATGAAGGAGATAAACCTAAAGATGGCACTCCTGAGGAAACTGACAAATGTGTTACCGATAAATGTGCTACCAACAATGTGAAGGTTAGTGTGGAGATATCTATAGACACCCGACAAGATGAAACTGACACACAAAAACAAAAAGAAGCACACCATGTAACTTCATCAAGCACAATGGACAAAGCCAAGAAATTGCAAATGGTTTTACATTCAAGTGCTACACAAAAGAAGAAGAAGAAATCAAAGAAGAATAAGTTGGAAGTCACCTTGGATGAAATTATTGAAATACCAAAATGTGACCCAACTACACTTGATTTTGAAGCATTACAAGAATACGGTAAAATATGCCAAAGGAAGGCATTACAGGCGAAGCTGAAGAAACAACATCGAGACTCAATGGTACTGGAAACAAATAGGGACATCTTGCACCAAATTATACCCAATGTTGATATTGATTAGAACAAGCCAATTCTTGATCAATTAGACACTCTCACCAAAGCAATAAAAACTCAAAATATAAATGTGGAGAAGGCAATTGAAGAGAGACCTGAGCAGAAGTACCAACAAAAGCTCATTGAGAACATCAACCAAGAAGTGGCAGTCAACAAGGTAAAGCTGCTAGAATTCATTATTGAATTAGATCCAATTATAACTGAAGCTATAACCTTAATTCAACAACTGAGCACATTAGAAAAGTTCACTAAAGAGAATAGTGACAATATAGAAAAGTTAGATACAGATCTAGCTAACATTGCTAATAACTTAACCACTGATGGAGACAATGTAATTAAGTTGCATTATGAGAAGATCATTGAGATCAAAAGGTTAAGGACGAAACTGTGGGAAGCAGAGACACACTTCAGGGAAGAAGTCATTGATCTCCAAGCTCAACTTCTACCGAATCTAACACTGCTCCAACAACACATCAATTCAGCATGACAACTGATAGCAACTCCCGAGATGTCTATAGAATACAACATCTATGACATGCACTCCAAGATCACACTCGAGCACATGGCTCTGGAGAACTTAAAAAAACAATGGGAGAAAATGATGCAAGACATGAAGTCTTCACACTCCCATATTTTTTATAAGCTCTAAGGTATAGACCTTTTCCCTTAATATCAAAAAAGGGGGAAAATGATACGTATATGTATATTCATATGGGAAAATGATATATATTTAGATGGAAAATGCTATGTATATATATTCATAGAAGGAAAGATATCATATGTACAAATATACTGGCATATACATAGGAGTCATGAAATGACTAAGGATTATATATGTTGTATATACTTAACATTTTGTTAGTATTTTGCACATATCAGTTTTTGATACTAATGTCAAAGGGGGAGATTGATGACATTAATTTGCCATTAGTATGCAAACAACACTTTTGGTAAGCATACGCCAAAAGACAGAACAAAGATCAAACTGAAAATAAGATATAAATAGATCACCAAAATGACTAAGTACAAAGATAATCGATGACACAACTTTGTGTGTACACCGAAATCACAAAATAGAAAGATAAAGAGGAACCCGACGTGCAGGATAAAGTGCAAATCGAAGAGATAGTCAACTAATTTCAGAAGCATAACCGACTGTCAGGAACCGAGAATCAGTTGCAGCCCGCAAAAAGTGGATCTGACTTCCACGTCAGATAAAGAAGTCTTATTCTATTTATAGGAACTTGATTTGTTTTTAATCCATTTCTTTAGGGACAAGAAACATGAATGTAAGTGCTTTAATTAGTCTAACTGATTTAAAACACATAGACTAGGAGATCAAGGTACAAGTTATAAACCTGATCTTAGAGTTAATATTGTTTATCATGAAACTTGATGATGTCAATCCATCTTATAAATTGATGATGCAATCGTTCATTATACAAGGATGTGAATATGAAAGAGAGGATGAATGAAGCCTATGAGCACATCTATGGATCGGATTGAAAGTTTCAAGAACCAGAACAACAAAAGGTGAATTTGGTTAGCAAGAACCAAGAACAGAGGCTACCAAGAATTAGAGGTATTACTCAATCACATTAGGTGATAATATCATTCATGTAAAACTTAAATGGATCTGTATCAGCAATAGGAGATTGCATTTACCATGTCAAATTGTAATTTTCTATCATTCTAACAAGTGGAGCAAAGTGTAAAAATCCTTTCAAGGAAGGTGGATTTAACAATCCAACTACAAATCTCTTAACCGAGTGCACACTCAACAGTGTTGCTAAAGCTCTTAACCGAGTAGACTTTAATAGGTCTCCATAGATACTCTTAACTGGGTAGATCATCAGAAGTGAGAAAATTGTAAGCCTTAACCGGCCCCTTCCAATCTACAGATAGTGAAGATTTTGTGGGTGTCATCCCCATCGCAGTTTTTACTTCCTAACAGGAGTTTTCTGTGATATCATATCTTGTGTTATGTGTCAATTAATTTCATGAATGTTTCTATGAATGTTCACATGTATGTTAATATTATGAATTGATATAACTCACATCAAGATAGTATAGATAAGATTGAATGGATATACAATTGATTACAAAGGTTGATTGATTAAAGGATACAAAAATTTTAGAGATACTGATTCACCCCTCCCCTCTCAGTACAAACTTCCCATTAATTCCAACAAATAATCATGAATCATCCAATATGTCAATGTACCATATGTCAATGCCAATACCAATGAACCAGCCAAGTGCATGAACTAAATCATGAGTCAGTCAATCAATGCAAATGATAATGACCCAGCCGATAATAATATGCCAATGTAGCATATGTTAATGAATCAATCAATCATTATAATATATGTGAGAGAGTTCTAGAAGAGGATGATCAAAATATGTGGCATATATAGCTATTAATGGCTCCAAGACATTGTTCAAGAATGAAACAAAGACAGAAAGATCTAAAATTGAGCATCTGAGTCACAATGATTAGCCTAAGTACCTTATAGAGTACATGAAAATATGTATGGGATAGTCATACAAAATTAAATCATGGTATCAATTACATCAATGTCAATGATGCATCACAAAGAGTGGCCATGAAGATAAGAATATACACCAAGCAATGCAAGTCTAATACATTCGATCTGCAATCTGCAAGAATTCAAATATGTTAGCATACACATAGATCAAAAGTAATAAAAGAAAATTAAAAGTGCATCTATTATTCATCTATTAACAATCTAATCAAAATTTTAACTAGGAGAAGATTATGATGACTAAAGTGCACGCTTGGATGTCAAATATATATTGATCCAGTTTTCATGGTTGAATGTTGAATGTTCTGATCAAATATGTTGATCTAATATTAAGTGTTGATCAAAATTTCATGGTTGGATGTCCATGTTCATGGGTGGATGTCAAATATTCTATCTAATGTTCATAGTTGGATGCCAAATGTGTGTTGATCCAATGTTAATGGTTGGATGTAACATGTGACATCAAATGTATGTTGATCAAGTAAGTTCATTTAAAGTTCATGGTTGGATGTCAAAATTTGTTGATCTAATGATCTTGAGGTGTTGTGATCTAAAGCTTATGTGTTAGGATATCCAAGTTATCAAGACAATTCAATAAAATGCAAAAAACTTGATAGATAGTACCTAGGGCTAAATCTAAAAAAAGTGCTCAGACTGAATGATAAGGCTCTTCAATATCTTTCCAATGCCACAAGAATCACAAAAATTGAAGATCGTGGCAAAAATTTGAGCTTGGGAGTCCAAACAGAAGGGTCAAATTTAAGCTACAGAAAATGATGATAAACAAAAAAAGAAGGGAGAACAACCTGAAGCTCTTTAACATCCTGACGATGGATCAAAAACTATGATTTGAAACATTGATGCAAAAAAACACACATAATCTTATCTAGAAACAACAAGTAAAAGGTTTTTATTTTTCAAGGTGTATAAACCCTTCTCTCCTATGTGGTGTAATCTCTAGAGTGATAACATTGTCTTTTCAAATGATAACTTAGTCTCCATAGAAAAAATACCTTTAGGAACCCAAAAAGCATGGCCACATGCCAAAGATGGTATCATTATTTAATCCAATGGAAGAGATGAAGACTCAATATTAACAAAAGTACTATTGCACTAAGTGACTAAATTGTACATGAATCAAGCTAAAATAAAGAGTCCAATCTGACACCTCTAGCAATCCCCACAAGACACAAGGAGTCTTGATTTGACCCAGTTTCCAAAACCATATATGAAAATTCCAACAAACAAGCTACAAATAGTAAATACATTGTCTCTTACAAATGTCATTTTTTGTTGTAAAAATCCACTCAACTAGGGTGCCTAGTTTGTAACTCTCACTACCCCAAAATAGAGCTACATGATAAGTGTAAATATCAATCCTAATTCCAAAATTTCAATACAACTCTCCTCTTACATGCTCTTACACATTATAAGCATCTGTCATAGAATCCTTTTAAAATAGGGAGCTCCAATTTTGCTACATATATCAACCTTAATGACAACTTACAACACACCTTTACAAGGTGCCAACACTTGGCAAATATGCTGGCTCAAATTCCAATTCCCCATATTAATGTGAGGCTAAATTAAACAATAATAAAATATATTAAAGTGCAGGAAAACAATAAATTATTAAAAAAAATGCTAGGAACTTGCTAAGGTCGAAATGCCTTAATTCCCAAAATTTTCAAGAAGATGCACATTTGTCACCATGAAACCAAAAAGGAATAGTATTAGATGCTCAACAATTAAAAACATACACCAAACCAACACACCCAACAAAAAAAATCTAAACAAAATTATTAGCTAAATCAAAATGCTGGCTAATGACAAAAACCTATTAAAATACTTCCACTGCCCAGGCAAACAAGAGTACAAACATCTAAATGGATATCTAGTAAGGAATGGGTAAAGTATGTAATGCTATTAGGAGAAATTGGAAAACAAAATATGTATTGAGCTGAGGTTTTCAAAGTAAATGGCCATTTTCCCATTTTAAGACCTCAATATGGTTACACAAACACAAGTGGATGGTAAGTTTCAGGCATCATTGATAGCTGATGGGCACATCCTCAAGGAAGAAGCCATTACTTTGGAGGAGAATAATGGATAATTTCTCCACTAAATATGTCACAATAAGGAAACGATTACACAAAAAACAAATCAGCTAAGTTGGGTGATTGTTTGGGGAGAATGGGGAAATTAATTCCATGGCTTTAAATGTTCTTAAAACACCTAAGTAGAGGCTTATCTCTTGTATGCTTTGAAGATCCCAGGGATTGAAAACCAAAGTCTTGTTGAAACCACGAATGTAAACCTAAAAAAATCAATTGATTTTAAATGAAAACCAAACAAGAAAGGAAACTAAGAAAATTAGTAAAACGTTTATCCTAGCAGATCTCTATTCTGACTAAGTTTGTTAAGGATGATTTTCACAGACTAACTCAACTTTTACCATCATCTTTGTTGAGGTCCCTAGGACTCTCTTCTATTTTTATGGCTTCTGTATTCTTTCTATCAAGCAAAAAATCTTACTAATAAAAAAATTGTGTTTCCTAATTGCATGGTGGTTTTATTTTACATTCTCCCAGATCAATTTTTAATCTCTTCTATATTCTAAATCTGCATGGTGTTTTTTATCCTAGTTTGAAGTGGTCACATTGTTACCCAATAAAAGGATTGCTTCATGATAAAAAACATCTCAATTGACCAAGCAATAAATTTAATACTGAGATTTACAGATCTCCAAATCATAGTACTTTGTTGAGGTCCCTAGGATGGTCTTCTATTTTGATGGCTTATGTATTCTTTCTATCAACCAAACAATCTTACTAAGAAAAAATTGTGTTTCCTAATTGCATGGTGGTTTCATTTTACACTCTGCCAGGCCAATTTTTAATCTCTTCTATATTCTAAATCTGCATGGTGTTTTTTAATACTAGTTTGGATCGAGCAGTCATATTGTTACCCAATAAAAGGACTGCTTCATGATAAAAAAACATCTCAACTGACCAAGCAATAAATGTAATACTGAGATTTATAGATCTCCAAATAATAGTATCGGTAATTTTCAAACAATACATATTTGAATGTATATTTGAAGAAGGAAAACATAATAATCATTATAACTTGTAACCTTATACAAGAATTGCTTAGACTAATTCAAGATAAAACATGCAGATAAAATAGCAGGTCAAACAAACGAAATTTATGTGGAGATGATTAAAAATTCACTTTTGCACATGTTACAATGTCAAGAAAGTATTAACCATAAGCTTAACTCAAACCCCTGTTCTATGGGCCTTCTCATCGCAAAGAATTCATTAATATATCCTTAAGTATGGAGAAAAAAATAAGGCTGCTGATAGTGCTACTAATGTTACAGTCATTTGATGAACTCTATGATTATTTGCATTCAAATCAACTTTTGAGATGAATTAAGCAAGTTTCTAATCAAGAAAATACAAATGAACAACCTGAAGCTCTTTAACATCCTGATGATGGATCGGAAACTGTGATTTGAAACATTGATGCAAAAAAACACACACAATCTTATCCAGAAACAACAAGTAAATGGTTTTTATTTTTCAAGGTATATAAACCCTTCCCTCCTATGTGGTCTAATCTCTAGAGCGATAACATTGCCTTTTCAAATGATAACTTAGTCTCCATAGAAAGAATACCTTTAGGAACCCAAAAAGCATGACCACCTGCCAAAGATGGTTCATTATTTAATCCAATGGAAGATATGAAGACTCAATATTAACAAAAGTACTATTGCACTAAGTTACTAAATTGTACATGAATCAAGCTGAAACAAAGAGTCCAATCTAAATTTAAGACTGCAAGTTGAACTTCATTTGATGCGATATTTATTATTAGATGACTATTAAATGAAGCCTTAGGAAGTTGAACTAACTACCATGCACTAAATACTATTTAAGAAAGACAATTCATGATGGATACATAAATGAATATATTATGCATAAGGAAAATAAGAAGTTTATGTTAGCACCTTTAATTGCCTTGAGGGATAAAAAAGGAACATAGTGTCATTTATTTTTGGGACAAGATATTCATGTTTGTGCAGGGATCAAAGCAAGAGGATACAACTTGGCAAGGGGCCAAAAAGTTACATCAGAGAATGAAAAATAACAGGGTACAATTTAGACCTACAAGATAGTCTTTTTTGGGATAGGAAAGCATCAAAGTTAGAACTATTGAATGACCTTTAGGAGTACAAAAGAGAACTTTAAAGGTAAACCTTCAGGGGTACAAGGTTGGAGGGATATGATAAACTAAAAAATATAAGCGTAAATGAAAGGATTCTCAGATGAGGCTATATATCACTGTAGTATATTTTGAGTAAAGCAACATATGGCGCAGTAGTTTCAGGTTTTAACTCAAACATGTGTTCAGTTATATGTTTTCCTAATTCTGCATTTTTATGAATTCTACAAGCACTAACCAATTCTCATAACACACTATAAGTCGTCTCAATCAACATGTTGTTGATAAGTTATTCTACCTTGCATAGGCAACTGACATGAACACGAAGATCTTCTATACAACCATAATGATCTTTTGTAGTTGTGATAAAATCATCTTGCCTCATGGAATCAAATAAGTGCAGTCCTTGACCCACTAAACTTGTGTGGTTGCATGCAGATAGAACACCGAGATATGTGACATCATTTGGCTTCATGTTTGTGAGCATTATTTGATCAAAGAGTTTGAGAGTCCCCTCACCATATCTTGAAATCATTAAATGTCATGACACCACATCACTTTGCTAAACAATGTATATGTTGCCTGTGTTTTTTCATGAGCAACTAAAGCTTGAAAATTTTGAAGGTTGTAGGATAAAGATACTTGACTAGTTTAATCTTTTGTCACAAAAAATTATCATGATGATAAGGATACATTATAAGAAAAACCCAGAAAAGAATTACATCTCAAGTCAATAAAACTCCCAATATAACAATTTCCAAGATTTGGTCGGTAAAAATCAAAATTTAAAAAAAAATCATCTTGGAAAGTAGGTTAACACAAGAATTGGCTATTTTGTTTGAAATGGCATCATGAACATTCCTTCAAACTAGATTCCCTGGAAAATTCATATTTTTAAATTTGTAGATATTTTTGTAATTTTCACCAATAGATATGGTCAGTTCGGAGCATAATTAGAGTACTGCATAAGGTGACTAGAAAATCTAGCACCTGAGATTAAAATCAACATCATCAAGCTACAATGACCAATTAGACTTGATGTTCATGATGATTTTGATGATCTGTAAAGATGAGACACATGTCAATCGACTCATCACAAGAGTAAGAATGAAGGATTTTTGACTGAAATCACATGGTTGCCAATCTCAGAAACACTTGAGAATTGTCCATGTATTTGACTAGCTATCTATAATAGATTTAATACACAAGTTTAAAATTTACCTATTTGAAAATAGGGATAACATTCCACAATGATTCTTAATACAACAATAAAATAAAATCTAAAAACTAATGGACAATGTAAGCAACTAAAGAGCAGTCTTCATAACAATGTTAAAAAAGATAATGTGAAGACGATACATTTTTCATCCATGAGTAGAAAACAACCAAGGGATTTGGTGATACTAAGACTATGAGATATTGGAGTACATAAATTATGAATACATCTGAGACCAATGATTATTATAATACTCGTACATGTGATTTAACAAGTTACAATGAAATGCAATCCAAAAACTAATGGACAATATAAGCAAGTAAAGAGCAGCCTTCTAAACAAAGTTAAAAGAGATAATGTGAAGATGATAAATTTGTCATCCAGGAGTAGATAACCAAGGGACTTGGTGATGCTAAGACAGTGAGATATTGGAGTACATAGATTATGAATACATCTGAGGTCAATGATTATTATAATACTCCGATAAGTGATTTAACAAGTTGCAATGAAATACAATCCAAAAACTAATGGACAATATAAGCAAGTAAAGAGGAGCCTTCTGAGCAAGGTTAAAATAGATGGTGTGAAGATGATAAATTTGTCATCCATGAGTAGACAATCAAGGGACTTGGTAATGACAAGACTATGAGATATTGGAGTAAATAAACTATGAATACATCTGAGACCAATGATTATTATATACTCTCCTATCTAATGACTGAGATCTGGTGATGACTGAGAAAATTAAGCTTGTTGTCTTTGGGTAAACTTGTCTCAATTCCTTATCAGATATTTATGAACCAAATGAGAACATTAACCCTCCTCTCATTGATGGTAGAAAACTTGTTCATGGGGATACTTAAACAAAATTGTCATAAAGCAAAGAGAATGTAAATATTTCTTCAATCACCTCAATACCCTTTCTAAATATAAAACAATTCTTAATGATAGGGAAAAGAGATATATTCCATTTTTTAAATGATTTAATCACAACAAATGAAGATGGCTTCTTATCACAAGAAGTTTATATAAAGGAAACACATAAAAGTGCATAAATGTAGAGCAAAGGTATCTTCTTATTCTTGACATTAACCACATGAAAGTAGAGAAAAGGCATCTTACCAAGTTGTTCAAAATAAATGCCTATAATAGAGAGAAAATAAGTAGTTGCAAAACAAACTACAAACAAGACACAAATACTCTCTTGTCATACATCTGAGGTATCTTCAAATAATTCTTCAAGATACTGGAAAGGAATGACAAAGAACTTGTCTTAAAAAGTGAAAAGCTATTATAAACTTGAACAAGGACTGTTAAGACTTTAAACTTTAAAATTTAGAAAATGGATCTACCTAAAACCTTGTATTGCATAAACGTGACATTAATTACATTGAAGACTAGAGGAGTATTACATAAATTTGCTAATTAGAAAGATTGATTGTGCATGAGAGCTTTGACTAGAGGAGTATTACATTAACGACATAGTGCAATGTTGTGCTTCCATTCACATCGCGCTTTGACAAGGGATTGCATCCTTTATCCAAAAGTAGCCGCACAATACGAGTATGGCCTCCACGTGCTGCCATTTGCAATGCAGTCTTTCCGAAGCCCTCAACTTGCTCTGTGTAATGTCTGACGGCCAGTCTTATCCAGCATACTCTAGGCGTTGACTGTTTAGAGTGTTTTTTTTTAATTTTATGTGTTTGGAATTAAACTGGCTTAAACATATATCTATTGAGCATATGCATTTCTTTAGATTGTTATGCATCTTTGGGAAGTCATTAGCATCGTTCATTTGCATTATAATTCAGTGTATACATTTAGAATTTATTTGCAAGTCAACACTTAGAGTGTGCTGGTTAAGCCAATCGAATCGATGTCTGACTGGAGAAGGATTATTTGCATCAATAGATAGTAACTTTTCAACCATTCAACCATTTTTATACTGCCTTTCGTAGATGCCAAGTGCAACGGTGTTCTTCCTTCATCATCCCTTGCATAAATTAAGTCCAGTGAAGATGATCGCACTAAATAATCTACAACAAGGTGTCTCATCTTTCCTTGAGCTGCTAAATGTAAATAATTCTTGCCAAAACTATCCTTGGCATCTATTTTTAACTGTCTTTCCGTGTTTGTCTTGTGGCAGCTCATTACCACCTTTTTGCTTTAACAAATTTAACATATCATATAGGCATTGGAGATAGCCTTTACGAACAACCCCTTTCGCAATTTCCATACACTCATTTGTGGGCAGTTGTTCAACGCAATCTTTCAATGTTAATAAATCTTATACAAGTTGAGCATACCCTCTTTCAATTGCCTCAATAAAAATGCCTCCAAAATTTTCCCTAATCTTAGAAACATTTTCCAAGGAATATTGAGATACGAACAGGAGCTTTGTCAATGCGAGAATCCCATGTTTAGTACCCCAAAATACTGTAAGTATATCCAAAATGGAATTTCCATCTCTATCTTTCTGGTGAACAATATCAGTAGAGTACATCTCTACCAACAATTCAACATAACCAATGCCTAGAGTAGTCTTGACTGCGAATGGTGCGAGAATGTTATGCCACTCACTATCCTCACTATCTTTGAAAAGATTAAAGAAATGATGATGTTCAAGTGGCAATTGTAGAGGAAATTTAGAAGCCAACAAAGTGTCAATTAACACATGCACAGGTAAAAAACAGTATGGTCAACAAACTGTAGAGGAAATTTAGAAGCCTCTGTTTGATTTGAAGGGTTTGGGGAATAGTAGTTGATCCTCAAAAACTTGTAAACTTGTAGTTGGGCTATCCATCAACCACCCTTACCATATTAGTGGTAAGTATACAACCTCACCCCATATTCATTTGAGACATCTATTTAGTAAGTATACATCCTCACCCCATATTCCTTTGAAAGACTCTTGGCCTTCAACATACTTCCTATTATTTCTTTGATGTTCATATTGTTTCTCTTTTTAACTCCATTTTACCATGGAGTAGAGTTAATTGTAGAATTTTTCATGTACTCTCATTCCTACAAAAGTTTAAAAATGTTTTGGAGGCATACCCTCCTCTATCTGATCTAAGGACCTTGATAAGGCATTCACACTCCTCCTTATCCAAGCCTTGAACTCTTTGACTATTTCAAAGTCTTCTAATTTTTATTTAATAAGTAGACCTATATCTTTCAATTGTAGTCATCAATTAAGGTCATAAAATATTATTTTGTCCTATGGTGAGAGTTTACAAATGGACGTGCATAAATCCAATTGCACTAACTTGAATGGTGTTTTTTTCTCCTAAACTTCCCTGATTAAAATAACTATCTATGATGAACTTTGATAAAAATGCAAGCTTCATATTGTCAATCAAGCTCTACTATGGTTAGTAACTTCTTAACCATATTCTTCTCGAACAAAAAACAAAGTCTAAAACAATTCAAATGTGCATAGCTTAAATCATAGAGCTTGGAGGGATCTTTGATGACCATCTTTAAAGCCTACCTATAATAGTGTTCTACTCTTCATGTATTTATGCCTTGGGACCAAATTCTAGCCCAAGCTGAATATGCATACAATGACATAGTCAAGACGACCACTGGAAGAAGTCCATTTGAGGTAGTTTATGGAATACATCCAAGAGGCATTCTTGAACTCAGAGAGTTAGGTGATGGAACTCCAAGGAGTGGGTATGCAGAAGACTTTGCCCATTCAATGAAAGAAGTTCATGATTCAGTGAAGAAATCCCTGACATAAAACATTGCAAAAATCAAGCTTAAGTTTGATGAGAAAAAGAAAGATCTTCAGTTCAAGGAAGGAGATTTGGTAATGGTTCATCTCAACAAAACGAGGTTGCAGAGGGTGCCTTCAAATCTGCCCTCAAAATCTTGTTCCTTGTTTACCTTTTATCTATCATTTGAATCTGATTTGGCACTCATTTATATGATAGAAAACAACACCCAGATTCGCTTTGATCTACACTATAAGAGTTGTCCAGTTTGTCCTATGTACAGTTCTTTTAGGTACATTTGATCTGCACTAGTGATGATAGATATTGCATCACATATTCAATGTATTGCAAGTCCTTGCAATATATTGCATCAATGTATAACAATTGATGATCCTAATATACATCACCGATATTATGTATATCTGGATCAAAATTCAAGAAGTTGGGAATTGATCCTAATTTATTCACTACAGGGGTGACTTGACTTCTTTTGCTTGGGAGAATTGTGCAGGAGCAACCTAGGACTAGGCTATTAATTCCTTAGAGATTTTTGGCTTGCACTGACCCTAGCCAACTCAGTAGTTGAATAAGGACCCCTAGAGGGTCCCTAGGTGTGGTTTAGTGTCTTAGGAGTACGGTAGAAAACTCTTAAGGCCCTAGGTGTGTTAGGTGTTTGCTAGTACTTAAGTAAGTACCCGGGTGGTCAAATAGCATAAACCCTAATGCAAGTACCCAAAATGGGGTTGGAAGATGAAAAATGATTAAATCATGGATATTTAATGTTCTTACCTCATTTGGAGAAGTTTTGAATAGCTCAGAAATAGGAAAAGACAAAATTACCACAAAGTTGCAAAATTGTCAATGGTTCCCACATGGGATAAAGTGTCCTCTCCTAAATCGTCTAGTGGGAAGTGTATCAAGAAATTTCATCAATAAAACTTAGTGTTGTGGTTATGTTGGAATCCTATTTGTTACACAAATTCCAAAATCCTATTTCTTACAAAAATTCCTCAACCATAAGACAATTGTGTTACATTCAACAGAAACAATGGATATACATGGCATCCATATTAAAAAGAATCTAGTTAATGATCACACTTTATTTAATTGATTTTGCAACTCTCAAATCGACATATATAGTATTTTAGTCTTGAATGCACTAGATTATGTGTCATAAGATTTTAAAATATTTATTAAGAATAAAGGAAAAATCCACAAAATAGCAACTAGGCAAAACATGGGTTATTGTGTGGCTTACCCGCGCGTCAATATCCTGTGTTATTTTGTGACCTAGCCTCTATCGCCTATATATCAATTGAAATTGAAAACCAATAGAAACATGTCAATTGAAATTGAAGAGAAGAATAATGAAAAAAGAAAAAAAATTCTAGTATATTGAAATCAACAAGTAAAACCAATGTATAATCTGCATAATATTATCGAAAGGGAAAGGAACTGCAGGTGTCCAAACTTAATATATTATGTGAGAAATAGATTCAGTGACGATACTATTTATATCTCAGGTCCTGCATCTCCAGTGCACCTGCAAGAA
The DNA here is from genome assembly GCA_018584345.1 of Thuja plicata. Classification (NCBI taxonomy): domain Eukaryota; kingdom Viridiplantae; phylum Streptophyta; class Pinopsida; order Cupressales; family Cupressaceae; genus Thuja; species Thuja plicata. The sequence continues at coordinate 1,120,520 of MU226742.1, read as the reverse complement.
AGGAAGGGAATGAGATATCATTCCTTGGATAGAGCAATGGACGATCTCCAATTTATCAGTGAACAACATATGGTACAAGAATTGTTTTAGAAGTTATTAAAACACTGATTATCAAGAGTCAGAGAAATCAATATCAAACATGTGTATGAATAGTTACAAGTCATAATGAAGGCGGGACAATGCAAGAATACAGATAATAGATGTTGTTGATTTGTTCTGTGACAGTTAAAAATGGATGTAAACATAAAAGAGAGGGTCCAAATGATGCTTATATGTTGATAAATTATTAAGGTAGATCATCAAGTTTCTAAAGAAACATTCATTTGTTATTTGATTTCAAGGATCTGAATCATACTATTATAAATACTATGTAAGGTATGTTTCAAACATATTATTGCGAGAAGAAACATATTGAATCAAAATCATACTATTACAAATAATATTCAAGTGAGAAGAAACATACTATTATAAATACTCTAAAAAAGTGATATCTAAGGTTGAATGATAGAGTGTTGAATAAATATTAGTCACAATGATCCCAATTTATATGTCAAAGTAAACCAATGAACAACCATGTCAGAGTATCACTGTTTTTTATTAAGGTAAAAACAAGTTTGAAAGGACCCCGAAACCTTTTAGAATAAAGAACTAGAGATAAGCATCAACAACTCATACAAATATAGATAGCCTGCTATGAAAAAAAAAGCAGGACCCCAACGATCACCCAAAACCCAAAAAAGGAAAACAAAAAATGCCAAAAAACACAGTTTCCAACACAACTTCCACCAAAGATACCAGAACAGATAAAAAATACTTCATACTTTCATAGGTTTCCTCAGCCTCTTTCTGCATGTCTTCCATTTTATCAATGAACTCCTTCAGCGCTTTCATCTCTTTTGGAGTCTCTGGAACTTTCCTTTTAATGCCACTTCGGGTTCTGGTACTCGAGCCTGAGCTCCCAGCTTTGTCATCTAGTGTGATTGTAGTATTTTTCAGCAAACTACTCTCCAAGTAAGAATATAACGCTTTGAGATTTTGAATAGAGACTTTAAGCCCTACGTTACTATGCTTGAGAATAATACTTATCATATGCCCATTGTGGCTGATTTGATTTTTCATGTCTTTAAGCTTTTCTTCCACAAGAGCATTGACTCTAGCTATAATCTCCTCATCTTTATTGTTATTTTTTTTTACCTTAATCAGTAGATCCTTCTCCATTTCTTCCAACTTGGTTTTGAAGGGCTCCATAGCTTCTTGCATTTCATTCATGTGCTGCTTCATGTCCTTCATTTCCTCACTGAGCTAATTCTCCATGCTCGCCCCGTGATCCTCCTTGCTCTTTGGAATTCTATCATCAATTTCAAACCTTACCATAGTTTTGTGGTCAGGGTCCGTTCTCTGTCTTTTCTTTTTCCAGTTACCAACCTTCAAATTTGGCTGCTCTATCTGCTCCTCCTTTTCCTTACCATCATTCTCTTCCTTATTTTTTACCTCCTTTTCATCTCCCTCTTTTTGTTCTTCTTCTTTTTCCGCTTCTTGATTACCGGCTTCTTGATGTCAAGGTATCATTGTTGAAAACAAGGTTATTTTATACAAAACGAAAATGATCAAACAAGACAAGAACACTGTGGTATAAGGCATTACTATTATGTTGTGAAGGAAAAGGAAGGAACATGAAAATAATATTTTGTTATGAAAAGATCAGTAGGACATCAATTTCATGCAAAAAGGAACGAGCAACATTTTTCAAGAAGATTTCAAGACATTGGAAGCACTTGTGACAATGGAAAGAGGATGTAAAACAATGAAGGGGAAAAAACAAAAGATCAACCTACAGAGATCAAATACATTGAGGTATAGAACAAAGGGGAGCTCACTATTATGAATTCTAAAAAAAGAGATCCACATACTATCATGTGAATGCAAATACAAAGATTGTTTATAAAGAGCAAAGCATTTGATTGAAGGAGCAAGAAACATGTGTTCAAACTCAAGAACAATCGTAAAACATCACAGAATATATAAAAAAATACTAGGAAACATGGATGAAAAGATAGTAGTAGTGATATGAGTTGTCGAAGCTATCGATAGATGGAGAGTAATAATAGTGAATGGGCTTCAAACTTATTAATAGAAAATCAATACAATAGCAATGAAAATAGAATGTAAAAACAATGAAATGATGTTCAACATAGAAAATCATAATGAAAATCTATCAATGTTAAAAGTGGTTAAGAAGTGAAAAAATATGGAGATTTATAAGGGGTTGTGCCTTTCATTGTCAAAAGTGGTGACAAGGAATATCAATACAGTGATAGTTAAGTTGCAAGATAGTCTTATCTAGTGAATATGTACATATACATTGCTATATGAAGTGCAAACCAGTGATTTGTATGGAGAACAAATTAGATGTCAAGAAAGAGTTAAAAAATAGATATCATGGTTATTCAATGAATATATATTCACTATTCCATTGGATGTATGACTACCCAATCAGATGTAGTTATTATTCTGAAATATAAGATGATTATTTTATTGGATATAATAACCATGTTATGAGGAGTCAATGAGTGATCCATATTGTATTTTAGGATATATAGTATTCATTTATTTCCATAAAGATTCATTTACTATTCAAAGACAGTCACAGTGAGAAGAATGAAGATGATACTATCATAAAAATAGTACGGAACTATGAATTGAAATCAGTGAAAGAATTTTCCAAGAAGGAATGTCTACTACAAAATTGATCAAGTGAGAATAATATTGAAGATCTAAAGATAAAATGAACTAGAATCTTATTGACATAGTAGTGACAACTTCAACAAAGAAATAATGCAAAATAGACAATGAAGCAATGAAAAGTGAGTTTACTACCATAATGTCAATCAATAGAATAGCAGTTGAACTTCTTGAGTTTCTCTTATGCCTAATATATATCAATGTTTTATAAGCACATTTAACCCTCTTATCTTTGTCAATGTTTTAGTGTTTATCATTGGTCTATATACATTGTAACAATAACAACCTTTCATTCTCATTGATATCTTCAATATATTGTAACAAGCATATAATGTTGTGCTCCTTCACTATTCATCAGACTGTCAAAACCCCTAGGCTCTAGATATCTTCCCTATGACTTTTTAAAATTCCTAAATAATGTTTTTTTTTTTTTTCTTATAGTCAATGTTCTCAACCTATTCTCTTCATGGTAATTTTAGTGACCCTTAATGTCATTGTAATAATTTTTTATTTAGTCTTTTGTTGCTCAAATGCATAATAAAGACTAAAACATAGCTCTCACCGTCACTTTTTTCTCATGGTACTGATTATGTCACTTCTCCCTCTACTTTTTCTATATGACATCACTAATTATTGATAGTTCTTTTGATTGCATGTCTATTATTTGTCATTGAAATCCTCTCCTAATAATGAATGATCTTTTTTAAAGACAAAAAGTGAGCACTCTATCTTCTCTACTACTGTTAAAAATGCTTGATATATTAATGTTCTTCATGTATTTGTAATAGTGATCTCCATGAAATCAATGTCTTTTCTTCTCCCTTTTCCATATGACTATTCAACACTTTCAATCAAATCTTCACATTGTCTTAAATACTTATAGCACTTCTTTTGGTTAAGAACAATATAGCACTATTTTGAGGGCAACAATCATAGCTTTTATAAATGAAGAGAAAAAATACAATGAACATATGAAGACAAAAGTACCACAAATAATGACCAAGTTTTAAAAAAAAGGATCAAACACATGCCTCATGACAGTGAGATGCTAGTTACTTAGATCTCTACATTTACCTTAATTCATCATGATGATTCAATACACGAATAATTAGTGGACAAGTTGTTGATTATATTGGATGCAAAGGGGTAATTTATTTATTTTTGTACTCCAATAAAATTATTAGTTTATACTTAATATACCGCTTCTAAAGGCATAAATTGTAAGATTTTATTATGTATTGATAGTAACAAGATAATTAAGGAAGTGGGCTTAGGACAAAAATTGGGAATTATGGTACGGTATTAGAAGAATGCAACCATCTGTGAGCAAGATCTGGTTTTTAAGAAGAAAAAATGAAAATAATGAGGGTTAAACTATGTATCAAGGCTACAGATGAAAGCATTAATCTAGACTGCTATCATTTGTTTATGAAATTCTATATTTTTGTTTCTGTATTTGAGCACAATCCAAAGTTTTGTGAAGTAGAACACGGTCAAATTCCTTGCAATGTGTATGTAGATCTTATGTTAGCTTGAATGCAAAACAAAAATTATACAATTTTGTATAGGAAGTTTTTCAATATATTATCAAATTTTCAAGTATTTCAAAATTTTCTTTTCTAAGAATTTAGCAAACATGTATTGTATGCATTCTTTAATAGTAATAGCAAAAAAGCTTAAAAGACATGTCAAGAAATTAGCAAAATTGTGTTCTCGTGCACTAACCGAATAACTAAACCTAGTTTTTCATTGGTCATATGGGCTAGAGCTGGAGTCGTAGGGATAACCCAAAAGAAATGGTGGTGGAAAAACTATGCCAAAAGGAAAGAAAAGATGTTAACTAAACCTAGAATGTTGAATCCCAAGCCATTGAAATACCTCCCTTTGGTGTTCGAGAATGGATTTCTAATTTCAAAGAAGTGGCTGATAGTAGTTGAATCGACATCAACAGAGAAGTTGCGAAGTAAATACGAAAGACCAATATGCATCTCAGATTCTTGCTTTCGGTGCATATCCTATAATCTTCAAAAACCCTTACTAGATATGCCTCTAAAACCTCCTGCAATGCCGAAAATATCCCGTGCAATCTCTCTCAGGAGCCTCTGGAACTCTGAGGAGCTCTACTCTTCTGGTATTTATGGATCTCACCTAAAGCAATGAGGCTTCTTCACTCCCATAGCAAGGGCACTCATCATTCACTGCAATGAGCTTGATATCATCACGTTGCAAATCTACCAATCTCCCAATTTACCCAAACCCTGAACAAACAAATAAATGAATTAATAATCAGCCGAATAGAACACAACAAATTGTTTGCTCAAGTCAAGAGATGCACTAGTCCTTACAAAATCCTTTCTCCACAATCTAAGTGTATTTACAGTAGCAAATTGCATGTCGAGAGATGCCCTAGTCCTTCCGGCCTCCTTTGGCTCTGCGCAATAACAAAATGAAACATAATGAAAACACCTTTTTTAAAAAGTTATATGCCTGTGTTCATCGTAATTACAACATGTCACGGTTGTCATAATTCTGACCAACATGGGAATGGATTAAAAAAAATCAAATTTTCCTTCTATCAACTGACTAAGCAAAACCATTTTAATGCTTGGTCGGGAATGTTGGTCAATTTTTGGGGTCAAATGCACTAGTGTCTCCATTCTTTGGTCCCATATTTTTGCTTTGTCTATCTTGACAAACCCCTCCTATATTTAACTTAGGTGAACAAAACAACATGGATAAAGCTTTAGGAATGAGCTACAATGAATATAAAAAAATGTGCTACATTTGAACCATTGGCATCATACAAGTCAAAACAAGCCCAAAACAAGAATGAATGAATGAAAGATTTTAATAATGTCCACGAGGCCAAAGCAGCCCATGGGACCCACTAAACTATCACCCACTCTAAGATTAGGGTACCAAGAACCTCAAACAAGTTGTAACCTCTTATTTAAATTTTCTCTTCGACGGTGAATTTTGTTCACCAGGTTTACTATTCAGTCTAACTATTTTTCTTCAAATAAAGAACTTAAGCTGTCTATCTCTAAAATATCCACATATCCATAACATATGTATGTTGGACATTCCATGATAAAATGACGCTCTATCTCTACCACATCCATGTTGCATAGTAAGTATATCCTTTTTTCACACTCTTCCTTTGGTATCATCCATCTACCTGTTTCATATTCAAATCGTGAGAGCTAATCCTAAGCTGATCTAAGCATTTTGCTCTCCATTTAATATTTGTTCTTATATATGCTTTTTTCTCATGATCTCTTATAGAATTAAATTCTTTGACATAGTATGTTTTTGATCATCCATCTTGCTTTGATCATCCATCTTGATCATATGGTACTCAATTTTTGCCTACAAACTTTTTGAATGTTAACATCCACTTTTTCATCCACAAGTCTCTCCGATTGTACCTATATGTAAAACACAGTAAATACATCGAAATAAAGGTCTTCATTATGGAGAAATTTTACAAGATAAATTGGGGAAATGAGATTGGAAGGAAGGAAAAATATTATATCAATGCGTTCAACCACGCATGTGATCAACTCCAAAAAGCGTACATAGGCGCCAACATTTCTTGGAGAGCTAAAATTCTTATTGCCCAGCTAAGAACCAACTCTCATCAACTCCGCTGTGAGACTGGGCGTTGGAAGAGGCTAAAGGAGGCTTGGGAAGAGAGAATTTACATGTTTTGTAATTCCGGAAAAGTGGAAACCGAACTTCACTTTATTTTAGAATGTGAAGCCTACAAGAACAACAAGGATAAATTTGCGGATACTATATCGGATAGTTCTTGGCATAACCTATTCAGCGAGGAGTACATTGAGAAGTTAGGTGGGCTCATCATCAGCTTGCACAAGAAACAAACCGAGTTACTGAAGCAGCCTAGGTTGCCTTGCTGTCCCATAGGCTATGTTTAGCCTCGTGGACGTAAAATTTTTATTTATCTATCTATGACCATGTTTACCGGCAAACAAATGCACCGGAAGTGACAATTTTTTGACTTTATTAATTAAATTAAAAATCAATGACTATTTTTTGGCTTTATTAAAAATCACAAATTGTCAATGTTTTTTTATTTAATTAATAAAACTAAAAAATTGTCACATCCGGTGCATTTGTTCGTAGACATTTTCTCTATCTATCGATCCATTTTGTATATATATATATATATTTTTTTGGGGTTGGTTCTCCTTGGTTTCCATCGAGGGGGAACTTCAATTGAATTTGGCTGGAGGCCTGCAAACCGGTCTGGTGCCAAAATTTTGAAAATTGATTAGTTATTACGGCTATCTATGCTACCGAATTCAGGGAAACAAAAGAAAAGGAACGGCGATGAGCAGCAGATGATGCTGTTTTAATGTATCGTGATGAATACCAATCCACATTCATACAATGTCATCCATTGCTCATCTCAATCAAAACATCAAAACACTGTGTACTGCTGGTTATTTGAAGGAGGCTATGCATATTCTTCTTACAGCCCACAACCTTCCTGTACAGTCTTCTACATATATTCATCTGTTGCAGGCATGTGTTGAAAAGAAAGCCCTTTCAGAGGGTAGGAAAGTTCACTTTCACATCAATGACAGAGGTTTTTCTTTTGCCACCCACAGTTTTTTACAAAATAAACTCATCAACATGTATGACAAGTGCGGAAGCTTGGTGGACGCCCGCAGTGTTTTTGACAACACGACTGAACCAAACGTCTTCTCATGGAATATGATAATTTCAGCTTATAAAAGGCACGGGCTTCCTCATCAGGCGTTCACACTATTTTACCAAATGCAACGAACAGCTGTAAAACCCGATCATTTCACCTTCTCTAGCGTTCTCCCCGTATGCACTACCGTGGCAACTCTTAGTCATGGTTTTCAGATCCATGGAAAGGTCATTAGATGTGGATTTGAGTTTCATGATATTGTGATGAATTCACTGATAGATATGTATGCAAAATCCGGAAGAATAGAGAAGGCACGTGAATTGTTTGACAGAATGCCTAATTCAAGCGTGGTTTCATGGAATGCAATAATCACAGGGTACGCACAAAATGGTCTTCTTGATGAGGTTTTAAGACTTTTTGAAGAGATACCCCAAAAGGACGTTGTTTCGTGGACTGCAGTCATCGCTGGATGTGCACAGAATGGGTTTGTTGAAAAAGCGTTGGAGTTTTTTAAGCAAATGCAATTGGCGGGTATAGAAGCAGACTCGTCAACCTTAGCCAGCATCCTCCCAGCGTGTGCCAAGATGGGAGCTTTGGAACAGGGCATGGAAATTCACCACAAAATAATCGAGAGGAGGTTTTTACCACATGTAGTAGTTACGACTGCTCTCATAGACATGTATACAAAATGTGAAAGCATAGACAAGGCACACCAATTGTTCGACGAAATGCCTCAACGAAATGTAGTATCATGGACGGCTATCATTACTGGGTATGCACAAAATGGGCCTATTCACAAAGCTTTGGAGCTTTTCAACCAAATGCAACTGGCATGTGAAAAGACAAACTCGTCCACCTTTGTCGGTATCCTCCTAGCTTGTGCCAAGATGGGAGCTTTGGAACAGGGTATGAATGTCCATGCCAAAATAATTGAAAGTGGGCTTTTGTCAAATGATGTAGTTGCGACTTCTCTGGTAAACATGTATGCAAAGTGTGCTAGCATAAGTAAGGCACGTGAAATCTTTGACAAAATGCATAAGGCAAATGTGTTCACATGGACCGCCATGATTACGGGATATGCACAGAATAGTTTTCTTGATGAGGCATTAAGTCTTTTCAAAGAAATGCCTGACCGAAATGCAGTCTCATGGAATGCAATTATTGCTGGATATGCACAAAATGGTCAAGTTGAAAAAGCTATGGAGATCTTTAAGCAAATGCAATCGACAGATGTAAACCCAGACAAATTGACATTTGCCAGCATCCTACCGGCATGTTCCAAAATTGGAGCTTTGAAACAAGGTATGGAGTTCCATCAAAAAATAATTGAAATGGGGTTTTTGTCTGACGTGGTTGCGACTTCCGTGATAGACATGTATGCAAAATGTGGCAGCATAAAGAAGGCACGTGAACTGTTTGACAGAATGAAACATCCGGACGTGGCTTCATGGAATGCAATGATTTCAGGTTATGCAATGCATGGCCATAGCCAGGATGCCCTCAAACTCTTTGAACTTATGAAGCACTGTCAAAGCAAACCCAACTATATAAGCTTTGTTTGTATTTTATTTGCATGCAGCCATGCAGGTCTATTGGATGACAGCTGTAAATACTTCAATCAGATGACTCATTTTTATTGCATCATACCTACAATTGACCATTATGTATGCATGGTTGATCTTCTTGGCCGTGCTGGCTGCTTTGAGGGAGCCTTAAATTTTATCATTAAAATGGCAATAAAACCTGATTCAGTTGTGTGGATAAGTTTGCTTGGTGCTTGTAGATCACACAAGAATTTACATCTAGGAGAATTTGTCGCAACGCTTCTTTTTGAGTTGGATCATACGAATACTGCACCTTATGTTCTTCTGTCAAATATTTATGCAGAAATAGGCAGATGGGACGATGCTCGAAATGTAAGGAAATTAATGAAAGATAGAGGGATAAGAAAGATACCTGGATGTAGTTGGATTGAAGTCCACAAAACAGTTCATGTCTTTTGTGTAGGTGACAAATCACACCCACAAACACAAGAGATCTATGCAATGTTGGAGAAATTGTCTTCGGAGCTGAAGGCAGCAGGGTATGCTCCAGATACAAAACCTGTGCTGAATGATGTGGAGGATGAGGAGAAGGAATTACTTCTCTGCTACCATAGTGAGAAGTTGGCAATTGCATTCGGGTTGTTACACATGTCCGCTGGAACAACTATTAGAGTTGTCAAGAACCTTCGAGTATGCAGTGACTGCCACACTGCAACCAAGTTTATCTCCAAGATTGTTGCAAGAGAAATAATTGTTAGAGATTCCAACCGTTTCCATCATTTCAAGCATGGCCATTGTTCTTGTGGAGATTATTGGTGACGCTGAGAGTAGCGAGCTATAAACTTACAGTTGCACTGTAACAAGATGCATGGTCGCACTTGCAGTGGTATGAGTTGACATTCACTTAGTGAATATATGATATATCTGAAGTTTCGGAGAGCTAGATTGTGCCTTTGACTTGATGAAATGAAATTGCATACCATGCATTGCTCCTAGAGATATCGATGGTTTATTTTTAAATTTATATTTTAGATTACCGTTAAGGATCACGACATTGAATGAGTTTACAGGATGACTTTAGAGTCCTGGACTGAAAAGCTGGAGGACGAGGTTGAAGAACGGGGAACATGGAAAGAGTGGAAAATGTGATGGCTTGAAGGAAATGAAAGCTGCACTGGTAGCAAGAAACGTGGTGCAAGGTTATAATCAATTCTTTTCTAGAATTTCATATGATAAAATAGCATTCCTTCATCCTAGTTTACACATTCCTTTGCCACTTTTTGTTGTCTTTTTCTCGATTAATTATATTGTGCTATACCTATGTCGGTTCTGTTAAGTTTTGAACCTGAAATAGATGTACGAATAAAATAACAAAGAACACCAGAACTTATCGTCGGAAACTCTCCTCACCGAGAGTGAAAAACCCAGCCCACAAAATGAAGTTCCTTTATTGAATAATTGAAATCAAACACAATATTTATGACTTCCAAAGTCAATTAATTTTCTGAGATACTGTAGAATAGCATTAACTCCTTTTGAATAAAACAGAATGATCACCGTCTCTTATGACTCACCGTAAGAATATAGAGCTTATAACAAAATACGATCACACAGATCGATATCCTTACATAGAACAAAAAATGCGATCACACCTCACTCAATGTAAACTAAACACAATTCAAAATAGATGACTTAGAATGCAGCTAATACAAAGTAATACACCAGAGAGTATTACATCCACACTGAAAAATAATATATATATTCGAACCCGTAATCACCTACAAGGCACAACTCTCTCTCTTTTCTTCGTCCACGCTGCCAAGAAAGAAAAATATATTTTACCTCCGTAGTAAGCGTGCGACTCTTGAAAACCGACCCAACAAACGTGTGAACATGAAGATGAAAAGAGGTCGAGTGCTAAACAAAGAAAGGACGTCAAGAGGTATGGAGGCAGCTGAAGATGACAAGTCAGCAGCGACCAAGAAGGAGACGCTCACAAGGCACGAAAGGTAAATCATAAGAGATATACGAACATAGAAGAAAACTGAGTTAAGGACTTCGATAGACAACAACTCGATTGCACACGAAAACTTCTGAAGCATAGAAGATACAATGTATTCATAACATAGACAAAAGATGAAGCTCAAGTATGAAGAAGCTCTATCGCAGCTACTCATACTTTAACACTCCCTCTTAGCAAGAGAGAGTTCTTCACTTAGTCATCTGAAGACAAGAGCATCTAGCTGCAATCAAAGAAATGTCAACAAAATCTCATCATAGATTTTTCAAAACTAAATTGTTATCTTAGCATAACAATGTTCACCATAGCTACTCCTAGAGGGTGAGAAATAACACAATAAAATTCATAGAGTCACACATATGACTTCCACCATAGCTACTCCCAGAGGGTGGAAACAAGGGATTTCACCTCGAACTTCTCTCGCAGAGAAGAACTCCTTAACAAGGGATTGCACCTCGTACTTCTCTCACAGAGAAGAACTCATTAAGTATATACCAAGAATTACTGAAGCTGAGACTTTTTCTCAGCAAGAGCAACATTCTCAACAATACCAAGTTTTTCTCTAAAATAACAAAACTTCACCCTTGGAAGTGGCTTGGTAAGAATGTCTGTAGTCTACTCCTTTGTTAAGTTCAACTGCTTTCCTTTGAACCATGTCTCTCAAATAGTGATACTTGATTTCCACATGTTTAGTTCTGTCATGAAAGACATGATTAACCGAAGGCTTCACATAGCTTTGGTTATCACAAAATATCACTGTAGGATCCAAAGGCTGTCCAAACAACCCTGCAAACAGTTTTCGAAGCCACACAACTTCTCTTGCAGCTACACATGTTGCAACATACTCTGCTTCAGCTGTACTCTGAGCCACACAAGATTGTTTCCTGCTGCACCAAGAAACTACAGCTGAACCTAGGCTGAAACAACATCCTAAAGTACTCTTTCTATCAGGTACACAACCTGCCCAATCTGAATCAGTGAAGCCTAGCAAGTTCAGCTCCTTACATGAAGAGTATTTTAAACCAAAACCCACTATACCACGAACATATCTCAATATATGTTTTGCTGCCACAAAATGAAGTTGCCTTGGTTCATACATGAACTGACTCAAGGTATTTACTGCATAACAAATATCAGGCCTTGTATTCACCAAATACATTAAGGAGCCAATTAAGTGCCTGTATGAGGAAGGATCAACTAAATCTGAAAGTGCTGCCTCCTCATTCAACTTTTTCAGATTTGCTTCCATAGGAGTAACCATTGACATGCACTCTAACATGCCAAACCTTTTCAATATATCAATTGCATATTTTCCTTGGCTTAGAATAATTTCATTTTCTCTTTACCACACTTCAAGCCCAAGAAAATAATGAACAAGACCAAGATCTTTCATTTCAAATTCAGAAGCTAACTCCTTGCATTTGACAATGAGATCATTATCACCTGTAAGAAATAAATCATCCACATAGAGCACACGAATCAACACTTTTCCATCACACACCTTGAAGTATACATTTGGATTAGTATCATTTTTGAGAAAGCTCAGGCTCAAAAGATAATTGTCAATTCTCTCATACCAAGCATGTGGTGCTTGTTTAAGATCATACAGGGCCTTCTTCAGCTTACACACATGAGAGTCTTTGTTATTAATAACAAACCCTTCTGGCTGCTCTATATAAACTTCCTCTTCTATAGTTCCATTTAAGAATGTTGTTTTAACATCCATTTGATGAAGACTCCAACCCTTAACTGCTGTAACAACTATGATTGATCTAATAGAGGTATAACGAGCTACTGGCGCAAAAGTCTCATCATAATCTATACCTTCTTTTTGTGAGAACCCTCTAGCCACAAATTTTGCCTTTTGTTTTTCTATACTTCCATCTGCTGCATGCTTGCTTTTAAACAACCACTTAGAGGAAACCACAGATCTATTTTCAGGTCTAGGAACAATATCCCAAACATCATTTTTGATGATGGATTGGTATTCTTCCAACATAGCATCCTTCCACACTTGCTGATTTGAAGCTTCTTCAAAGTTAGATGGTTCATAAGCAATGATATGATTGATCAGAGATGCATAATTTGCACATTTATGAGGCCTTTTACTCTCTCTAAAAGTGCCACGAGGGGCTGCATATTTTTCAGCCTCTTCCATGGTGTTCCTAGCCCATAGAGGTCTTTTCTTACCAGCTGAAACATTACTTGGACCTGTTGAATTATCAAAAGAGTCAATTGGATCAATCGGATCATTAAACTCTTCTAAATTTGTATGCTCCCTCCGAATCTCTAAATGTGGATTTGAGGCAGTCATGTCTATATCTTGAGAAGGCTCAATATCTTCTGACTCAAGTTCCAAGTTAGATTCTTTAGATTTATTGCAAGCTGCATCTTCATTGAAAGTAACATCCCTACTGATTTCAATATGCTTTTGACCTGGAATATAAATCCTGTATGCTTTTAAGACTCGCTATATCCAACAAAGATGCCTTTCTTCCCTGAAGGTTCTAGCTTACATGTTTTCTCTTTAGGAACACGAATATAGACAGGACAACCAAAAATCTTAAAATGACTGATGTCTGATTTGATACCTGTAAAAACTTCTTCTGAAGTAATATAATCTAGAATATGATGAGGGCTGCGATTCTGAATATACACAGCTGTCGTGCAAGCTTCTGCCCATAAAAACATTTGAAGACTCTGATCATGCCTCAACAATTGTTCTGTTCTTTCTCTTAGCTGTTCCATTTTGTTGAGAGTTATAAGGGACACAAAACTCCCTCTTAATCCCATCCTCAATACAAAAATTATGAAATAAACCAGACACATATTCTCCTCCATTATCTTGTTAGATAAGTTTTCAACAAGAGCTTTGAATTCTTTAAATCTAGACAACACTTCATCAGATTCTTTTGACTTAAGAAAATATATCCAACATTTATGAGAGAAATCATCAATAAATGTAACATAATACCAACAACCACTAAGAGAAGCAACATACATGGGACCACATAAATCAGGATGAATTAACTCTAGTACTTCCTTAGTTGTACTTTCACTACTATGAAAAGTACTTTTAATATTCTTACCTATAGCTCATCCCTTGCATACACCTTCATGATTTTGATTCAGCGTGGGAATACCATCAACAACCTTCTCCATTGAAGACAAAGTCTTGAAATTCAAGTGACCCAAACGCTTATGCCACAACTCACTTGAATTTGAAGAATCATGAGCTAAAGCAAGAATATGATGAGCTGAAAGATTATAGAAACTATCATGACGAACACCGATGACACAAGCTGATTGAAAATTTGAATTCTTCTTCCAAGCAAGGACTTTTCCATCAGCGAAAGAAACATGATATCCTTTGTCCTCTAATGCTGAAATAGAAATCAGATTTTTTTTAATACCAGGAACAAAGAGAACATCACTTAGATGAAGAGGTACACCTGAATCCAACTGAAAGGATGTAGAACCAACACCCTTTACTGAGTAACAAGCATCATCACCAATAATGACTTGAAGATGGGAATCTTTTTCTTTCAAGTTGAAGAGGTGTTCACGATAACCATAATGTGGCGAGAAGCTCCACTATTAATCAGTCATGTATCACTATTTGTAGGAATATTACTTGAAAGTGCAGAAATAAACAAGAACCCTTCAGAGTTGTCACTAGACTCCTTTTGAGGAGAAGAATTCTCAACATTAGTAGCAGCTACTTGGGGCTTTGGCCTTGAAGTATAGTCACAAGCAAAATGACCGAACTTATCACATCTAAAACATTGGATCTTTGAAAAATCCTTCTTTTTCTTAGCATCAGGAGCTGAACCAAAATTTCTCTCTACATCTTTTGAAATTACCTCTTCTATCTTTCCCTTTGGAGAACATGATCATCTTCATGATGATATTTACGACCATTGCCTCTAGCCTCCTACCTGCATTCTTCTTGAATGCAATCAGCCCTCAATCTGTCGAATTTAGGAAGATCATCTCTTCCACTAACACCTTGAATGAATGATTCCCAAGAGTGGGGAAGACCATTCATGGCCAACATCACTAAATCTTTATCAGCAAACGATTCACCAATGGAACTCAGCTGATCTTTTAATTCAGTAATCTTCATAAAATATGAAACCACTGAATCTCCTCTAGCCATTTTAACATGAAGAAGTTGACGACGAAGGGCTAGAGCTCTACTGGTGCTGTTGAATTCATACAAGTCCTTCAATGTCTGAAACATATCTTTAGCTGAATTCAACTTAGAGATAATATGAACAAGATGATCTTTAACTGAATCAATCAATATTTTCTTGGCCATGATTTTGTTCTTTTTCCATGTAGCTTTCTCAACATCTCCAGACGGTTCAGATACATCAGAATTAACATATTCAAGAAGATCATTTTCCTCAAGTGAGATCAGAATTCTAAACTTCCATGAGGAAAACTTAGAAGAACCATCCTGTTTGTCCTCCACTTTCAGACAGTTCACCATTGAAGCTAGCTGAATCAAAATCACAGAAAGGGATAAAGAAATAACAACTACTTCTGGTACTGGATCGATTTCTTAGACCAACTCTGATACCATGTTAAGTTTTGAACCAGAAATAGATGTACAAATAAAATAACAAAGAAAACCAGAACTTATCTTGGGAAAACTCTCCTCACCGAGAGTGAAAAACCCAGCCCACAAAATGAAGTTCCTTTATTGAATACTTGAAATCAAATACAATATTTATGACTTCCAAAGTCAATCAATTTTCTGAGATACTGTAGAATAGCATTAACTCCTTTTGAATAAAATAGAATGATCACCGTCTCTTAAGACTCACCGTAAGAATATAGAGCTTATAACAAAATACGATCACACAGATCGATATCCTTACATAGAACAAAAAATGCGATCACACCTCACTCAATGTAAACTAAACACAATTCAAAATAGATGACTT
>MU226742.1:1074281-1090801 GCA_018584345.1 Thuja plicata | reverse complement strand
TTAATATTAAATATTAAATTTCATATGATTAATAATAATATAACATATATAATATATTATTATTAATCAACATGTATTATATATATTCTAATGATCATACGACTGAAGCTACAAACATTAACAGATGGGAATGGATAATTGCCCATCGATGGCAGCTGCTCATATCTAAAAATGAAGAACTGCTCTTGGTTCAAGAGAGAAAGTGAAAAAAATGGTCCGCTTTTTGTCCTGGTTGCCGGACCATTTAAAGTGGGAACTCTACCTTAAGTGAAGTTATGATTTTGTTTCATTCAGATGATTGAGATGTTGTGGTTGACAATGCCATGATTATTGTTAGAAGATAAATTAATGTCATACCTACAATGATCTGATTTGTTGTCATTTGTTTTTTTTTCATACTAAACTATAGATGATTGAGATGTTGTGGTTGACAATGCCATGATTATTGTTAGAAGATAAATTAATGTCATACCTACAATGATCTGATTTCTTGTCATTTGTTTTTTTTTTCATACTAAACTATCTGCTTTGAGAGCTGAATGCTTCTGCCATTGTGATATGGAAGGCTTAATCCCAACAGGTTACTACATTATGAGAACGTGGACCATGTAAATGTCCCCCTTCCCACAATTTTCTGAAGACTACATTTATATATAATATAGTCTTCTCCTTATTCGTTTAATCATATACTCTGATTTGATTGACATCCCTGTCCCTGTACTTGTACTATTACAGTTATCCCTCACATCTCCTGATAATTATCCTTAATCCTTCCTCTAGAAGATAATTGAAAGAAACTTCATCTCATCGGTTTCCCTTACAAGGAAGAAAAATTAAGAATATTTAATCCTGATTATTAAGCATATCTTCATCTTGGCATTCAAATTTTATCCCACAGTAGACTTCACGTTGACAAAAGTTAGTTTGATGAATAGCAGCTTCTCACCTTGGATAAGACCAACATCCTTTGGGTGGATTCATATCTTGAAATGGAGCAACAACTAAATCAAATTTATTTGGAAGTCATAATCCTTCCTCTAGAAGCTAAGTTGAAAGGAACTTCATCTCTTATCAGTTTCCCTTCTAAGGAGATGAAATAGGAATATCTAATCTTGATTATTAAGCTGGATCCGAAAGCATATTTTCACCATAGCAATCAAGTTTTATCCTACAGTAGGCTTTGCCTTGACAAAGGTTAGTTTGATGAATAGCAACTTCTCACCTTGGACTAGATCAAAATGCTTTGGCTGGAATTAACATATTGACTTCAAATGGAGCAACAATTAAATTTAAAACAAAATATATTTGATTAGACCCAGTCTTTGATTTGGGGATTTTTTTTGCATCAAGGTTTCTTTCCCTTGTTTTATTTTCCAAGTCATTATGGAAATATTTTGTGTTTCTTATCCACAATTTTACACTTGAGGGTTTATATTGCAGTCTATTCTATCTAGGATTTGTAGGCTCCCAGAAACCAATTTTGGTTTATATTGCCAGAGATGAAGCTCTTATTGGACTCCTTATCATCATTAGAATAGTTGAAGGCTTAGTGCAACTTGTAGCAAAGTTGTAGAAACCAGAAACAAGTATGTCTTACTCTAGAACATAAATTCTGATGAACCCAAATGATGCTAGTCAAATGGGTTGCATCTGTTATGGAGGTTGATGATGGTCATATTCTATTGCCCCCTTCTAAGAATCCAATAAGATTTTTAACCACCTCTAACTCTATTATGGTTGAGGAGAATTCCATTTTATACTATTGCTTTAGAAGGTAATTTCTCATCTCCATGGGTGACATGTAAGTATGGAAGATGTATATCAGGAAGATGATCTATAGCAAGTGTTTTCCTTTCCCTCAACTATGTGGGTGCCATTCTGTGTGCTGATAAATACAACACTTGGGCACATTCCTTTAGTTGTCTCTGTAGGTTCGCTTTAGTTTCTTACTCTAGGTCTTGTACCCCTTTCAAGCTTATGGTGATGACATCTAATATCTTGGCAAAAAATGAAAAAAGACAACTAGTGAAGAGGACTTTGTCTATGAGGGGCATATTTAGGGTCCAAAAATTTCAATATCAATATTTTTAATTGGACGCACTAAAATTGCCATGGGACTTAAGTAAGTTTCAGTAAGTTTTATGCCAAAACTGGTGCAGAGAAATGCAGGAATTGCATTATGACTTTTTACAAAGGGAGAGTTACATTTAAGTGTAATGTCCCCTTGTGGATTTACCCTAGAATTTGCCCACAAAGCTAGTCATTAATGCTATCAGCTGTCCGGTATAATAATTCTGGATCTGTTCTTAGTTCGTACTGCTGCTCACAACGATCTTATCTGATCTGAATGTGTGTTCTTTCCTTTATTGCTGTAGATACCTGAATTTGTGTTGATTGCTTATATATATATTAGGAGCCGATCATCTCTTGTAAGTGCTGGTGCTGATTGATCTCCTCTCCTTGATAATTTCTGCTCATAAGGTCTGCAGTAATTCGCCAATAATATCTGCTCACAAGGTCTGAAACAATCTGCTTATAGGTCTGCTCAAGTCTGTTTTGAATAGGAATGATATTCCCCCGACTTGCTACTCCCAAAGAATTCCAAATGATTTCTTATTTATACCACACATGCATCTCTTCACCCAAGAGGCACACACTCTAAACTAGGCCGGCCAGGGCAGCTTTTTATTTATTTTATTTTATTATCCTCAATTTTATTAGACTCAATTGCTTCTCTATTATCCTCAATTGCTTTACTATCAGATTCTACCTCATTAGACCCAATGGATGTGCTTTCTTTGTCACTCTGTTGTTCTGAAATAGCTTGAAACTTCAGCAAAGAATCAGGCTTTCATTACTATTAATAAGATGTTTTAAGAAAGCTTGAAAGGAAAATAAATCCTACACTGTCAAGAAATTTGTGGTTAAGTTCCTGCTGTTGCTGATAATAATTGTAAGATATTAAACACCAGATCATAAGGAATATTATGAAATCTTATTAGAGGCTTTCGAGAAATAGACCAGTATTTTGGTTGTTGCATATATACTAATGAATTCTGAGATTTAATTTAGCAATTCAGTCAGCTATTAGCAGGATACTATCCTAACATTTAATGGAGATCCAAGGGGTACATAAACTCAATTTTGAAAAGTAAGCCTTATTGATCTTAAGAGTGAAAATCTTAAAGGAGGGGGCTGTTGGGACCACTTTTTCAACACTTGAGTTGCTGCTAATGTATCAAATTTTGATGGGGATGGTTTTTCCCTGGGATAATTTGTTCTTTGCTTATTATAGAATGATGAAACTATTGAAACTCATATTATTCTAGGTAGATATTTTCTATGGCAATTTAAATCTTTTTATATATTTTAATAATTGTGTTAGTCTTAGGGAGCCATTAGAAATTAAATTTCATCTTCTTCATGTCAGTTCAACATATGTTATTGGAAAGTTTGATGATGTGAAAGCAACATCCTCGATTGGTTGAATTTTTGTAGTTAGATAAGGTAGGGCAGACCCTATCGTTTGTATGTTTCTTGATAATTATCTTGACTTTATGCTTCACTGCTTATTACTGCCAATGCCTTTTCTGATTCAGTAAGATTTAATGCATTAAACCAGATAGAGTGAATAATCATGTGAAAAAGAACTTTCCTCATTTGTTATTATATGGAAAGGCATTGCATAATTTCTGCTAAGAAATGATGAAAGGAATGTTTGTTGATAAGAGTCTGTTCTACCATATATCAGTTTTCCAAATTATATCTCCACAGTGTGTAATTGATTCTAAAGCTGTCTTCAACAGATTTACATTTTTTTTGGTGCCGACTGCAGTGTTGCTCCCACTTTCGTCAAACATATTAGCTTTTATTCCAGGTATTTCCCTTTTCATGCACTGTTCATTTCTCTTTACAACTATTTGACAAATGTTTACATTGAGATTTCTGAAGAACTATGTCTCATAATACGCATGTTTGAAAATAAGAGTATTAGTTGCTTATCATAAATAAGATTCTATACATTTCAAACTATTAAGTATCATCACTATGGGTGAAGTGTAATTTGAGCTTGTATTCTATGTCCTATAATATGGATGCTAAAACATTTTCTTAGTCTGTAGTTTTAAGAACTATATCGAACTCAGAAAACTTATTTAACTATTTTATTTTTCCTATGACATCTATATTGACAAAACTATTACACAGTTAATTTATCCACTATCTTTTCATTCCAGGTTATGGCAAACAATCAATCACCTCGGGAAATTATAGACATCTCAAGTGATGACTCTGACCAGGTGGCCCCTACACCAACCGAAATGTCAACATCCATGAATTGGAGGGGAATTGAGGAAAATAATATTACGACTTTGTCAAACAGCCTTCTAGCAATCTGTGTTGAGATCCGTGACCGCGTCATACAAACCAGTGAAAATGCAACTTGTACAACACATTGAAATTACCACTATGCAAGATGCATTGCACAAATTCCACATGACATGCGGAAAATTGGATGCATTTTGTGATCTCTTGCAGGAGTTAGCTTATGACCAGTATTACAACATGGACAATGCATCAGAACTTAAGTCTGCATTCTGCAGCCTTTTTTGATGAATCCATAGCCATCGATGTATACATACATGTTTTTATGCTTTCAATAATGAAGTTCCTGCTTTGTGCAATGTTACAAACAAGTAAACTTTCAAAAATTTTAATTGTCTTTTAGGGGTTCTTTCTTCCTACTTTTCTTCTACTTTGCACCAACTACTATCGAAATAAGACTTTGGCTTGTATAGGGTTCCAAGGTCCCTTCAAAACTTGTTAGCGACCTTTATTACAAAGAAATTAAGAATATTTATATTTTGATTGCAATATGAATTATGATATGTAAGATTGAAGATATGAATTACATCTTTCAGGTCCTACAAACTTTTCTTACTCTTGATTATGAATTACCTAGTCATTTTAATACATATTATAGAACAACATAGAATGTGATTAATCTAATTCCAATTATATCAATACAAAAGCACAATCTCAATCTTTTAAGGCCTCTTCCTTGTTTTCACTAGGAAATGAGCCCTCCCCTTAGTTCCATTCAGGTACATTCTCCATGTAGATTGAGATCTTTATTGTACTGTTTGGAACAGACTCAACAGGCTCACCATGTTCATATTCCTTTACGATCTGTTCCTTGTGTTCACAAAATAATTTACGGTCTTGTTTAATCTGTTTGGACACACAATCAAATAGTCAAGTAAAAGAATGGTTATGAAAATCTAGTAATGCAATAATTAAAGAAAACCAAACCCTTCCTAACACAGAATAGAGGACATGAATACTTTCAGGGAAGAACTGACATTGCTTATAATAGAAAAAATCAATGGTATCAACATGAATGTTGAGTGACCAGGTGAAGAAGTTCAGTTGAGAATTGATACTGACCGTAAATAGTAATCTCAACATTATTATCAAAGATGTTTGAAGTCAGTTCCTCGTGGCGAAAAAGAACCTATGGTAACTGTCCTGGATAAATTAAGAAGAAAGGTTCCAGGTAATCCCGTTGAAACCCTATTGCAAGACTGATGTAATATTTCTATTCCATGAAGTAATATAACATGCATCTCTCTCACAATATAAAATTAGGCATAAGTAACAAGACTGAATACCTGCAAAATATGCTACCTACAGAAGTTGATCCATTGGTGGATGATCCTGTGACTGCACTAGATCCAGCGTTCTTGGCTGAAGTAGTAGAAGTAGTTGTTGTAGTCATCCCTCCTGCATCATCTATGACATCAGTGAAGGGCTTTTCATGGGAGCCCTTACGATTCTTATTTCTTTTCAGAGCAAAGCATAAAATCATCAAATAGAGCAAACTGACTACACCAGCTAAGCTTCCAGATACAGTAACTATCGTATAGCCCTTATGCTTGTTACTGCTAGGGCTTCTCACAGGCCCATTTCCTGAGTTTTCTTCAGTTTCCTCTGTTACCACAGGATTTAGTCCTGCAAGATCTCCGGAACTGTCATTTAACCTAAATATTTCCAGTCCATTCAAAATAGCATTATAGTACTGTGATGGTGGCCATTTTTTGTTGTTGGGATGCAGCTCCACCCAGAGGTCTGTAGTAGCAGATTTATCTGCAGGAGCATAGATGAGATAATCTCTGTAAATAGGGAGGTTTGGCCCTGAAGCCACTTCAATGACATCAAAGCCTTCCTCTGCAGTTTGATGATTAATATAAATGTCATAATTCCTCTGGTTCTCTTTTGGGAATTGAAGCTCACAGAAGTAAAGACGAATTAGGTAACTGAAATTGGCATCGATATTGCTGAAAACCCAGCTTAAATTGAAGCTGAGGTTGATTAGGGAGTTTGGATCCATGGACCTATAGGTGGCATATATATCATTAGGCGCAAAATGATCTGCCTGTTGGATCTCTGTACAATGTGTTCCTGTACTACCCACAGCAGCTCCAAATATGAAATTTGAATCATCAACCCAAGTTCTCCCATATTTATCATCAGCAGGAGATATGGTGTGGTCTCCCACATTCAATCTGTACAGGTTCTGCAAGGTAGCGTTTAAGCTTATGTTATATCCAATTGACTGATAATCGGTACTGTAGAGAACTGACATTGCTTATAGAGAATTCCCTATATACTTTCAGAAGACTGAAATGGTTCAGATGCTTCTGCTTCTGAAATGGTAAAGAGATGCTATTGATGGAACTTTTCCTCATAACCTTATTTTGTAGAAGCGTCATTGTTGGAAGGTGCAATTGGGATATTTTAATAGCTTAAACTAGAAAGAATTGATAGAATGAATATTGTAAGTGTCAACACTATCACCAGCTACAAGATAATAGAATAAATATGTTCAAAGAGTGTTTGAAATCATTGAACTTACACAGTGTTGAAAAGATAGGCCCTCCCATTTTGCAGTGGTAAGACTGCGCATAGAAAATAGACAATGAAACTTCAAGTTAGCCAATGTGTAACTTGATTCAGAACAGGAAAAAACCAATTTAAACTCAGCCATATAACAGAATAACAATTTTAAAATTACAACATATTCTCATTAATAATCATATATTTATCTATGTACTCCTATTTTACTTTTTAGAAGCGATCAAAGATAGTAAATATCATTTGAATAACAATAAACAACAAGGGAAGTTGCTATGTCTGTAATGATCTAGGAGTTTTTTCATTTTAAAACCTTCCAGCTACCATAGTAAATACAGATACTGTATTCTTGAGTAACTTATAGACTTATAGTACTAAAGTTGATCATGTCCATGCTTCTATCCACAAACAGATGGACAAATAGATGTAGTGTATCTCATAAGAGTATACAACTCTATGAAGTATCAACTTGAGATGAAATTCGATCTTTCATTCAGCATAAGTTATCATACAGATTTGATCAACTCTAGTGAACATAGTTCATCCAAAATTTGTTTGGTTGTCAAATTGTTAAAAAATCGTTGCAAGAAGTTTCCAATGTTGACTGCTCCATTAAGATGCTACATACGTTGTGTGCCTACTCCCAAATTCAAAACCCTGCCTTCGAAAGTAAGATTAAGCTCTAAAACTATGGAGCAACAGTTTTAGTACCCAACACTAACAATAGGGGCTTCTTTTCATCTACTTCTACAGGAAGTATCCGTCTCAAGGTTATGTTCTGAAATTATGGAGCATCAGTTTTAGTACCCAACACCAGCAATAGGGGCTTTTTGTCCATTCGTAGAGGTGGTACCTGTGTCAAGCAGTGGCTTGTATGGGCATGATGATAAGAAATGGAAAAGAGAACCTTCTTGTATTCCTATTGTACTTTTCAGTTTGTGCTGCATAGGGTATTATCTATTATTGCTGCTTGTATACACCTGGTATTAAGTCACAGCATTAGGCTCTGCCCTGTTCTTGTATTTCTGTTTCCCTTTAGTTTATCTGTTATCATATATTGTAGGTGAAAACTAGCATATGACAGTTTTGCAGGGTGTTTGTTTAAATTGTTTAATTGTGTTAATTCTGTTATGATGTTGAGGTGGCAATGCTGTTTATATGTACGGTTCACTTTGTTATGATAAACTGAAGGGAAACAGAAATACAAGAACAGTTGTAGCCAGGGGCCCTTAATAGATCCCCAATATAATAAAAAAAACAAAATCATCTCTAATTACAAAGATGTAGATCATAAACAAAGTCCACTAATACATGCACATATTGTATTTCATAGCAATTACCTTTCAAAGCCAGCTACAGAAAATTGGTCCAACTTGTCTAACACTAATTCATTGTGGGATATCAGATTTCACTGTCAACTGCTTCAAGAGCCTGGTGGCAAGATCTTTTCATTGAATGATGCTTTTGGGCCTTTTGGTGGTCCCTGCATAAATTGGATACCATCAAGTGCGACAACTCCAACTCACAAAACAATCACTTGCACCTAGAGCAGGGAAACGTGAACAAAAGTGGATCTAAACTTGAAATTAAGTTCTGCATACGTCTACAAGTAGCTAGGAATTTCAGGAAAAACCCTGGAAATGCTGGAATTTATCATCCAATGCATTCCAAATAGCAGATCTGATTTATATGTGTCAAATACAACAAGTATCATTGCTGTTGTATGACTGATATAAATCCTAGATCACCAAAAACACCCAAATCTGAATGAAACAGCAATAGAGGACCTCTCAAATTGATTTTTCTTTAATTGCAGCAATAATTACAAAGTTGATATGCCAACTGCAAACACATTGAAGAATATCCACTCGCCAAGTGTGAAATACAGGCAGATCTGAATTGTTGCCAGATCATATGCTCAAAATGACCAAATAAACTACTAGTACTGCTGGCAATTAGGATGATATGGCAGTACGAGGTTGTATCAGGATGGACCACCAGGAAAGATTTTGTCAAATTGTCAAAAAAAGGTTGCAACGGGTTTCCAATGTTAACTGCTCCACTAAGATGCTACATATGTTATTTGCCTATTTCCAAATGCACCCAAATTGCCCAATATGTTTTTAGATATGGTTTATTTAAGGGCTTCTCTGTTCCGATTCACACTAGTTGTTCTTGAATTTTTACATCAACGGATCCTACTATCTGTCTTTCCTTTATGTTTTCTATTTATATCAAATTGTTCAGTTTTTAAAAATCTTCTTGGTTTCTACTTGAGTAAATTTGTTGCCAAGATACAATATGGAAAAGTAAAAGTTGGAGGCTTTTATTGCATGACTACCACCAAAAAATGCTTATCAACTAATGGAATACCAATGCAATTTTGTGGGAATACTTCACCTCATTTAAGTTATGGCTCTCTCTTTGACGGAGAACACGATAAAGAACATGAACACCAACAATCTAGGCGTGCATCCACATCTCCAAGTCTCCAACATTGGAATGTTTGGAAAAGGAAGCGAATCAAAAATTAGGTACAAGTTAGATATCTCCAACGAACTACACTTGCAAAAAGGTACTCTACCAAGAAAGTATAACAATTTGATAGCTTCAAAGGCAATTCAGAGAGGCTCTATAATTCAACTCAAAAGATATACTTGTTCAACAATTTGTAACTCAAGGTGAGCCAACAACTACAATGACCGCAATACAATATCACATTCTCATTTTACTGCACCAAAAATACACTACTAATAGTGCAATTTAATTTAATTATGCAGGCGGATTGTAATCTTTGAACTAGAGGTTGCATGCTTAGAACATGAGCTAATAGGTGAGCCCACATTCTTTTTTGAAGACCAAGAGAAAGCTATAGAGCATGTTGGCATTTCACCTGAACCATACACAAATGTACAAGAAATTGGAACTTGAATCCTAAGAGATTGATGTTTGGAGTACATGAATCTCTATGAAAGAAAAGTGACACCTCAACTATCACTCCTATTAAAAATTTGAATCCATTCCAGACTAGATGGACAATACAAGGTCGTGTTACACTGAAGAAAGAAATCCACCCTTTCAATACAAACAAAGGAAATGGGCAAGTTTTCAGCTTCGATATCATTGATATTGAGAATACAGAAGTGCGTGTGACTTGCTTCAATGAAGTTGCAAATCTTCATTTTAAAAATGTCAAAGTTGGGGGTGTATATACATTATCTGACGGGACCATTAAATCTGCAACAAGTTTTACAAGTTGAACAGTCAAACATGGACAATAAACACTAAACCCACTCCTTATTCTTGCACCAACAGGAATAGTTGCATTTAATATACAAGCCTCAACTATACATGCAACCCTCAAGATTTCAATCAAAGATACACAACCACTCTAGGGACAAACATTGACAACATTCCAAGAAGACATGAAAAATATACAATATGTTCTCATTGACGATATGAGCTTTTGACCAAAAATACTACTAAAATTTGATAACAGGCCATGTGAAGCTATGCCCCAAAAATAAGATGTTTGCTTCGGTGACATTTTCTATAATACTCATAGGAGACTTTGCCCAACTACCACCTATAATGGACAAACCTATTTATGCATCACACACAACTGCACAAAATCGATGGTGCAAATTTAATACAGTTGTAACACCGCAAACAATGTTTAGACAAGAGGGTGATGATCCGATGCAAGTACAATTTTGACCAATCCATAGACTTATTCCCAACAAATGCACTTGTAACATTACACAACAATAAAAGGTTGCAACTACTAAATGTACTTATTGCACTCAATCTTGCATTAAACATACAACGCAAATTAAGTACTACTGATAATGATGAGCAACTATCCCAAGAAGTTTTACTAAGAAAATCTCAACGTGTAAGGCTAACAAAAAACATATGGATCCAATCTGGTCTTGTAAATGGGTCTCTTGGAGGCGTCAAAGATATTGTGTATCTCACGGGATCAAAACCACCAGAATTGCCAGCATATGTGATTGTAACATTTGAGAACAAAAACTATACCAATACAACCCATAACCAGAGGCAACCATACACAAATACCAATGCCAATGGCATGGGCTATCACTATACAAAAATCATAAGGCTTAACACTAAAGAAGACAACAATTGATATTGGTAAAATTGAAAGACAAGGCCTCACATTCACAACAATCTCTAGAGTTAAAACCATACAAGGCCTTCAGATAGAATCACCATTCTCTTTTGATCGCTCTTCCAAAATGAAAACGAACTCATACAACATTATAAGGAAAAAAGAAGCAACTCACCTACAATTGCTCTCAGAATAGCAAGCTCAGTTATGCACAACTACTTCTACACTGTTCAAACTAATACACTTATATTGTTCCCTTCTTTAATAGCCAATAGTTACTACCACTAATCAGCTACTACATTTTATCTTCTACAGGTCGTATCCCAAACAACAAGAAAAGGTGACAATGAAGATTTACTTTGCTTCCCAATAAAAGACAGGTTTATTTCCTTTACACATACATGTCTCCTAAGTACAAATAAATAAATTCTAATTTGTTTCATTTAATTTTAATGTAAGAAAATTTGGAGATGACTTACAAAAGAAAGACAATAACACAAACTTAAAGAACCTTGCTTGCCCACCATTGGATGCTAATACTTGAAGCAAATCATACTCAATCAAAACATTTATGAAGTTCATAAAAAAATGATCCTATCACAAAATTTGTGCCTAAGTAAATCATAGAAAATTGCTATAATCTGAAAGATTTATTACTGCAACACTGTCTGGATTTGGACTTATTCAAGCCGTCTTGCACGCTCAAGCTTTTAGTGTTTTGTCAAATCATTTGATGAAGTCACTCCCGATGCACTAGGTCACCTTTCTCAAGGACGTTATAAGGAAAAAATGAGCTCGTCTACAGTTGCTCTCATAATAGAAAACTCAGGTATGCACAACTATTTCTGCACTGTTCAAACTAATACACTTATATTGTTCCCTTCTTTAATAGCCAATAGTTACTACCACTAATCAACTACTACATTTTATCTTCTACAGGTCGAATCCCAAACAACAACAAAAGGAGACAATAAAGATTTACTTTGCTTCTCGAAAAGAAATAGTTATATTTCCTTTACACACAGTTCTCCTAAATATTTACAAATAAATAGTTTCTAATTTGTTTCATTGAATTTTAATGCAGGAAAATTTGGAGATGGCTTACAAAAGAAAGGCAATAACATAGTCTTAAAGAACCTTGCTTGCCCATCATTGGATGCTAATAGTTCAAGCAAATCCTACTCCACCAAAACAAAATAAATAACTATCACAAAATGTGCACCTAAGTAAATCACAAAAAAATGCTATAATCTGAAAGATTTACTATGCAACACTGCCTAGATTTAGAGTTGCTCAGCTTGTCTCCCACGCTCAAGATTTTATTGTTTTATCAAATCATTTGATAAAGTCACTCCCGATGCACTAGGTCAACTTTCTCAAGGACATGCTTCTCTTGGTTGATATTCAATTCTTGCATTTTGGATACTTGACAAAGTACATGGTAAAGGCTTGCTACTCCTTGTTTTCAAAAAGAATTAAATGCACTTTTCTCACAGTTTATGACATAAGATTATCTTTGATATTGTTGGGATACTAACTCTTAGATCAACATAGTAGAGTTATTATGCGTCTCATCACACGAAGTTGGCATTATTCATGATATCTTCTCATAATTGCACAATAAATATTTGTATAAGTTAGTGTTTCGTTGATCTTCAAACTCCTACTAAGTGAAAAATATAAAGGCCATTCCTTGATACCACCTTGGTTTCCAACCTGGAAAGGACTTCATTGTTTGCATTTCTAAAAGATAACAAACAAAAAGTTAAAAGTTGTTAAAACTTAGGTTATATGGGTAACTCTATCGGGGCTATGAACGCCCAACTAGCAGTAGAACAATGCCATGTGGAAACCAAGGCAATATCCTTGTTGGGCCTATGGATGCCTGTCTGGCAACAAGACACTGTCCGATTTGCTATGGGGAATGATCCAACTATGTAGCTTAGTATGACAATGAATTTCACCTCACACTATCTCATAAAAGGAAGGATTAAAACACACACACACACACACACACCAGAATGAATGCCTGATTCAACTCCTCTGATGGAATGACATATGTAGTCTGTATTGATTTATGAATTTGTAGCTTAACAAGGTCATTTTCAATCTTACATACTAAGCTTGTGAGTTTTATGCATTTAATCTTCTTTTCCTAGATCGAGAGTGATTATCTTTAACATCTTCATTTCATGTGCACTATCATTTCCCTTTTGTTGTCTACCAAGATTTCTTGGCCTTTGGTGGTTGTTTCTAGTTGTAAGTAGTTCTTTCTTGCCATCCTTTTCCTTGCCTTCCTCAACTCCTCTTTCGACTTTAGACCCCAACAGTGCACAAAATGTACAAAACATGGGATACTAGAGATCTCAAAAGTTCATTTTGATAGCACAACTCTTCAAACATTGGCTAAAAGAGCCCATTGTAATAAATATTTTCTCAAGATTATGATATAATGATGTTTGCTTTGAACCTATCCACCAAAAAAATTCAACAAATTCAATTCAAATCAATACTAAATATTACTCTAACATATACCCTTATAACATAATAATTTGAAGCGATGCCTCCCGCCGCGTTTCCTCCTACCGCTAGGGTTTTTGAGGTTGTTTGCGTGGAAGCCTCTACGGCGGCTGTAGCTATTGTAGGGAGTGCGGTGGATGTTTCTGCCTTACCTGCGCATGTTCCTGGGAGGATTAAGGTTCTGTCGTCGGTGGCTGGGGTGCTTCCTGCGGATCTTCCTTCTTCTGGGGGCTCCTCTCTGCGAAAATCTATCGCTTCCAAGCCGTCTTCGGCTTCTGATGAAAGAGTTGTTGCCCCTTTCCCTCTCTCTAACTCTCTGATCCTCCCTCTGGAAGGAGAGGTAGTGGAAGCCATTGATCATGCTTCCTCAGTTCTCGAGGAACATGGTCTTATTTGCAGATTTAAGGGTATCTGATCCAGTCTTCCAGATTTGCATGCCTGGATTTCTCGTCACTGGGAACCAATCATTTCTAATACTGTTCACATTTTCCCAATGGCAAGGGGTTTTTTCATTGCTAAGTTTGAGATGGCTGCTGATAGGAAAGTGATACTATTGGATCATTTTTTTAGCTGGAATGCCCAGAGCATGCTCATGATGAAGCCTTGGCATCCTGACTTTGATGCTTCTCCAAGGTCCTCCAAGGTTCCTACTTGGGTGAGGCTTCCTCATCTCCCTCTTCATTTCTGGGTTAACTCTCTTCTTGAGGCTATGGGTGAGGCTCTAGGGGACTTCTTGATGGTTGATGAGGAATCAGATGATATTCTTCACTCAACTTATGCTAGGATCTTGGTTGATTTGGACACGTCCAAGGGTCTTCCGACAAAGATAAAGTTGGTGCATCCTAAAGGCTCTTGGATCCAAACATTGGATTATGAAGGCCTCCCCTTCAGATGCAGGAGATGCTTTCAAACTGGTCACTTAGCGGATCAGTGTGGATTGGAAAAGGTTAAAAAACCTGCTTCTTGGTGGAAGGGAGCCTCCTCCCAACATTATTCTGTTGTGAAGGATTCTTCTATCAGAATTTTTTCTCAGGTTGTCTCTTCTTCTCAGGAGTTAGATGAGACCAATGTGCCTCTTAGGATCGCTGATGGCTCTTCCCTGGGAGCTGTCCCCTCTCCTAGTTCTGAATCTGATGTTCGAGGCTCTAAGGGTAGTGGGGCTTCTACCCCTCTTTCTGTCAACTCCTCATTGGTTTGTTCTGAAATGGTAGCTACCGAGTCATCTTTCGATGCGGTCTCCTTGGATTCTCCTGGCCCTTTCCTAGGACAATCTTAGGTTTTGGGGCATCTGAATCTTGATTCGAATTCTATGCTGGAAATGACTAAGAATGTGGATGATGGGTGGACCTCTTTAAAAGGAAAGAAAAAATCAAAACGTCCACCCTCTTTTGATATGTCTCTTCGTTCCCAGAAGGGGAAGAAATAATTTGCTTGGGCTTTCGTTTGCTGACAAATGTTTTGCTGCTTGCTGGAAGCTTTTGGGCTACTGGTTTTAACTGTAATTTATTTTAAGCAGCGTTTTCTTTTGTTTGGGTGCTAGATTTCCTTTTCTGGAATCCTCTTTTGTGTCCAGGTTGAGGGAGCCTGTTTTAAAAACCCTCGAGGTGGTCTTGTTTTGTTTCGTTTTAGAGTGCTTCTTTGAATATCTCTTTTGACCTTCATGTGGTTTCGGGGCCTCTTCAAAACCTGTATTTACCTTAATCAAAAACATAATATTATACAATGATGCATTTCTACAAACCTATATGTTGATAAAACTGGTTACACAATGTTAACATTCATTTCAAACTTGGTGATGTTTTCATACTAAATTCTTGCTCATTTTCATTGTGATAATTGCTATCTACAAATTTTTGAACTTTGGCTAAAAGAACCCATTGTAATAAATATATTCTCACGATTGCGATATAATGATGTTTTCTTCGAACCTGTAAACAAAAAAGTACAACAAATTCAATTCAAATCAATACTAAATATTACTCTAACATTGACTTATAACATAATATTATACAATGATACATTTGTACAAACTTATGTGTTAATATAAGTGATTACACAATGTTAACATTTATTTCACTGTTTTTGATTAAGTAAAACAGATTTTAAAGGGTGCCTGAAACCCGATACAAAGCTTAAGATATAGCAATAGGTCCTTACATAAAAAAATAGTGGGAACAAAGACAGAAACATGCCACAACCAGGGCCACAAAAAAAGAGAATAGGAAACCCATCAACACTGCAAGAAAAAATAAGACATGGAAGTCCAGCAACCCAGATGCATCCCGCAAGAGGAACAACCAGCAAAGAACCAACATCCAACATTGGGAACCTAACCCACTACGCTATCACTAAATTTTGTCTTGCATGTGTAGGATGCCACCTGTCACTCGTCATGCCCGTCAGCAAGGGTGTGGTCGGCGACGTATCCCCGCAGCACGCGTGGAGGTACAACCCGAGGTAGAGGATCGTAGGAGGGATCAGAGTCCACCTCCTGAACCCCCTCCCGATCCTAATGCAGCGCTTTTGTTGGCCTTTCAGAACTTGGCCGGACTCATACTTGACCGCATGCCACCTGTTAATCAGGAGAGAGAGAAGTAGGAGCCCACCTCCTAGAGCAGGGAGAGATCAGATAGATCAGGAGGATGAGTCCATCGCAGTTCCAGGTGGTGTTCCTAGGGGTGGTGCACAGAGGCTCGATAGGGCACCCCCCGATATCAGAAATCAGATTACAGAATTAATGAGGCTTAAACCGCCTCCCTTCACAGGAGAAGCAGATGGGGCAGGAGTTGAGGCTTGGCTTTTGAGCCTAGAGAGGTGCTTTGGGTTGCAGAACTATGGCAGCAACCTTAAGGCACGGTTCGCTATCCTTTTGCTCAGAGACGGGGCCTCCACTTGGTGGAGGCATGAGGAGACCAAGGGTCTCATTGACATCAATACCCTCTCTTGGGGAGCTTTC
>MU226742.1:1048891-1068221 GCA_018584345.1 Thuja plicata | reverse complement strand
TTACCAGGTTCTTGAAGGGATAGCAAAGAAGAATAATACCCTTATGTGAGAGATGGGTATGACTGGAAAAAGATCATTTGTATCATTGATGTTTAAGAATTTTCATGGTTGCAATTTGCGTTAAAGCTATTATGTAATATGTATATTTGTTTGGTACCATTTGTAAAACTTAAATGCCATATTCTAGTATGGAGGTTCATAAATTTTTAATCATGTTTCATTTGATAGATCAAAAAGATTGGATATTGAGGAGAGAAATAAATATAATTTGATAAAAGTTTGTTTTAATTTAATTTCCCTCGTAATATTTTATGTTCTTAGAGTAAATTATAATTCTTTAAATTCTGGAAAGTTTTTTTAAAAAAAAAAAAAAAAGGAAGTTTTGAAATTTAAGTTTTTTTATCCACCAAGTTGTGGAGATGAAATTATAGATTGTATTGGTTAAATAAAATTTTAAAAAAAATGCTTCCAAATTGCCCCTGTTTTGAATTATACAGTCTTTTACACCAGTGATTTATTTAATAGAATTTTCTTAGAATATATATATATATAAGCATACATATATAAATATAACTATATACATACATTTTAACTATGTTAAAAAAAATAAAAAATGAAGTGGTTGAAATTCTCGCGCTGTATATGCGCGTGGTTTTTTTTGATATCGCTGTCTTTTAAACAAATATTTTTTTATTGTTTTGGGAGGGCCGAAGCCCCCCCACCGGCTGCAGACCCTTTTGTTTTGACTGGGGGCTGCGTGGGATGCGGGCCACCCACTGTGCAAGGCACAGTGGGGAGGCGCCGCTGCCCACGCCGGCCGCCCCCCCTTTCTCCGTCCCCCTTTCGCTTCACCTCCCCCGCGCGGCTTGTGGTGCCACCGCCAAGCGGCCACCACTGCCCCTCTTCCCCGCATTGCCGCCGCCTTCCCCTCGGCTTTCCCCATGACCGGTGGTTGAAACCCTCGCCGCCGCCCAAACTGCACTTGTCTTGATCGGAATTTTTTTTTTTTTTTTTAGAATTTGTGTTTAGGATTTATATTATAGATTTTACTTTGTAAGATTTGATTTAGATATTTTATATTCAATTTAGATACTAAGGTATTTAAAAATTAGATTTGGCATTTAAAAGTTTAGATGTATTTTCTTTTTTTTGGACTTTTATTAAATTAGAATTTTGAAATAAAAATATGGTTTAGTATGTTATAGAATAGAATTTAGTTTTATCTTAGAATAGGAATAAAATAATTTTAAAGTAGATTGGATTTCTATATGAATAGATTCAATTTTTTTTTTTTGATAAAGATATTAGTTTAATGGTTTAATAAGATTGAATAAATTTTTATGTAGATTAATTTAGAATTACGTTAAATTTGATTTTATTTGTATATATAAATAGATGGTAGATTAATAATTTATTTTAAGATAAATAATTGATTCATTCATTATTCTAGATTAGAATTGTTGAATAATATTATAAATCTTAACTATGTTAGCTAATGTTAGATTTTTAATTCTAAATAGGACTTTGTTAATTAATTTCTCTATATTATGTTCAGGACGTTATTTAACTAATTAGATCATTCTTTTTATATTAATAACCCAGTTAACGTTTTATTAATTTAGGGGTCATTTTAACCCCTCATCTTTGCGATACACACCTTTTAAGGGTATTATCGCTACCCTTGACCCAAGACGTGCACGGTTGACTTTCGATCAACCCTGGTTCAACCATGTCTGTTGGTCTCGATATTGGAACCCAGTGCTCCATATGATCTCTGAACCCTGGGGTTTCAGTTTTCGAGCCTTTTGGAGACTGTTGACTTTTTGGGTCAACATGGGTTGACTTTTTGGTTGACTATCTCGTTTTGCATGCCTTTGACTTCTATAACGCTTAGTAGACCCTAGAGACCCTCCCTCACGTATATCAAGGCACAGTTGACTTTTAGTCAAACTATCTCGATTTGCGTGTACGAGTCTTCCTTTGGGTCTAAGCGAACCCTAGTTTGTACCATTCACCTTTTTAGTGTATAGTTGACTTTTGGTCAACTACCTCAGTTTGCGTGCAATTCCAGTTTAGAACTTTATACATCCCTTAGGATAGCTGTGAAAGTTATTCCTCTCCTTGAGACCTTTTCTAGTTTTCGTTTACCCCTTGCACCGTTTTGCGTGCACTTGTTACCCTTGTGTTCTTTTAGTATCCTGTTTTAGTGTGTCTTAAATTTTTTTTGTTCGTGTGTTTTTGCCCAACTTTTGGGCATGACAAAAGCTTAAGATATAGCAATAGGTCCTTACATAAAAAAATAGTGGGAACAAAGACAGAAACATGCCACAACCAGGGCCACAAAAAAAGAGAACCGGAAACCCATCAACACTGCAAGAAAAAATAAGACATGGAAGTCCAACAACCCAGATGCATCCCGCAAGAGGAACAACCAGCAAAGAACCAACAACCAACACCCGAAGTCACAAGAAGGGTCATTTCTTCCCCTTTTGGGATCGAAGGGCCATAACAAACGTGGGCAAATTTTTAGATTTTTTCCTTTTCACAACAATCCACCCAACATCCACCACGTTGGCCAAACCCTACAAATCGGGGACCGAAACTCCCATATCTGGAGAGCCAGGAGAAGGTACCATAGAAGGGCCAGGTGCAGCCAACAAGACATGTACAACAAGTGAGCCCGTAGCCACCAGGCCAGAATAAAACAACGGAGCATTGCCAGCAAGAGAAGCAGCAACCTCACCTCCATCAGAGACCCGAACACAAGTCTCAGTACAAAGAGTCACCGCAGGGATAGAGGCATCAGAAGTAGACGGAGGAGAGGCCTCACCCGGGGAAGAGACCTCACCAGACACAAGAGGCTCATTTTCTCAGCAACCTCTGGAGCAGAAGAAACCACTTGAGAAAAGCTTCGAACGGACGAAGCCTTCCCAACCGTGTAATGTTGAGAAGAGGCCCCCTTCCACTAAGAAGCTGATTTTTTTTTAATCTTCTCCAAGCCACACTGATCAACCAAATGACCAGTTTTGAAACATCTCCTGCACCTGAAGGGGAGCACATCATAATCCAGGGATTGGATCTAGGCACCTTTAGAGTGCTGCAGCATAATCTTTTCTGGAAGACCCTTAGAAATGTCCAGGTCCACCAAAATTTGGGCATAAGTTGAATGAAGAATATCAGAAGAGTCTCATCAACCATCATAAAGTACCCAAGAGCCTCACCCACAACCTCTAACAGGGAATCCACCCAAAGATGAAGGGGGAGGTAGGGAAGCCGGACCCAAATGGGAACCTTGGAGAAAGTCTCAAAAGAGGGATCAAAGTCAGGATGCCAAGGCTTCACCATAAGCATAAACCGAGCATCCCAACTAAAAAAATGATCACCTAAAATTATTTTTCTATTAGCAGCATTTTCAAACTTTGCTATGAAAAAACCCCGAGCCATAGGAAAAATGTGAACAGTACCAGAAATACTAGGTTCCCAATGTCGAGAAATCCAGGAGTGAAGGTCAGGAAGACTCGACAAGAAGCCCTTGAACCTACAGATAAGGCCATGGACTGAGAAATCAGAGGACGCCTCATCAATATCCTTCACAACCTCATCCTCCAGAGGGATAATGATAGGGTTAGAAACCAAAAAAGGAACAAAATCCTTATTCTCCCTCGGATCAGAAGCGCCAGGACTCCGAGAAACTGACAAGGGGACCGAGGAACCAGCGGTCGGAGGAGCCAAAGAGCCAAGAACCCTAGCCTTCGGCGAGGGAGCCGAAGAGCCAGGAGTCAGAGCCGCCACCGAAGAAGCCGAAGCGCGAGGACCTTGAGCCGCCATAGAAGGAGCCGAGGAACCAGGAGCCAGAGGAGTCGAAGAGCCAGGAAACCTAGCCTCCGGTGAGGGAGCCGAAGAGCCAGGAGTCCGAGGTGAAGGGCCAGAAGCCCTAGCTGTCACTGAGGGAGCCGAAAAACCAAGAGCTGAAAGAGCAGGAGGAGTCAGAGAGCCAGGAACCCTAGCCGCCATAGCAGAGTAGTTCATTTGTTAGAATGCTATTTAACATTCACTTCACTATTGCTAATGTTTCGATACTAAATTCTTGCCATTTCTATTTACAAGTAATATTATTTCAACTTTGCTGATTTACATTGGACAATAACTAACGATGTCATGTCTTACATCAAACATAACAAATATTCAATTAACACAAATATTCTCATTATTAGAAAATGATGTGTTTGCTTTAAACCTTTCCAATTGCTACACCAAATGCATTGATATTAAATAACTCATTACTAATTTGACATGTATGAAAATAAGCGTGTTCGGTTTATAAAAGCAATCAACCACAAATATGAGTACCTCAACATAAGGTTAATGGTAAATTTCAGTTTAACAAATGTTAATTATCATTCTGACTTTGGCTAAAAGAGCCCATTGCAATAAATATATTCACATGATTATGATATCATGATGTTTGCTTCAAACTTGTCCGACGAAAAAATGCAAAAAACTCAATTCAAATCAATACTAAATATTACTCTAACACAAACATATAACATAATATTATACAATGACACATTTGTACAAACCAATATGTTAATATAACTAATTATACAATGTTAACATTCATTTCACCCGTGCTCATGATTTGATACTAAATTCTTGCCACTACTATTTCCAAGTCATACTATTTTAACGTTGTGGTTTTACAATGGACAATAATTTTCCGTGCCATGTCTTACATCAAATAGAACAAATTTTCAATTAAAAAAGTTATTCTCAATATTATAAAACATTATGTTTTCTTTACAACTTTCTAATTACTACACCAAATGCATTGATATTAAATAACTGATAACTAATTAGGCTTGTACAAAAAAAAAGTGTTGGATTTATTAAAGGCAATCAACTACAAATATGACTACCTCAACATAAGTAATGTTTTTGAATAAGGTAATTGTAGGTTTTGAAGGGGCCCCGAAACCCTGTACAAAGAAGACTGATTCAAAAAAGCCCTCTAAATGAAACGTGTCTAGATCACAGTGAGGGTTTTACAAAAGACACCACAACCTTGAAGAAATAATGCATGACACATCCTTCATGCAAACCCAAGCTAAAGGCAAATCCAAGACTAGGGTTTACCTTTAGCACCCTTCTAATGGGAATGAAGAGTCATATCAAAAGAGGAGGGCATCTTAATTTTTTTTCCTTTAACAATAATCTAGCCCTCTTCAACTCTAGCCGCCTCATCCTGCCACCACAGAGGATCATTTGACAAACTAGAGAAAGAAAGACTATCGACAGAGGTAATCACAATACAAGTAAAGCCTACAGGAGAAGATTCCGCGGAACCAATAGTAACCACAACCCTCACAACACCAGGGGAGTCCAGAGACGCTGTAGCCCCCACCAAACCAGGTAACGGTGCTACAGGGGGGGCAATCACAGGAGAGCACATAGGAGCCTCAACCAAACTAGCACGGGGAGGAGAAGAGACCTGCGCAGCCACCTGAGAGAAAATTTTCGGCGAAACAAGCTTCTTTTCCACCAAGTAGTGTTGTGCAAAAACACCATTCCACCAAGAAGCAGTAGTTTTTTTTTTACCCAATCCACATTGAGCAGCCAAATGCCCAATTTTAAAACACCTTCTGCATCTGAAGGGAATCCCTTCATAATCCAGAGACTGATTCCATCTTCCTTTAGATGAGTTGATCACTATCTCCGCGGGAAGACCCTTAGTAGGATCAATGTCAACAAGAATGCGAGCATATGTAGAGTGGAGAATGTCAGAAGAATCATCATCCACCAGTAAGAATTCCCCTAGAGCATTACCAATCCCATCAAACATAGAGTCGATCCATAGATGTAGAGGAAGATTAGGAAGACGAACCCAAATAGGAAACCTGATGAAAGATGCAATTCACAATCAAATTGTTCCTGTGTGTTTGAATGGGATATTTTTGTCATTCAATTTTGTTTATGCAGGCTTTTTATAAAATCTGGTTTCAAGGATTGATCTATAAGAGCAAAACTGGATTCTCAGCCATAGATTTTCATATGAATTGTTCTCATCAAGGTTAACTGGTTTCTCAACATTGTGGACAGATTGGCGTGACCAAAGCCATTATGTAAGATATTGCTAAAAGAAATGATTTCTGATTAAGGGCTAACAACTTTGACATTATTGTGACACAAATCTGGTGAACATTCTAGGGGCAATTGTGAGGTCGAGAATGAACAAATTTGTAGAAGCTCTACAGTCTAGGGCAATTGTAAGCATGATTAAGTAGTTGGAGTGGGTTTTTACTCTGCATATGTGGTGGAAAAGAAATTAATTGTGACTTCAAAGTACAATGATGACAAATAGTACATCTAGTAATCACAAGTTAGGGAGTCCTTTACCTTGTATCAACACTAAACCTCTTGGTAGAGGAACCAATAAGGAGCTGCAAGATTGTAAAATAGACTAAAGGCCATTCAAATCAATAAAGCTACTCAATTTACCTTGTATTGGTCTTGTGTACATATTTGGTGCTGTTTAGTTTGTGTATATATTGCATTTGCATAGTTTGTTTCACTGCATTGGTGTGTGTAGCTTCCAACTCAGGAGTGGTAGGCATAGTTCAGGTCCTTGAAAAGACTTGATCCCCATAGGCAAGTTGAGTAAGAGGTTGTCGGTGCTACGTGGATCCATAGCCCAATGACAATTGGTATCAGGGTTTAGTGCTTGATACCTTGACCTTGCTGCACCACATTTTTTGAGTTAGTAGGCATAGGGAAGAGAAGCCAAGCAAGTCATCTAGTTTTACAAGTGAGTTTACATGTGCAAGCTAGCGATGAGTGAGAGAAGTGTCACATGGTTTGTGTCTAAAGATGATCTAGGGGGAACTCCTTGAAGTGAGGAGATGACACCAACGTGCAACGCGAGTGGAAGAAGGGGACCCCTTAAAACCAAAGAAAGGCTCAATAATTTGGAGAATTTAGTAGAGGCCTTAGATGACTTGAGCCCAATAGATCAATTGGAATGAGGTTTTGAACCTCCACAATTAGTTGGGTGTAGGTAGCTAGGAGCATAAGAGGTTGCTAGACAAGTGAGGTTCGAAGAGTACCATCACTTAGGTAGGAATGAAGTTAGAACATAATCCTAAACTGTTAGACCCATATGAATGTCAGTGAGAGAAAAAGGTCTTGGAAATCGACTTTTAGGATATGGGTTAGTTATTTGATACTTTGGTAGGCTGTGAATGAGGAAAAAGAGAGGATTGCCTCCACATACATGTCAGGAAGTGCCAAGCTTTGGTTGAGGACCAGAGCTTTTGAAGGTAGGTAAGTTAGTGGTTAAGGTCGACAATTAGGACAAGTTGCAAGAGGATTTGAGGGATCAATAAAATCCTAGGAACTCTGATTAGATGGCTAGAGTGCAACTTGTAAACCTTAACTAGATAGGAAGGGTCAAAGATTATATCAAAGCTTTCTCATCCTTGATGTTTGAGATTAAGAAAATGCTTGAAGTTGATAGATTGTTTCTGCTCATGAGAGATCTTACATTGTGTGCTCAATAAGAGTTTAGGTGTCACAATGTTTAAACCCTTGTGGGCTCAATAGGAGTTGAAGTGCTACAATGTTTAAACCCCCGTTCACTTGTTGTATACCAACTCCTAAATTTCAAACATGATACACAAAAGGAGAATGTTAATAGGTTTAGTTCTCATAGAAAATGTTGCCCTAGAAAAAGGACGAGGGCAACTCTAAGGGGAAGTTTGGGTGTTATTCCAAGACAAAGACTAGTGGGTCTCATAAGTCTCATAACAAGGGATTGACTAAAGGGCTCGAGGAGACCGAGTCAAGGGTAGCTAAGAAATATTGCTAGAGTTGTTTTTTTTTTGTAGGAAATTATGTGAGGGATTGTTTTAAGAGGGATCAAAATCAACCTTACAAATAACACTAATAGCTTCATATGTGTCAACTCCAGTTGTGGGAGCGATCCAAAATTTGAGTGCAACAAATGCATAAGGTTAATCAAATGCCACATTGATAAGACTGGAGAGTAAGCATTAGTTGTATTATGTGGAAGTCCTCATGAATGAGAAGAGTAACATTGGAATGGTTTGACTTGAAGGCCATTGACAACTACATATCAACTAGAAGAGCTATTGAGGTGTGTTTAGGCATAAATTCATTTAACGTTGTTAACACCTCGGCCAAGAAGGTAGTAGGCATTGTAAAGGATTTGCCGATTATAATGGGAATGTGGCAAGGCCACATGGATCTTCTGGCCATTGAGATGGACGAATTTGAGTTGATATTGGGCCAAGAGTTTTGAGGGTAGCCAAAGTTGCATTCACTCATCTTTTGGAGTCTAATGTTTT
This sequence comes from Thuja plicata, assembly GCA_018584345.1. NCBI lineage: Eukaryota > Viridiplantae > Streptophyta > Pinopsida > Cupressales > Cupressaceae > Thuja > Thuja plicata. The sequence continues at coordinate 1,059,861 of MU226742.1, read as the reverse complement.
TGGATCCATTACAGACGTGCTTAGTAAAAACTACAAAGAAGAGATAGACTAGAAAAGTCCAAATAGTTTCAACATTGGGGAACGGAAAATGTGGTGAAGAAGGAGAACAAGGAACCAATGTTCCTGATCATGCTACTTGGGGGTTGGGATGAAATGGATGGTGTGCATGAGGTATCCATCTGATCAGAAGTAGAAGAGATCATCATCATGGAGTTTAAGGATACATTGCTCATCAAGCTTCCCATGCAACTTATACCAAGATGGGTTGAGGATCATATAATTGAATTAGAGCTTGGTGCTAGGCCTCCAACCTAACTAATGTATAGGTTGTTTGGTTGAGAGATGGTTGAGCTTAAGAAGAAGCTATAGAAATTGCTTGAGGTGGGGCATATGAGACCATCACATTCTCCATATGGGGTGCTAATCTTGTTTTAAAGGAACACACATGGGATGTTGAGATATGTTTGAACTTCAAGGCCTTAAACAAACAAACTATAAAAAGCAGGTACTCCCTTTGATTGTAGATTGCTTTGATTGCCTTTCTAGGGTGAATGTGTTTAGTAAGTTGGATCCTAAGAAAGGTTATTATCATGTTAGGATAAGTGCAAGGGATGAGAAGAAGGTAGCTTACATGACTAATTGTTTGTCATACGAGTTCACGGTGATGCCCCTTGGGCTATGCAATGCACCAACACCATTTTGCATGCCCGTGAATGATGTGTATAGCTGGTTGCTAGATGAGTTTTTGTTAGTGTATATGAATGATGTATTGGTATACAACACAAATTTGGAGTAACACAAGCCACACCTTACATGGGTATTTGAGTTTCCGAGAGCACAAGCTATATGCAAAGAAAGAAAAACCCTCCTATATGCAAGAGGAAGTTTACTTCCTAGGGCATATCATTGCCAAAGGTCAAATTCATTTAGATCTAAAGAAACTAAGGGCGATATCAAATTAGGAGTTGTTGAAGAATAGGTGAGGTATTTTTGGGGTTTGACAAATAACTACTAGAGGTTTGTTTATGGGTACTCAAGGTTGCCTCCCATTTGACAAATCTTCTCGAGAAGGACAACAAACAAAACTGGTTCGATAATTGTTAGGCAACATTTGAGAATCTCAAGGAGAAACTCACAATGAAGCATATGTTGGCATTGGCTAACCTCAATGGGCCATTTTAAGTGTAAAGTGATGCATCAAACTATGTAGTTGGAGTGCCCATGGAAGATGACAACTTAGTAGCTTATGAGTTGAGGAAATTGAAGGATAAGGAGAAGAACTGCCCATCACATGAGAAATATATGATCAAATATCATATATTGTCTCAAGACTTGGAGACACTATCTCTTGGGAGTTTCATTTATGGTTAAGACATATTATGTATCCCCAACTTACTTCAAGAGTTAGTCGAGGTTAACCACTATACATGCTAGATGGTAGGGGTTCCTTGCTGAGTTCGACATGGAGATCTTATACAACCCAAGAAAAAAGAATGTTGTTATGGATGCTTTGAGTAGGAAAGCATAGTTGGCTGCTATTGAAGGGATGCGTGAAGCAAATCCAGTGGAGAGTTGAGTTGCAATGACTAAGGAATTGCTAGAGTCTGAGGAGGCAATGGAGATGGATCTTTAGGTGATAAATTGATGAATCAAGCAAAAGTGGGACAAACTAAAAAGTTTAGTGTCATTGATGGACTATCAGTGTTCACTTAGGATGGGGTCTATCTTTCAAAGTGGAAGATTTGAAGGGGGTATTTTCTACAAGACGTCATTGAGTATTTTGGCAAGGCACCCAAGACACAAAAAAACCTTCACATTATTAGAAATGGGCTTCTACTAGACAATGATGAGAAGGGATGCATATGAGTATGTTCAAAGTTGTCCCCATTTACCAATTAGATAGTGCTATGACACAATCATCAAGTGGTTTTCTCTGTTCCTACTCATGCTAGTGAGGCCATGATCCAATGTCTGCACGGGTTTCATTGTTGTTATTTAGTTTCTCGATTCAATTGTGTAATACTTTTTCCATCAATATTTCGGCTCACACACCATGATCCATCATTAAGATGAAGAATGCTAGGGGAGGAGAAATAAATTTTTTGCAGACAAAGATACTAAAAATAAGAGGGTAGGAGGGGAGAGAGTGTAGATGGCACAAGGACAAGGAAGAGGAGAAAGATTGGGAAAAAGAATGGGAGTTGGATGATTATGAGAAGGAAAGAAAAATATATGAGAATATGAGAATGTACGACAAGAGATTAATAAGACGGAGAATAAAATTAAATGATGCAAAAGAAAATGGCACAAGATTAAAAGATTTAACAAAATAAAAAATTAATAAATGATTTTTTAAAAACATCTCGTCTATAAATATAGCAATGTAAATGATTAATAGAATATACAATACTCATAAAACTTAAATTAAAAGCCATAACTATAAATATATGAAATATAATCAAAATCATACTAATATGAACAAATAAATAAGTATCAAAAGTAAAAGATCGGTAGAACATATGATGCTTATAATATTAAATTAAAACCTTAGTTACAAATATACAAAATGTAATCAAATTCATACTAATATGGGTTTCATTACCTGATTTCTAAATGTGGATGGGTGCATAAGTATAATTGTGGTTGTTGATAGGTTCTCAAAGTATACCACATTTGTTCCATGCAAGGCAGGGATAGACTATTTTTTTAGGAATGTGGTGAAGTATTGGGTTGTGCCATTGAACATCATTGGTGGTACAGACGCTTGCTTCACTAATTACGGCTAGGGTTAGGGTTAGAGGTAGAATAAGGGTTAGAAATTTAGTTAAGGTCAGGGATTAGGTTTGGGTTAAGGTTAGAAATAGGGTTGAGGCTAGGGAGGGTTAGGGTTAGACAAAGAAGTAGGGTTAGGGTTAGGTTTAGGTTAAGATTAAGATTATGAACAGGGTTAGGGTTGGTGATACAATTAGGTTAGGTTAGGATTAGGGTTAATTTTAGAATTATAGCATGGGTCGATATAATGTTGGAGTTAAGGTTAGGTTAGAGCTACGATTAGGGAAAGTGTTAGGGTTAGAGAAAGCATTAGGATAAGGGTTAGGTTAGGATTAGGATTATATTTTAGGTTAGTTTCAAGTTTAGGGTTATGATTAGTGATAAATTAGGGGTAGGATTAGAGTTAGGTTTAGGGTGTTTAACAAGCCAAATAACTAAAAGGGGGTGAATAAGTTGTTCCCACACACTTTACAAAAATTTTGCTCTATCGGTAAACTAATAAACAACAATAATAATAACAAATTCTGATCTATCGGTTAAGTACATTAAACATTCATAGTAGATGTAAACATGAAAAACATAGAAACATCGACATAGAGAACACCAACATTTACGTGGAAACCCAAACTGGAAAAAACCATGGAGAAGCTAATTCTGATGAAATGAAACACCTGTTAGGGTGACACCAGTTAAGATATTTTTACAAAGGCTCATTGCCATTTGTGCTCACTATAGGTAGGCTCACTGCTGGTCGAGCTAACTACCCTTAAATATGAATAGGCTCACTGCCAATACAAAGAGGGTCACTGCTAAAGCGTATGAAAAGAGATTGAATCCACCATTGATATCACTGTCACCAACACTCTTTCACGCACACGAGTAATACACAGATCTCCTGAAATAGATTCGCAATCACTTCGCATACAAGCAATGCACAAGCCGCACAAACAAAAAAAATCCTTTCTCTTCTTATACTGCTTGATGCCATCAACCATGTCAATCAAAAAAATTTGAAATAGGTCGCACCAAGACATTCTCACAGTGGTGAGGAATGTAATGTGGACCACCTCGACTAATACAACTCGCCTCGTGCATGTCAACACACACCTTCTTCAAAACCATTGGTTCCAATGGACATGATGAACACGTTACATAATAACTGATGGGACCGCAACACAAAAAAAACACTTTCCAAATAGGATCAACCCCAAACAACTGATCCACCATCTGTTGCACAAAATGTAGAACCAACACCGAAAAGGATAAGGATAAATATATGAAGAAAATCTTTCAGTGAATACTTCTACTGAAACACACATACTATCGGTACAACTACTGATACTACCAACATTATCGGTATACACCAACCGATACAACCAAAGAATGAAAATGCATAAGATATGTTGACATTAATGACAACCATAAATAGCTACAACATGAATAGCATCAACTTCACATTCTAACATAGGGTTAAGGGTAAAAATCAGGTTATGATCATAAATAGAACTACGGTTATGTTTATGGTTAGTATTATGTTTAAGAAGAAGGCTAGAATTAGGGTTAGGGTTAGAGTAAGTGTTAGAGCTAGGGTTAGGAATATAATTTGTGTTAGTGTTGAATTTAATTTTTTTGTTAGGATTTTGTATAGATTATTAAGTGTGTATATACTTATTATGTTAGAAGGTTAATGATTATGTGAATGATCATAGTGGAATTTTTAGTTGGATTAACCTTGGTTTGGTTTTGGGTACTTGGCTTCCTTTCACAAGAATTCCTTATCCTAACCTTTTTTAAATTTTAAACAAAAAATAAAATACTCAAGTAATAATACTTCTAACTTAACTATGAAATACAAACATTTTTAATCATGACAACAATATTTTTAAGTAAATAATAGTAGTTCTTCTACGAAATAAGAATTTTATTCATATTGCCTGTTTTCTTCTAGTTCCTCTTTAAAACTTGTGCTGATGGCCTCCTCTTTAAGATGGACTTGAAGGTATTCCATCCATACCTCTTCACTTATGTTAGGGACATTTTAGTCACATTTATAAGGGAAGTCTCAAACCTCAAAGGACTTTTCTTTTATGATTTTTTCTTTGTTTTGTTCAGTATGCTACAATCTACTCAATTTGTTTTGATATGATTTATATACAATGAAATAAAGGAATTATTTAATGTACAATATTCTTAACATGAGCTATTTGTATATGATAAAATATAATAAAATATTTGATATTCATTAAAACATATTTAAAGAAAATATGTTATATCAATAATCTTCTAAACATTTGATTATGTTTTCTTTAGCGTTTCACTTGGCAAGTTGTCTACCCATTTTTCATTTTTTCAAAACAATTATATGTGAATGATGGCATTATTATTAGGCATGCACTTCCAATTCTATATACAATCTTTCAAATATATCCTAGAGCTCCATTTACAAGTACTTGTATCCAAATATGTGAAGTCAATATTACTCTTGCATTCCCATAAATCAATAATTTCACACCAAGCTCATCATTTGGAAATCCTTAGATGCTAAAATAACACCTCTTGTTTAAATTATAATACAAGATGTAAAAGAATACATTTCAACAAACATAATTTTTTCTTGTGATGATTATGAAAATTATCATTTGTGGAGAATAAATGAGCACCATTCTCAAACTCCACATTGCTTGTTGCATATATGCTAACAATTGTTCTTATCATAAGAGACTTCTAATCATAACTTGTTGAGTTCACATATTTCATATTTGTCAGAAGTTGAATTAAAATATTTCTTGCTAGATGTTTCCTTCATTTTGTCTAAATATTTTCTTCAAAGTAACCATAATTTTTAATTCTTCTCATAGTAACATAGTTTGTCTTCATTGTTATATGTTTGTATATGATTAATTAGAGGCAATAGCCCAAATCTTCAACCAAATCATATATATACCTAAAAGAAAATTGATACCCAAATTGTTTTCAATAATTTATACTATTACCATAGAAACTTAGTACATTTGAAATTAGATGTATTACAATGTAAAATATTTTTTTTCATTGATCTTACGCATAGGTATACCCACAACTCTGATGTTTGCACTATGTGGGAATACCTATTTGAGGAAAGAATCTATGTTTTTGAGCAAGTTTTGACCAATAAAGCTCATTTCATCAAAAAAATGTTGTCCCTCACCTTTATTTGTCCTTGTTGCCAAACACACTAATAATATGGCAATATTAGGATGATGTTCAATTTAGGTTGATACGAACATCTTTTGATTTAGATTGCTTTACTATCAGTGGTAACATGAGGTTCATATTGCATTTCACTTCATATACACTTGTATCATCATTCCGGTGCAAGAAGTGCATTTGTTGTTTATAATTTCAGTTTGACTGCATATTATTTTAGCATCATATTTGCATCAACAATCAATTTGGCATAAATACTACCATTGCATCACTTGGGACAAATTTTTAGTTTCTATTGACATCTTTCTCATATTGAAATTGATTAGTTTTGGAAATCAGATTATGGATATGATTATAATCCAGTTCCATTTTTTTGAATCTCTTGAACAATACATAACATGGCTACATTCATTCATTTTTCAGATGTGTTGATACATTCATGTTAACATTTATCACATTCAGTTTATATGGTGGCATATGCAATAAGATAATGGTAAAGTTGTACAAGTCACAAATGTTGTGACCATGGCATACAACTTGTTTTTACTAGGAAAGGTCTTTTGGTCGCCCCCTAGTAACACTTATGTGACACTAAGTGCATTCTTGGTGCCATCCTTATCGACACTTTATGTGGTAAAGATTAAGTTTGATGGCTAATACCATTTCAGTATTTATAACACAAAACATATAGTTCATTTGAGTTTCATTTGGAAGCCCTAGCTCTCGAGCTAGGGCTCTTCCCGTTAGGGCACATCATTTGGAAAACACTGTTTCAGTTTTTTCTGGCCGCCAGAGTGATTATTGTTGAGAAGGAAGTTTGAGTTGAGATTGTGATCAATTGCAGTTGTAATTATGGAACGACATGGAGACAGAGTATACGTGATTTTACAAATATTTGCAACTCGGTTTTGTTCCAAGTGTACACTTTTCATAATTTTGTTCTTGTACTAGTTTTCTTTCTATGGCTACGTCTGCTTAACTTTTAAGTAATCATGTTTTGAAAGTAGTTTATGCTGTTTGTGATTACTTTCCTATTTCCATTAAGGGTTTTATTTTTTGTGCCTAAAAGAAACTCTTATCGGGTTAGTTTAATGTGAACCCAAGTGTAATCTTGAATTTTTTTGTATGAGAATTTATTTTGGATGTCAACATTGTTAATCGTGATCAGAGTAACAAACCCTGTTACCCTAACCTGCCATATGTTATTTTCATTATGTATTGGTATAAACCCTAGTCAAATATTTGACATTTTCGAAGGAGGCAAAATATTTTGTTTCATCATGTGATATTGTGGTCATACATACATAACATTGGTCATTTTATAGCTGTTGAGTCTTTCTCTCATATACTTGTGTATCCATGACCATTTGAGTTAATCATGTTTGTCAAGTATTATCTAACTGTCGCCATGTAAGGTCTCTACTTTCAAATCGAAGTGTAGTTATGTGGTTGAGTCTGTGTTAAAGGATTAAACCCGAGTATAGAGTGATTTTTTACAGTTGGGATGTATGTGTTGAATCTTGTATCCATGCATGGTCTTTGTTTGAAGTTGAGATACACTAAAATGTGGGTTTGGTTTAAGATTCAATTTGATAAAGATATTGATATCAGTGGTTAAGGTATTCGGTTTTTAAAAAGAATTTATGACAGGAATTAAAGGTATAATCAATATTGTTTATTTTTTCAAAAGATACAAATATTGTATATTTGGATAGAATCATAATGCTATGACAAAGATGTAATGCAATGATATTATCATATATTCATAACAGAGGCATCAAATGTTTTGATAAAGATTGATGAGAACTGGTGATTAATTAAAATGAGTTAATTACTTATTATCATGATGATAAATCAAAGACATAAGAAATGATATGGAATCATTTCAATGTGTGATGAGACATTTTCAGTCAGATGTAATCAATACCTTGATCAGTTTTGAATCAGTTTCTGTCATCCTATATATTGAGCAGTGAAAGATTGATGGATTATGCAGACAAACAAGGATTTTGGTCTTTAATGAAATACATTTATGCCAGTTGTGCACAATCAGATATACCGATCTAAAATACCTGATTGAGGCTATAGTGACTTTGATTATGTATCATAGATTGTTTAACACAAAGTTTCATTTGTGTTTAATGATGTATGGTATTGGGTTGTAGTGACTATACAAAATCAGATTTTATGACTATGTATGTATGGAAAGTTGTTACGAGTTGTAAAGCTAGTGAGACATAAAAGATTATCAGTGAGACAATTGTACAAGAAGTGAGAAAAAATTATAAAAAATATTGTCAGATTAAGCCAGTGAGGCACTTTGAGTGGTTTTATTCTCCAAGAGGGTTTTCAATCAGGACGCATCTTGTGTTACAATTTTATTGTGCATGTCTTATCTTTATATTGTTATCTATCAGTTCACTTTAGTTGTTTAAACTTAGCTTTAAAATTTGATACATTGTTTCATATCACTGATTCACCCACCTCATTGGTTTAGATCCATACCCTTATTTTTACGGTTTTCCTGGTTGGGGAGTACTTGATGGATATTTAAAACAATCTTTGTGAGACAAAGGTTTTAGATTCTAAGATTGAGAGTCAAAGAAAACCTCTTAAATCTATTCTAAAGGATATGTGCTTCTTAGAAGATAAATTTTATTCTATTACTGCAAAATTTAAAAGGTTGCAAAGGACTTACAAATTTCAGGGAGCTGAAAGTAAAAGGATGAATCTAGACATGACCAACTGCAAGTTTTCTAGATATGATCCTTATCTATCTGTTTTTTTAAAAAAAATAAAATAAAAAAAAATCTAGTTGGCATTATAAAAATGAGTAAAATAGATATAGCTTGATATCTAGAAGAAGGGCAAGAATGTTCTAGTTATAATCAGTTTGGACATATGACAATTTGTCGTAATTCAAAATAAAAAATAACAAACAAATCAACTTGTTTGGACAGCGAAAGTTAAGGCAAATGCTTTAGTTGTTACAAATGTACTTCATTCTGTTAAGAAAGACTTACGGGTTCTAGATAGTGGATGTTCACACCATATGATAGGTGATAATTCTAAATTTATTCATTATTAAACATATCCAGGAGGATCTGTTAAGTTTGGAGATAATCAATGTTTTGAAATTGTTGGTAAAGGAACTATTCTTCTTGACAATGAAATACCTGTGAATGATGTGCACTATGTTGAAGGAATGACATACAACCTTCTCAGTGTAAGCCAGATATGCGATAATGGGACTAATGCAACTTTTTTAACTTTAGGATGTGAGATTGAGAAAAAATATGGTAAAACTATTGCTACATGATACATAAAATGTGGTAATGTTTATAATTTTTTTGAAAACTCTGGAAAATTTGATAGTAATGTTTGTTTTATGAGTCAAGTTGAAGAGACTAAGATGTGGCACAGAAGGCTAGGACATATAAACTATGAAAATCTAATTAAGATAAGTAAAAATAAGAATGTTAGGAATTTACCAATCCTAACAAGACCTGACAATAATATTTGCAAAGAGTGTCAAGAGGGTAAACAAACTAAAGTCAATTTTAAACTTAAATAATACACCACTACAAAGCCTTTACAATTGGTTCATATTGATTTGTGTGGACCTACAAGAACACAGTCCTTAAGTAGTGAAAGATACTTTATGCTTTTTATAGATGACTATACCAGAATGACTTGGGTCACCTTTCTAAAGCATAAAGCTGAAGCTTTTGATAGGTTTAAAGTCTTTAGAAAGATGGTTGAAAAAGAATCTGATTTAAAACTTAAATGTCTTAGATTAGACAAGGGTGAGGAATTTACCTCACAAGAATTTGTTGATTAGTGTGAAGAACATAGTATAAAAAGACAATATTTTGCTTCTTGTACACCACAACAAAATGGTGTAGCTGAAAGGAAAAATAGAACAATTAAGAAAATGGCTAGGACAATGTTGCATGATTCTGGTTTAGCTAATTGTTACTGGAAAGAAGCAGTACATACTATTATCTATATCTTAAATAGAGTTCAGTTAAGAGTAAACAAAAATTTACTCCTTATGAATTATGGTATGGAAGATCAACCAATGTAGAATATTTTAAAATATTTGGAAGAAAATGCTATATTAAGATAGATAGTGATAACATTGGAGGTTTTGAATCAAGATGTGATGAAGGCATTTTCTTGGGGTATTCAACCCATAACAAAGCCTATAAATGCTACAATAAACGATTAAGACAAATTGTGGAAAGTACTATTGTTAAAGTTGATGAGAAAATGAATGACTTATCAACAAAAGAAATAGAGCTTCCTTAAGAAACAATTCAAACACATGAGGCAAAAAATGAATAAAATTAGAAGAAGAAACTTAACAACAAGATCAACCTATTGAGACAATTAGATCTACTCCTAAAAGATCCTCAAAATTACTTCAGAAAAAATCATCTACAAGAGAAAATAATAATATCTATAAAAAGGATGGAATTCAAACTAGAAGGAAAGTTCAAGAGCGAGTGCATGTGTGTTTAATATATCAGTTTGAACCCAAAAACTATACATAAGCTAGCTCTGATAATATCTGGATTAAAGCTATGCAAGAAGAGTTAGATCAAATTGAATGCAAAAAAACATGGGAACTTGTTCCTAGACCTACATATAAAAATATGATTGGTGCTAAGTGGGTTTTCAGGAATAAACTTGATGACTGTTAAGATTGCTAAACTGCAATCTTCCCAAGAACACCTGCATGCATAGCTATTACATAAACAGAAGCAAAAGACAGAAGATAGAAGGATCTATGGAGGCCAAAAAGCCAGAGACATCGTGTGCTCAAGAAAACAATATATTGATAATATGTTTTTATGAATTACAAACTGATGTAAAAACTCTGTCCAGAAAACTAAGCGGTGATTCCTTATAAAGGATACCGAAGCCCTAAAAAGGAAACTCTCAGAAAATAGAAAGTTGCCTAAGTCTAACTTAAGCTAAGAGTAGATAACTAATAATTAACTGATTTA
>MU226742.1:1027198-1048533 GCA_018584345.1 Thuja plicata | reverse complement strand
GTGTCACAGACACAGACTACATGGGCTAATGTCGTGGAAGGTACGCTCACTTGACAAAAGTGGATGCGCCTAAAGCGGCAAATGCATCATAATCCCCCCATGACACTTTATAACACAGTGCGAGTACATCAACCGAACTAGGTGTACAAGATCCAAAAATGCAGAAGAAGGCACTTTATCTCAGTGCGTTTACAGAATAATGATGCAACAGAAAGAGCATGGAAGCTCAGAAGTCAGAAAGAAGAGTGAGCTATGAACTCAGAAGAAGAGATCCCCGGACCTGTAGAACCAAGCACACCACCAGAGGGCATAAACTGCCAAACACGGAGGAGTGAAAACCCGGAGCAGAATATAGAAGAAATACCTCTACCACTGAATAGTACACAGAATCAGCTTTCCGACGATATCTTGTTTGCCGAAAAAAGAGTCCGGATGAGCCAGATATGACTCCCGGAAGGCAAAACAAGACATCGGACTTCAACAGCAAAAAAAGCTATTGAAACGGTAGAACCAAAAACCCTAACCTCCACCATCGGAAAGAGCTTTTCGACGATATATGGAAGTCAGAAAAATACCCCCGTATGCTCTCTGTAGAGCGAAAAAAGCCCAGGTACCCCCAAAAAGGCAAGAAAAGAGCCCCAGGGGCTAAAAAAATAGGCCCCCGGGCGCATGGCGCGCTTCGGGGGCTGGGCCGCAGCCCCTGGTCGGTCATATGACCGCGCGGCCTGTGTATTAAGCCCGCGGGGGCTGGTGCAAAACGCCGCCACCGACTGAGCTGAGGCCGGGTGGCGCGGACTGTAAGGGCCACCGGGAGCGGCGGCAGAGGGCCGCGGTGGCGTCTGTCCGGGAGGCGGCGGCGGAAGGGGTGCCCGGTGGCGAGCTGGGCGCGGAGCAGCTGCGGCGGGGAGATCGGGCGGCAGGCGGCGCTGCAGACTGGGCGGAGCGCCGGCGCGGTGGCCGCTGGGCGGCGCCCTTTGAAATGAACTGGCCGCATTTTTAAAAACCCAAAAATCATTATAAAAAATGATTTTTTTAAATTTTTTTTGAATTTTCTCATCCGTACGGCCCTTGGGAGGGCAAGAAAATTTTCCCAGAGGCCCCGGTGTCCAAATTGGACAAACCTTATATGGTTTCTGGGGTTTTTGGGCCTTCTGGACGCAATGGCAATGTCCGTTTGGGCCCAAAATTCCTCCAAAAATAGAGACCCCCCAGAACCAACAAACAAATGCCGGAAAAGCCTCTGAAAGCTTCAAACTCTCGTTGCTTCAACAAAGAATGAACAGCCAGCTGCAGAGTGGCTCTGATACCATGTTAAGATTGCTAAACTGCAATCTTCCCAAGAACACCTGCATGCATAGCTATTACATAAATAGAAGCAAAAGACAGAAGATAGAAGGATCTATGGAGGCCAAAAAGCCAGAGACATCGCGTGCTCAAAAAAACAATATATTGATAATATGTTTCTATGAATTACAAACTGATGTAAAAACTCTGTCCAAAAAACTAAGCGGTGATTCCTTATAAAGGATACCGAAGCCCTAAAAAGGAAACTCTCAGAAAATAGAAAGTTGCCTAAGTCTAACTTAAGCTAAGAGTAGATAACTAATAATTAACTGATTTAATTATTAGCAACACTCGACTACTCTAACAAAAGGTAATGTAGTTAGAAATAAAGCTAGATTAGTGTGAAAATGGTACTCTCAAATAGAGGGTATTGACTTTGATGAAACTTTTACACCAGTGGAAAGACTTGAGGCTATTAGGATGTTTCTAACTTATTCAGTCTACAAATTTTTTAAAGTTTATCAGATGGATGTGAAAACTGCTTTCTTAAATGATGATTTAGTAGAAGAAGTTTATATGGAACAACCTGAAGGATTTGTGTGTGTAGGAAATGAACCATATGTTTATAGACTTAGAAAATCTTTGTATGTTTTAAAACAAGCTCCAAGAGCTTGGTATTCTAAATTAGATTCACATTTGAGAGGACAAGGTTTTACAAAAGGTGCAATGGACAATAACTTGTATTTTGAACCAAAGGGTGCTAAAATTTTGGTTGTAGTTGTATATGTAGGTGATATCATTTTTGGAAACAATGAAAGTGATCTATGCTATATGCTCTGAATTTCCTCAAATCAAGACATCAAAATTTTAAGATGTCAATGATAGAAGAACTTTCTTTCTTCTTGGATTTGCAAGTTAGTCAACCGGATAAAGGTATCTTTATATCTCAAATAAGTATGCTAAAGAAATGTTCCAAAAATTTAGGATGGAAGGGTGTAAACCAGTGAGTACACCCATGGTAACTGGCTATAAGCTTCAAAAATATGTTGATCAAATTGACATAGATCATACTCTTTATAGATCTATGATTGGTAGTCTCTTGTATTTAGCTGCCACTAGACCTGATATAATGCATTCTGCTTGTTTGGTCTCAAGATTTCAATCATCTCCAAAAGTATCACATTTAAATGTTGTCAAACGGATCCTTAAATAAATTGCTGGTACTCTTGACTATGGACTTTGGTATCCTAAACATGATGATTTTAAACTTTGTGCCTATACGGATGTTGATTGGGTAGGTTGACTAGATGAAAGGAGTACCTCAAGTGGCGCTTTCTTTCTTGAAAATAGATTAGTTGCATGACATAGTAAAAAATAAGAATCTGTCACTTCATTTATTACTGAAGTTGAATATATTGCAACAGTATCTTTTTGTACTCAAGTCCTTTGGATGGCTCAAAACTTTGAAAGATATTCAAATACATGTTTCCAAACCAGTACATTATTCTGTTATAATACTAGTGATATAAACATTTCTAAAAATCCAGTTCAACATTATCTCACTAAACATATTGATATCAAATACCATTTTCTTCGAGAAAAGGTTTTAGCAAATGAAGTTGTTTTGGATTATATTTTTACTAAAGAACAGGTTGCAAACATCTTTACTAAACCTCTATCTAGAGAAGTTTTTGAAAGTTTGAGGGAGCAACTAGAATTCCTTCCTCTCTCTCATGTGTCATAATTTTTTCCAGTATTTGTGGAGGGGGAGTTCTATATGTTTTGTTTTGTACTCCTCATAATAACACAAGCTTAAATACTACTAGTCTTTAGGTCTTGAATGGTTGTTTATCAGATTCATAGAATTCAGGGTTGATGACCATCTATTTTATCAGTTTCAAATTAAATTGAATGTTCTACATTGAGTATATCGGTTTTGATATGGTCATATGTTTTGATATCTACATAATTCTTCAGGTGATTTTAGTTCATATTCAGGGTGCACTTGATTGTATTTTGTTGGTCACCATTTATAGGGCAGATTATATATTGTTGGTCCAATGACAGATTATTTCCTTTCTCTCCTTCAAGTATACATATTCAATTGTTTGGTTTTGTTATTTTTCCTTGTTCCAAATAGGGGGAGAAAAGTTATTGTATTTGTCACCAAGGACAAAGGGGGAGTTTGTTGCTCCTCACCTTTATTTGTCCTTGTTGCCAAACACACTAACATTATGGCAGTATTATGATGATGTTCAGTTTAGGTTGATATGAACATCTTGTGATTTGGAGGTAATATGAGGTTCATATTGCAATGGTAACATGAGGTTCATATTGTATTTTTCTTCATACACACTTGTATCATCATTCAAGTGCAAGAAGTGCATTTGTTGTTTATAATAAGTTCAGTTTGACAACATATCAGTTTAGCATCATATTTGCATCAACAATCAATTTGGGATCAATAGTACCATTGTATCATTTGGGATAAATTTTTAATTTGTATTGGCATCTTCCTCAGATTTAAATTGATTAGTTTTGGAAATCAGATGGATATGGTTATAATCCAGTTTCATTTTTTTGAATCTCTTGAATAGTACATAACATGGCTACATTCATCTTTCATGTGTCTTGATACATTAATGTTAACATTTATCACATTGATTTTATATCGTGGCATATGCAATAAGATAATGGTTAATTTGTATAAGTCACAAATATTGCAACCATGGCATAAAAATTGTTTTTACTAGGAAAGGTCTTTTGGTCGCCCCCCTAGTAACACTTCATGTGACACTCAGTGCATTTAGGGTTCCATCCTTATCGACGCTTTGTGTGGTAAATATTAAGTTTGATGGTTAATTATATTTCGGTATTCATAACAAAAAACATATGGTTCATTTGAGTTTCATTTGGAAACCCTATCTCTCTTGAGCTAGGGCTCTTCCTGTTAGGGCTCAACATTTGGAATTCACTTTTTCATTTTTTTATGGGCGCCACAATGATTATGGTTGAGAAGGAAGTTTGAGCACTTGAGATTGTGGTCAGTTGTAGTTGTAATTATGGAATGGTATGGAGACAGAGTATATGAGATTTGACAAAGATTTGCAACTCATTTTTGTTCCAGGTGTACACTTTTCATAATTTTGTTCTTGTCCCAGTTTTCTTTCTATGGTTATAGTTTATTAACTTTTAAGTAATCATGTTTTGAAATTAGTTTATGTTATCTGTGATTACTTTCGTATTTCCATTAAGGGTTTTATTTTTTGTGCCTAAAAGAAACTCTTATCGAGTATGTTTAATGTGAACCCAAGTGCAATCTTGAGTTATTTTGTATGAGCATTTGTTTTGGTTATGTCAAAATATTGTTAATTGTGATCATAGTAACATTCCCTATTACCCTGACCCGACATATGTTATTTTCATTTTGTTTTGGTATAAACCCTAGTGAAAGGTTTGAGGTTTTCGAAGGAGGTAAATTTTTATGTTTCACTATGGCATACTGTAGTCATACATACACGACACTGGTCATTTTATAACTTTGAGTCTTTCTCTCATATACTTTTGTATCTATGACCATTTGAGTTAATCTTTTTTGTCAAGTATTATCTAATTGTCACCATGTAAGGTCTCTACTGTCAAATCCAAGTGTAGTTATATGGTTGAATCTGTGATAAAGGATTAACCCCAAGTATAGAATGGTTTTTACATTTGGGATGTATGTGTTGAATCTTGTAGTCATGCATGGTCTTTCTTTGAAGTTGAGATACACTAAAATGTGGGTTTGGTTTAAGATTCGTTTTGATAAAGATATTGATATTGATATCAGTGGTTAAGTTATTCAATTTTGAAAAATAATTTATGAAAGGAATTAAAGGTAGAATCAATATTGTTTATAATTTTAAAAGATACAAATATTATATATTTGGATAGAATCATAGTTCTATGACAGAGATGTATTACAATGATATTATCATATATTCATAATAGAGGCATCAAATGTTTTGATAAAGATTGATAAGAACTGCTGATTAATTAAAATGAGTTGACTATTTATTATCATGATGGTAAATCAAAGACATATATACATTTTACAATGTAAGGCATGATATAGAATCATTTCTATGTGTGATGAGACATTTTTCAGTCAGTTGTAATTGGTTCTTTGATCAGTTTTGAATTAGTTTTTGTCATCCTATATATTGAGCAGCGAAATATTGATGGATTATGCAAACTGATAGGGATTTTGGTATTTAATAAAATACATTTATGTCAGTTGTGCACAATCAGAAATACCTTATTGACGCTATAGTGACTTTGATTCTATATCATAAATTATTTAACACAGTTTCATTTGTGCTCAATGATGTATGGTATTGGATTGTAGTGACTATACAAAATTAGATTTTCTGACTCTGTATGTATGGAAAGTTGTTATGAGTTGTAAAGCCAGCGATGCATAAAATACTATTAGTGAGATAACATTATCAGTGAGACAATTGTACATCCAGTGAGGTAAATTATAAAAGATATTTTTAGATTAAGCCAGTGAGTCACTTCGAGTGGTTTTATTCCCCAAGAGGGTTTCCACTCATGACATATCTTGTGTTATAATTTCATGTGCATGTCTTATCTTTATATTGTTATCTCTTAGTTCACTTTAGTTGACATTTAACATTGACCTTAAAAATTGATACATTGTTTCATATCATTGATTCACCCCCCTCAGTGATATTGTACTCCAACATAAAAATATATTTGATATGTGCTACTTCTTTAAAACTTGTTATTCTTGTTCATTATAGTTGAAAAAAATATCTTGTTGGGATTCTAAATTTTGAATGAAGTATGGATGCTCCTATGTCAAATGTTGTAACTCCAATTGGTGCAAGTGATAGATGAGGAGAACAAGTTGATATTACTACATTTTTAAGAGCTAGAATATTGGCATCAATTTAGATAGGAGGGTAAGTGTAAGAAGTTGGGTCCACTTATGGTGGAAGTTTCATACAACCAAATTCGTGAAATTGTGCTCAACAAAATGAGGTCCTGCTTAGAATGAATGGAGACCTGTTTAGCTTCAGGACCCCAAGCCTAAAATTTTAGAAACAGGATCCCGTTCAGAGTAAAATGGGATCTTGTTTTGAAAAATATTAATTTGTAATGAAAACCTTCCATCAAGTCCTATACTCGTTATAATTTTAAAAAAGCCAAACAAGGTCACGCTTACTAAATGCGATCTCGTTTGGAAAAAATGAATTTTAGGCATGCTTTTGGCATTGGCTTTTGGTTTGGAAAGAGGTTTGTGTAGCCGAACCATAACCTTGGACCTAATTTGACCCGCAACTTGAAGGCCATGCCAATGTCCATACAAAATATGGACTTTAGACATATATCTGAAGATATTTTCAAAGGAATCTTTTGGAAAAATAAAAACCCATTATAGATGAGACTATTAGATTCCAAACATGTAATTTTTTTAATTGGATTAATTTATCTATTTTTCAATTAATTTTTACTAAATTAGGTCAATAAACCTAAAATAATACGCTTTATTATTATTTTAATAACTTTATTATTTTTAAGCTTTTTAAAAAAAATTTTATATAGCATCAAACTAGAGACAATTATATTCACTTTCATTTTTTTTTAAATTTTAGTTCAAATTATGCTTGTCGTATACGAGGGGTTTTAAAAGCAACAATTACACCCAATAAAAAAAATATAAATTCTTAAAAAAATTACAAAAAAATATTGTCATCAATCTTGGGTGTGTTACAAATGTTTCCCAAAAGGATTCAGAAAAAATACTTTCATTTAATTCAAATTATGCTTGTAGTACACAGGCATGGTATGGTCCTGAAAACATGACTTTTAAAAAGTGGGTTTTAGTAATGTCTATTGTAAATAATTTTTTATCATCTAGGTATTCAAATAAATTGTATATTTGGAAAGTCAACTTCAAGTACTACGATTCCTATTATTGACTTTTTTTTAGATTCAATCTTTAAGTGCTTCAAATTTTTGGGTCAATTGAGACGAATTTGAAAAAAAAAAACGGTCTCTTTTTGTCCAAAAAGTGGACTCAACTTCCTTTTGGCACCCATGACTTTCCTCTTTTTCTTTTTCTTTTTTAATTTTTTTTCATTGAATTATTATGCACAACTATAGTGCATTTCAATTCATATGATAGTGTACCATAATTTAATCAATTCTCTTTTTTTTTTGTTTATCACCAAGGGTTGTGTAGTTGATACACTGTGAAATATCATGTATGAAAAGCCCATAATCTCTCATGTTGCTTATGAATTGATTTGTTGAATTATGAACTCTTCACCTTTCCATTCAAGGTGCCAATCTATTTGTCTATCAATCTCTCTTTTCACCAGCATACCTATTTTAGAATTATAAAGTTGGATGGTTCTTGTCTCACAAGGTTAGAATTAGTTGTACTGGTTTGAGATCGGTGCCATAGGATTTAGTGGAAGATATATATCAAATGAGAGAGATATAGGTTCATTAGAAGGGACATAGTCCTAAATTCTATATGATTTTGACATATTTTAGCGAGTGTATGAAATGTAACAAAATGAACAAAATTTATATAAAAGAGAGAAGCACGAAGGTGGAAGGAAGTAGAAAACATGAACTGTACACACCCTAAAATGGACAGACTTGCGACTTGACATTAAAATCACTAATTTTTATCTATTAATTAATGGTTTTTTAATCGTTAATTAATCATCTATTTTCTTCTAAATTCATTTCATCTATTAATTAATGGTTTTTTAATCATTAATTAATCATCTATTTTCTTCTAAATTCATTCTCTAAATCGTCTAATCAAATTTCCCAAATTAATTAAACAATCAATTTTATTTAATTAATTAACCTTAATTGATTATTTACCATTAATTAATTAATTAAATTCAATTTCCTATAGTTTAAGTTGAAAGATTTAAACTTACTAATTAAATTCTTCCAATTAAATTAATTTCAATTAAATTATTTTAATTTCATCAATAAAGCAATTCTAAATAAAAAAGAATTCAATTATCTCACATGTTGAAAACTTTAATTACATAAATGAATTAAACATTTATTTATTTTCAAAGAGATAATCTTTAATCAGATCACATGGGTTACTCCACCCATCTCTCCAGTTCACATGGGTAACTCCACCCATCTCTTCAGTTCTAAAAGTTAACTTACAATTAGCTCTTTAGTCAACCAAACTCTATCTCCTCTTTACCAATTGAAGAGGTGGAGTTTACTGATGGCTTCTCCAGTTCCCTTTGATCTCAACCGTTCATCTCCCTATCTCTGGGATTGATCTCAGTGGTTCATATCATCCCCAATTCCTATATAATAAACCATTCATACCCATTTGAAGGATCTAGGATTTCAAGCTCTCGTTCGCCATTACTCTGTTAGTTTGGTTCTAGCATTCAAGCCATCTTGCGATCACAAATCCATTCAATTATCAAATTCTTGATGCTCCAAAGTCATAGATGCTGCCCACACCAATACTGACCATCAAAAATAAAGTTTCGGAAGGAGTAGAGAGAGACAATAGAAGCTTCAAGCACTTTGGGGTTTGCATTCATTTGTTCTCCTTTTTTTGCTTGTACATTTTATTGGTTACGTTTAAGTATTTGTTATTAGTAGTTTTTGTATTGATTTTCCCATTGCAAATTGGTGCTACTAACCCTCGTTGTTGGAAAGCTTGGGAACCATGAATCACGAAAGAGGCATACATTTTGGTGAACCCGACATGAACTTACAACCCGCGTGAAATTTGGTCATATCTTTCAAACCGCATGAAATATTTTAATGAAATTATTTTTGCAGGTTGACGCTGATTTAAGGAGGTCCCAAACAAAAATTTAGGATTTTTTGTGTTTTTTAATTTTTTAAATAATTTTTCTATGATATTTCATAAAAAAATCATTTTTGGGCACAAATCAGAGTTTATTTTCAAGAAAATTACATTTTTAGAAAGGTATTGAAATTATAGAGGGGGTTTATTCTCTGTGATTTTAATTTCTGTGAAATTATTTTGCAAAAATAATAGATCTTTTAAAACTGGTTTTTTTTGATAAAATGGGTCCCTAGGGCACAAATTAAGGAATTATGATCTAAAATTGTTTTTGTAAGTATCTATTTATGTAAGAAAGGTACAGTCCAAAACTCAGATTTTTTTGAATTTTTTTATGATTTTTTATAATTTTTTTTTATGATATTTTATAAAAAATTAATTCTGGATACAAATCAACATTTCTTATAAAAAAAGTTATATTTTTGGAAAGGTCTTGAGATTATACAGGGACTTTATTCTTTGTTTTTAAATTTTTTTTGAGAAATATTTTCAACAAAAGAAAGATCTTTGAAAAGTTTTCTTTTTGTGTTCTTTTTTTATTTCTGTGTAGGATTGAGCAAATGACTAATGGCCAAGAGGATAATCAGACTCACCCCAGGTGCTAGATCATTGAGAGATGCCATAATAAGGACAATCATTTATTGCATGCAACAAAGATCCATCTTAGCCATATCAAAGGAAAATCAAACTGAGGCTTACAACAAATATCTGGATTCTATCAAGCGATTTGCAGCTAAGTACAAAGTCACAATTAGCCTTAGTTCTCTTAAAAATCTGGGAGTTGCTGGTTATTCTTCAATTCTTGATTAGATGCTTTTTGGTACTAACTTGTCATTTTAGCTTGTGGCGTGGAAACAGATCTAACAAAGAAAACCTAAAATCAATTCACATGTCAATTTGGTGCTTAAAAGGAAATTGCATGCCATCATCTTGAACCTCACATTTACACTTTGGTGCTTAAAAATTGACGCGTAGGTTAATAATTTAACAAAGCAAACAAAAATTTCAAATTTGGGCATTAAAATTGAACAAGCAATCAACACCTACTTTTGGGCTTAAAACTGAACACTTGTGCTTGTATGGTGGTTTAGCTTAGTTCACATTTCAAACATTCAAAGCTTAAATGATTTACCTTGTGTCTTGAGTTTTGGGTGCACTTGCACAATTTGCTAGATTAAAAACCTGTAAAATTTTAGAAAGGCTTGTCCGGGGAATGCGCTTCTTCCTCGGAGAATGACCTTAAACCGGTAATCCTTCTGATCGGTATATAAACAAGGCGCAAACCAAAGTTCTGTCTTATCTAGCCAAGCTTGGGCGAGGTGTGTTGATGATAGTCTGGATCGAGTGAATATCCCTAAGGAGCCAACGTGGTTAGCTAGGCTCTTAAGTGAGTCACACACATACAAATTGATTGGATAGACGCCACAAAACCTTACTACAACCTTGTTAATTAGAGGCCAACCCAATCTACCTCTGAACAGATACCTTATTATAGTGCAAGGGGTTGTAGAATTTCCCCCCAAGATTCCCAACATATGTGTTCCAAGTATTTGTGTAGTGAAAGAGATCTTCACTCCACGACAACAATACCTAGCAATGATAAAAACACGGGCATCTACATCATGGACCTTCGTGTCCTAGTAGTGTGACAATTGCTATGTGAGCTAACAAACATTCAAGCATTGGGCCTATAATATTGTATTTTGAAGCCATTGACTTAGATTGAATCTGACTATTCATTGTTGAGACCTTGTGATAATATTGCAACTTGAAAAAGTTGTAGAACATACATGTGTCAATTTGCATTATTCAAAACACATTATCTTTTGTGCCTGTTCTTTAATCAGTTTCCAAAATGAATAACAAACATCAAAACTGTAAAAATGAGTCAAACATGTTAAAGTCTAGGGTTGTCAACATCAACTATCTTTCAAATTAGAAGCCTTGTTCTAGAAAAATCAAAATCGTCAGATAGTGAGATCTATCTTTTGAGTCTTTTTTGAGACTGTTCCCACTTTACCACAATTGCTCACATTTTGCCGCAATTGACGGAAGTTTGCCACAATTAATTTGTTTATTGCTGCAATTGACCTATTTATTACTGCAATTGGTGATAGATTACCGCAATCTACCAGTCACTTTACCGTAATCGATGGAGTTTTTCCGCAATTGACTAGAGACATTTTAACACCTGTTTTGACCTAAAACCATGAAAATACTCTCCATTTTTTGTCAAAGACCAGTGTCTATCCCATAAAAATGCGAAGAACATTGTGTGAATCTCTAAACATTAAAGATCATCCCTTCTTTGAAAAGCATGATTATTTTCTAAAACATTGATAGTTTGAAAGTTCAGACTCGAAATATCTTGATCTCATCATCTCAAACATCATCATTATCTCTATCAGTGACTTTGTCCCAGGAAAAGGTTGACAAATCTTATTCTTACATCATCAAAAATTTGAGTCCAAGATAAATCAACATTTGTCCTTAGAATTACCCTTGTCCAAAACATAACTCAGACTTTATTAGAAAGGTTATCCTTTTTTTTTTGCTTTATATCACAAAATATGGGCCACACTATGTCTCAAACACCTCATGGAGGGCCTTACACAAGCTTGAAGGCTAGAACACAACCTGATGATTCATATATCAATAGATTCCCCGCTTGGGAAACATAACGAGAAGATGATCCTTTCACAAATACCAGTTCTTCTCTAATTGTTGAAAATCTCTGTGGGCCAGCCTTGTTCCAAAATGTCATAGAAGAGGAGCTCGATGATATAGAAAAAGAATCCTATTCCGCGCAAGTAGTTGACACTGTTGTCGAGAGGAACCCCAAACATTTCTTAGCCATGCTGATAAAGAAGGGAGTCAAACTCCCCGCTGAATTCAATTTGTCAACCATATGGCTTGAAAACCCTCTCGCAGGTCAAAACACTACTTAGCCCTCTCAGATAATACCTATGGTTTCTCAAATTTTCCCACCATTGAAAAAACCAACATTGGCACAACTGATACCCAATAAAACCAATTGCGCAAACCAAGCAAGCACATCTTCCACTCAAAGCATGACAGGCTCCCAACTAAGTGTACCCATGGTCACTAGTATGCCTCCACCTTCGATCTTATGCCCTGGCCAATCAAGCTCTCATGCTATGCTTTCCATCCCACCAACAAGAAGTAACCTTGTCTCCACCATGCCGCTACCACAATCAATCCCTACTAGCCTTGGGGTCAACACATAATTCCCACCAGGATCTATCTCTGCAGGTTTGACTTTCAGTCAATGCCCACCCAAGGTTACGCCTTTGCTCATCCAGTAACAACCTCAACCCCAACAACAAAAAATTCAACCCCAGCAGCAGAAACCCTAATTTCAGCTACAACAACCTCAACCCCAACGGTAGCAACCCCAACTTCAGCTTCAACAACCTCAAACCCAACAACAGAAACCCCAGCTTCAGTAGCAACAACCTCAACCCCAGCAACAAAAACCCCAGCTTCAATAGCAACAACCTCAACCCCAACAATATCAACCCCAAAAGAAACAATATCAACCCCAACAATATCAACAAGAACATCCCCAACCCCAACAACAAACACAACACAACCAACCTTGGGCCACTCATGTGCCCCTATTTCAAAATCATGTGTTGGGAAACCAATATCAAGTCCCAAGGATGAGGTCCTATATTCCTACTCAAGGGACATAGAGGCGCAACCTCATACCTACTACAACACAGAGGTACAATGTCACACATCAACCTTAGTATCAAACATACATGTTGATCGAACAAGTGCAAAACCTTCAAACCCAAATGATGGATATGCAAAATCAGGGGCAAACTAAATCCTACACCATAGAGGATTTATACCCATACCCCTTTGATCACCCTCTTCACATGTCTCCATTCCCAACTCACTTCTTGGAACCAAAATTTGACAAATATAGGGGCAATACCAACCCTATTGAACATATCTAAGAGTTCTTTGCTAGTTGCGTCGAAGTCGCACATGATGAGACATACTTAATGCGACTATTCCCACAAAGCTTAGCCAAACCAGAAATGGAATGGTTCTCACATCTACCTCATGGCATTCTGTCATGGGGTGAGTTGGCTGAAAAATTCATCGCTCACTTCCATCATAACATCAAGTGCAAGGTCGACATCAAGGACCTTTGTGATATCAAACAAAAGGATAGGGAGTCTTTTGTGAAATTCCTACAGAGATGGAGGAATACTGCAAACTAAATAATGTATGATGTACCCGAGAAAGACCTAAGACATACTTAATGCGACTATTCCCACAAAGCTTAACCAGACCAAGAATGGAATGGTTCTCACATCTACCTCATGGCATTCTGTCATGAGGTGAGTTGGCTGAAAATTTCATCGCTCACTTCCATCATAACATCAAGCACAAGGTCGACATCAAGTTCCTTTGTGATATCAAACAAAAGGATGGAGAGTCTTTTGTAAAATTCCTATAGAGATGGAGGAATACTGCAAACTGAATAATGTATGATGTACCCGAGCAAGACCTAATATTCATGTTCATTGGCAATCTGATTCTAGACATGTCATTCACAATAGAATTGCAGTTAGCTACAAAATTTACACAACTCATCAAATGAGGAGTTCGTTGTGAGCAGAACTTAGTCAAATGAGGAGTCCTTGCAGATCCTACCCAAACAAATATAAACAAAACTGCAACGGACAAAGCTAAGTGGTGGAATAAAAACAAAAATGTCACCAACAATGGTGTCATTGATGTAAAGACAATCAACTACACACAATCCAAAGTGTCACTGCAAGGCGCACCTATGGTCAACCAACAAACTACGGTGCCCACTCCACAAGCATACACTCAAACTCAACCTCCCCCTATCCAAGTGGCTGCTATGTCAAATAGTCAATAACAAGCTCAATGAAAACTATGGTTTCAATTCCAACAATGAGACTTCACACCGTTAGGAGAGTCGATAGAATCAACTTTACAAAAGCTGATACAATCTAACAATATCACTCTCCCGAAAATCAGGGAATATGAGCACGGTGCAATCAAACCAAGGTGGTATAATGACAATGATTTTTGTGAGTTTCATCAGGTGAAGAGACATAAAACACCCAACTGTTACCAATTGAAACACGCTATCCAAGACCTGATTGACATAGGGGTCATCAATGTGACAAATAACCAAACCAAAGGAACAACTTATCATATGATATTCAATGACATATTTCATGATCACAATAAAGGAAAAACTTTGAGGTTTGGTGGACAGTCCAAATAGGTCAACTGCACTTATGCCAACAGTGATAACGTTATCAATTGCCTAAATCCTTCAGAATGCCAGGTGGCTGCAATCACTATCAGAGACCAAGGTAACAAATGTGCTGTAACCACCCATCGTACAAGAGTTTTCTTGCAAGGAGCATCTTCCTCATCTGCTACACCAGCCAACCCTCAAGCAACCTTGGATCCATAGACAAGCCTAGTGGATCAACTAAAGCACACGCCTGCCCAAATCTCCATGTTTGACCTTTTGCACATATCTTCGCAACGTAAACAGGAACTTGACCAAGCCCTTTAGAATGGAGTTGTCCCAAGGGACATAACCCCTTAGAGATTCCAAATGATGGTTAATCATATAGCAGCCAAAAAACATGCAACATTCATAGACCATGATGTGCCGCCACACAAACCCTTGCATAATGATCCCTTGCACTTTCTTGTCAAAGTCCACAACAGCGCAATCCATAGAGTCCTTGTTGATGGTGGGGCTGGATTAAACATTTTTACTTTAAAGCTAATCAAGCAACTAGGCTAATCAGAGTCCAGTATTGATGTAACAAGGAGGATCAATATCAGAGCTTAAGATGAAGAGGAAAGATTCTCTAAAGTTATTATCATTCTACCTGTCTGGATTGGTCTAGTTGTGAAGAACACTCCCTCCCAGATCCTAGATATTGAGTTGGGATACAACATGTTACTAGGGACATCATGAATACATGAGATGCAAGCTGTACCATGAACATACCATCAGTGCATCAAGTTACCACACTAGGGAGAATAAATCATCATTGAGGGAGATCCAAATCCTTTCCAATACTGTAATGTGGTCCAAATCAACACTGACAACCAGGTTCCCTTGAACCAATAGGTAAGTATCCCATCCGCATCAAAATCAATTCCAAAAGACATCACAAGAAAAGTGGGAAAAATATCCATTACTGACAAGGGATGTGGTGAATACATCTATGAGGAAGCTTTCACCATCACAAACATGCCTCAGAGCCCAAGAACATATGGCATGCCACAACAGGCTATTATAACATAAACCCCAGAGCCTGTTCTATTCAGGTGTCCACCCATAACCTTTGTCAGATGGGGAGACATTGCAGAAGAAAACCCATTCGATCCAGATATCAATACATGGTTGTACCAAGATCCACAAGAGACACTTCAACAACCCCTACCCATATCAAACTATGGAAATGACTATACAATGCTGCAAATATTTGGGCATGATGGTACAACTAGTCTGGGGGCAAGACAACAAGGCTTAATGGAACTGTCTCTCCCGCCAAACTAGAGAAGCAAAAGAGGGTTAGGCTATGGGAAACAAAGAACCAACCCTATCATTCGAGACATACAAGTTGATCAAGAACAAATAGCAAAGTTACACTGGGGGAAAAACCTGAAACACATCTTGATAAGAAACATACTACAACAGTTGTTGCCCGCCGAAGTGGGGACCTCTCAATCCCAAATAAACCTCAACCAAGAAATCGACGATAATGAAGGAAGTGAAACATTCAACGAGCGTTCAAGCAAAACTGACTCCCACAAGTACGAGTGGAGATCCCTTCATGACTCCGAACCTTCAATTCTATACTATTCCCCTCGGTCAGCCACCACCATACACCTTGACAATCTGTTTGACCAATTAACCATTGATGACCAACCCTGCATCGATAAACATATAGATAACAATTCCTTAGGTGGTGTGTCCACATCACAGTCTAGGTTTGTCAGAACCATTTTCGTAGTCCCCTTCAACCAAGTAAAGTCAACCCAACATGAGGGCCTATGTCTTGTACACCCAGAAATAATAGAGTGGGATCAATAAGGATTGCCTGATATGGATATCTTTGAGAATGACGAGGCTATCACAGATTTCATGGGACTTAGAGAGTGAATACCATCAGGAGACCATAAAGCAGGTTTCACCATCGACCTCGAAAGATCAACATACTTTGGGGAGGAAGCTCCTCTTTCCAGTCATCAAAAAAAATTGAAAAAGAAAAAAGAATCGTCAGTAAGTGAAAACCGAAAGGCACTTACTGACACAAAAAATGATAAAAAGACAAAAAAGACTTGAATTCTAGTGAAAACCTCACTGAGGCGCTAGAAGATGGAAAGAAGGAACTCATCCCCTTGACAAAGGAAAAGTTGGCATTGTTACCAGAAGAAATAGAAGAAGTCAACTTGGGAGATTGCAAGAACCCAAAGAACATCTACTTAGCAAAATCACTCACCCTGGAGGAGAGAGAACAATTCATCAGTTTCTTCAAGGAAAGGATGCTCAATTTTGCATGGTCCTACTCAGACATGCTAGGATTAGATCCAGAGCTTGTGCTACATCATCTCCCGTTGCTACCCAACACCAAACCTGTCAAACAGAAGCTGCAAAAGATGCATCCCCATGTTGCATTACTAGTAAAGGAAGAATTGAAAAATCTCCTAGATGCTAAGTTCACAAGACCAATCCCATACACAGACTGGATATCTAATCTGGTACTAGTTACAAAGCATAGTGGTCAGATTCGAATTTGCACAGGATTTAGAGATCTTAACGAAGCTTTTCCCAAGGATGAATTTCCTTTTCCTAACATCGATATGATAATAGATCTAACAGCTGGCCATCAAATGCTATCACTCATGGATGGATTTTCAGGGTATAATCAGGTAAGGATCGCTCTAGAGGACCAACATAAAATAGCTTTCACATGTCCTTAGGACACATATTTTTGGAACGTCATGTCGTTTGGTCTAAAAAATGTCAGAGCAACATATCAAAGGGCCATGACAACCATCTTTCATGATCTCATCCACAAGAAAATGGAAGACTACATTGATGACATACTAGCCAAGTCAATGCTCAGAAAGGATCATCTATAAGTATTAGGACCCATCTCTGATAGAATGTAGGAATACAAGGTTCATTTAAACCCAAAGAAATGTGCATTCGGGGTCACAAAAGGGAAGCTATTGGGGTTTATAGTGTCACATAGAGGCATTGAAGTAGACCCAGAGAAAGTCAAAGAAATATTGGACATGCCACCACTGACCAACCTAAGGCAACTAAGGGGGTTACAAGGAAGGATCCAATTAATCAGGTGCTTCATAGCTTAGCTAGCAGACAAGTGCCACCCATTCCAACACCTACTACACAAAGACATCAAATTTATATGGACAGAACAATGCGAACAAGCGATCCAATATTCAAGGACTATCTACTCAAGTCTCCCATATTGGTGCCACCAGTTCAAGGTTGACCATTGCTTCTGTATATCTCAACAACGGAATCAACATTAGGCGTACTCTTGACACAACATGATGACATAGGCAAGGAGAGAGCCATCTACTATCTAAGAAGAACATTGGTAGGATATGAGCTCAACTATACACCAAATGAAAAATCATGCCTCACAGTTGTCTTCACTTTCGAGAAGCCGAGGCATTACATGTTGATTCACCAAACAAAGTTGATAGCACATATTGATCCTTTAAAGTATCTCCTGAGCAAATCGGCAGTCACTGGATGACTTGCAAAGTGGGTAAATATCTAAAGTGGGTTTGACATTAAATACGTAGACAGAAAATCCATCAAAGGGCAAGTGATTGCCGATTAACTCGCAGAGGCACCTATTCAGGATCACCAGCCTATCATTTCTGACTTTCCCGATGAATCTATTATGACACTACAACCAACAATCGAGGTATGAAAAATATAATTTGATGGGTTGTGCGCAAACCATGGTGTGGGGGCACGAATAGTTCTCATCACTCCGAATAATGATGCAATTCCAAAATCTTTCAGACTCAACTTCCCATGCACAAACACCATAACATAATATGAAGCACTAGTCATCGGATTAAACACAAAAATTCAATGGAGAATCAAGAACCTTAAGGTCTACGAACATTTGCAGTTGGTCATTAGCCAAGTCAACAATGATTATATGACAAAAGATGAGAATCTAATACCATACAAAGTGCAGATGGACAGGTTGTGCACTAAGTTCCAATACATCTTCTTCGAGCAAATACCACAAGCTCAAAACAAAGCTGCAGACGCGATGGCTACCATAACATCACTAATCGATATGCTAGGCAATGAAACCCGATTCCAGTTTCTAGTGGAGCAACTCATGATGCCATCACATCAAGCACCAATCATATAATCAACATGTGTCCTTGTTGGTCCTGAAACCCCATGGTACCATGATGTGTATAATTACCTCCAAACTAGTGTCTTACCTCCCGACCTGTCTAGGAACCAGAAAAAAATCTCTCATCCGCCAAGCCTCTAGGTATACCATCCTCTCAAATACTCTATATAGACAAAGTCTAGAGGGAACTCTATTACGATGTCTCACTTCCACGGAATCCCAGAGAGCTATGTACGAGGTACATGAAGGAATTTGTGGAACCCACAGAGGTGGCAACAACTTAGCTAAAAATATTATCCGCATGGGATACTACTGGCCAACAGTAGAAACATATGCAAATAAGTATGTACAAAGGTGTAGGCAATGTTAGATTCATGGAGACCTCATCCATGCACCAGCCTAAGAACTAAATCCTATCACTTCACCATTACCATTTTCTATGTGGGGATTTGACCTAGTGGGAAAGATTACACCATCTTTAGCTAATGGACATAAATACATCATAGCAGCAACAAAGTACTTCACTAAGTGGGTGGAAACAATTCCCCTCACTTACATAACTGGAAAGTAGATATCAATGTTCATACTCAACCATATCATCTGTCCCTATGGAATTCCTCAAACCATCCTGATAGACCACAGTACACCTTTCCAAAACAAAGATGTTGAAGAGCTATGTGAATAGTTCCAAATCAGACAAGGGTTCTCTTCATTCTATTATCCTCAAGGGAATGGCCAGGCTGAATAAAAAAAAAAGACCATTTCAAAAATCTTGAAGAAAATAGTGAATGAATCAGGGCAAGACTGGCATTTACAACTTAGTTCCGCATTACGGACATACAAAACTAGCGTGAGAACACCTACAGGAGCCACTCCTTTCTCCCTAGTATATGGATCAGAGGTGGTCCTACCCCTCGAAGTGGAAATCCCATCCCTGAGGATATCATTAAAGAACCTAATTTCAGATGAAGACTACAGAGTAGCAAGGCTCAGTGAACTGAAACTACTAGACGAAAGAAGACAAAATGCATTCAATCACTTACAAGGCTATCAGAATCGCCTTAGAAGGAACTATCATAAGAAAGTGAGGCCACAAAAATTTGAGGTAGGAGACCTCGTCCTCATGGAAAATCAAAAGAACCAAGCAGAGTGAGTGAAACTAGGAAAGTTCAAGCCTAACTAGATAGGACCATATATCATTGTCAACTCTACCCAGAGTGAGGCATACCAATT
Organism: Thuja plicata; assembly: GCA_018584345.1. Taxonomy (NCBI): domain Eukaryota; kingdom Viridiplantae; phylum Streptophyta; class Pinopsida; order Cupressales; family Cupressaceae; genus Thuja; species Thuja plicata. The sequence continues at coordinate 1,028,673 of MU226742.1, read as the reverse complement.
GGAAACATGAGAAGGAGATCGACTCCCTAGATACATAAACAACATGCACCTCAAGAGGTTCTATGCTTGAGGTCTCAATGGTTAAGGCAACTAATTACATATCTAGAAAATACCCAAAAAAACTAAAAATAAAAATACAAAATGTTACCTTGGTGAAAACCTAGCAAACAGGCACCTTGGCGACAACAAAAAAAACAAACAAAAAAGGTAAAGAGAAACAAAATCACTCTCTTAGTGAAAACATGGCAAACAGGCACTATTGAGTAGGTACCTTGGTGAAAACCTGACAAACAGGCGCTAAGTGTTCAAATCTAGCTTCACCATCAATGAACTCAAAGATCAAAAGCTTGAGCACACTTAAAATGCAAGATTGAATACCCAAGCTGTATCCAAAAGCACAATCCCCTCTAAGCACCAAACACTTATCCATGGTTAGCACTGGTCCACCAGACTAGGGGCAATTCTAAATGTCCTCAAAAAATCCCTAAAAAAAAAAAACTCATCAAAAATCCTAAAAAAATCAAAATGTCCTGAAAAAATCAATCTTCATAAAAAAAAATAATAAAAAAAAAAATTGCAAAATCCCAAGCAATAAAACAAACTCGGTTATCAACAAAGCAAAAAGCGATCGCGCCCAGTCAATCAATGTCAAAACCACGAGCTTTGCAAATCAGCATTGTGCCCATATGACACAACTTTATTAATCTATCAAATCTATCAGCAAGCAAACTAGCGACCAAGCCAATCTATCAAATGTCACAACCATGAGATTTGCGAATCAACATTGGGCCCATTTGACACAGCTTGATCAGCCACCAAAAATGATCAAAATCAATCAATCTATCATATAAATCTTCTTATATAGTGATGGATACGCTCAAAACCAGACATGTTAGCCTTATACGAGTCATCTATTACTAAAACCAGACATAATCAAAGAAATCAAGCCAATCAAGCCTGAGAGTCGAGTCAATCAAGAGAACCAAACTGAATCAAGGAACAATAACAAATGTTGACTAGGTCAGCCAGTCGATCAGATGTTAGTCTATATTTCGTGGTTATATTCTTATGCTACTCCAGGATCCACCAAGTGAGGAGAGTAGCTATGATGGATCATGACTTATTTTCTTTGATTGCTGTCTATTGCATGTTCACTTTGATTTTGGGGCCATGATGATTTAGGATAAATGCGGTAGGCAGTGTCACTTATCTGGCAGCCACGCAGTTCTATGATATGAGCTTAACCCTCGGAAAGAATTGGACATTCCTTCACTGTTATCTGCTTGTTTATCTACCAATAGAATCATAGCGGTATCCAGATGGACTCTGGGTGCATTGGATTTCTATTTTGGTTTTTATGGGCTTTCTTCTTAAAATCAAGAGTTCACAGTGTTATCCAAATGGACTCTGGGTGCATTGGAATTCTATCTTGGTTTTTTGGTCTTTCTTTTCAAAATCAAGAGCTCACGGTGCTA
>MU226742.1:1006697-1027148 GCA_018584345.1 Thuja plicata | reverse complement strand
GTATCCAGATGGTCAATATCTGGGTGCTTTTGGCTCTCTTTCTTTTCAAACAGGGAACATAGCTGAACCTAGATGGTCAATATTTGGGTGCACTAAGTTCTCTTTCTATTCAATCTCTCTACTCCTTTCGGTTATCAAGAGGTCTTGGCGGTATCCAGATGGTATGTGATCTGGATGCATTGGACACTCTTCAGAATTTCATAAAAAAAGATGCAATGATGACAAAAATTGGAAATGCGGCAGTGACTTGGGTCACCCATCCATTCTATCAATTCATATTTATCAATCATCAACCATCCTTTCTATCAATTCATATCCATCAATCAATCCCAGAGAAACTTTTTCCACTTTCTTCTAACTAACACATGTATTTACTCATAAATTTTGCGCATAGTAGATTGCATTCATTTATTGCATAAGAAAAATCCAAAACATGTGCATAGTAGATCATATAATCAATGCATCCATCATAAAAAATATCATAACTAACATAGGAACCCATTCATCATCATCATATAGTGATTCACATTTTCAACAAATTAATGCTCATCTGACGCATTTTCTATGCTTAATTTGTTGAGGGGGCATATAGTCCACCTGCGGTCACTGGGGCAAGCTGGGGCAGGATCAAATCTGAAAATTATTTGACACAATGTGATGAATCACATTGTATCAAAGAGGGGCAAATGTAGACACCCTAAAATGGACAGACTTGCGACTTGACATTAAAATCACTAATTTTCATCTATTAATTAATAGTTTTTTAATCGTTAATTAATCATCTATTTTCTTCTAAATTCATTTCATCTATTAATTAATGGTTTTTAATAATTAATTAATCATCTATTTTCTTCTAAATTCATTCTCTAAATCGTCTAATCAAATTCCCCAAATTAATTAAATAATCAATTTTATATAATTAATTAACCTTAATTGAATAATTACCATTAATTAATTAATTAAATTTAATTTCCTATAGTTTAAGTTGAAAGATTTAAACCTACTAATTAAATTCTTCCAATTAAATCAATTTCAATTAAATTAATTTAATTTCATCAATAAAGCAATTCTAAATAAAAAAGAATTCAATTATCTCAGATGTTGAAAACTATAATTACATAAATGAATTAAATATTTATTTATTTTAAAAGAGATAATCTTTAATCAGATCACATGGGTAACTCCACCCATCTCTTCAGTTCACATGGGTAACTCCACCCACCTCTTCAGTTCTAAAAGGTAACTCACAATTAGCTCTTTAGTCAACCAAACTCTATCTCCTCTTTACCAATTGAAGAGGTGGAGTTTACTGATGGCCTCTCCAGTTCCCTTTGATCTCAACCGTTCATCTCCCTATCTCTGGGATTGATCTCAACCGTTCATATCATCCCTAATTCCTATATAATAAACCCTTCATACCCATTTGAAGGATCCAGGATTTCAATCTCTCATGCGCCATTACTCCGTCAGTTTGGTTCTAGCATTCAAGACATCTTGCGATCACAAAGCCATTCAATTATCGAATTCTCGACGCTCCCAAGTCATAGATGCTGCCCACACCAATATTAAGCATCAAAAACAACGTTTCAGAAGGAGTAGAGAGAGACAATAGAAGCTTCAAGTACTTTGAGGTTTGCATTCATTTGTTCTCCTTTCTTTTCTTGTACATTTTATTGGTTATGTTTAAGTATTTGCTATTAGTAGTTTTTGTATTGATTTCCCCATTGTAAACCGGTGCACTAACCCTCGTCAATGGAAAGCTTGGGAACCATGAATCTTTTTTTTTTTTTCATTGAATTATTATGCACAACTATAGTGCTTTTCGATTCATATGATAGTGTACCATAATTTAATCAATTCTCTTTTTTTTTGTTTATCACCAAGGGTTGTGTAGTTGATACATTGTGGAATATCATGTATTAAAAGCCCATAATCTCTCATGTTGCTTATGAATTGATTTGTTGAATTATGAACTCTTCACCTTGACATTCAAGGCACCAATCTATTTGTCTATCTATCTCTCTTTTCACCAGCATGCCTATTTTAGAATTATAAAGTTGGATGGTTCTTGTCTCACAAGGTTAGAATTAGTTGTACTAGTTTGAGATCGGTGCCATAGGATTTAGTGAAAGATATATATCAAATGAGAGAGCTATAGGTTCATTAGAAGGGGCATAGTTCTAAATTCTCTATGATTTTGACATATTTTAGCGAGTGTATGAAAAGTAAAAAGATGAACAAAATTTATATAAAAGAGAGAAGCACGAAGGTGGAAGGAAGTAGAAAACATGAACAAACTTAGATAGAAGGATTTATTGTTCACATTGGGTTCACAAAAATATTTTATTGAGAATTGAGCCAAGCACAATGTAAATAAGTCAAACTTTGACATATATTAAACCATGCCCTTAATAAAGGCGCCTACTTAGTTATTCCTCCTATGTCATGAGTCATCATTTAGTGATAGGATTGATAGTTTATTCTATCATGGAAAAGAATATCATGTAAATAGTGGTTATTTTATTTGTTTGGTTTTATTTTGGGTTGAGCTAATAGTGGTTGTGGTTTTCTTGATTTGATTTGTGAAGTTGAGAAACTAAATCTTCTATTAAATTTAAATTTGCATTTAGTATCTCCCTTATTATCTCTAAGTATTGGTTTTCTTTATCACGAAAGTGATTTATGATTTGAATATGTTGGTGCTCAATTCAACAGATTGGATTTGCTATGGACTTTCTGATCCAATCCTAGGAAACCCAAGTGATTTGGCCAACTAACAAGTTCAACTGAAAACAAGGTTGGAACTTTTGCAATTCTGGCTCTGTAGGACCAAGGGTGGTAGGCCTATACCTTAACTTATATTTCAATTTTTAAGGCTTTTTATAGAAGATTTGATAGCATCTCAAACCTCTCTTTCAATTGTGGCAAACATGTACTTGAAAGAAATCCAATTATGATAAATCACAACATAAACTGCAAAACTGAAATACTTTGTGAGATTGTAAGAATGCTTAGTAAATATGTATAAAATAAATGAATGCTGAGTAGAATATCTCAAAACTTTAAACAATGAACATAATGACTATAATCCAATAATTGATAAGATCAATGCCTATTTCAACTTGGGCAATAGAGTCAATCCAATTTTAATCCTATGTACAACCTTGCAAGACAATATATATTTCAACACCATCAACTATTCAAATGCTATAGATGCAAAGAAATTAAGCCTATTTATATCCTTGCTAGTTCAAATGAATTTAAATCCCCTGGTTAGGAGACCAATTGAACAAGAAGCTGGAAACACTATATTTTCACGAACTCCTTGATAATCAAACATGGATATTAGACACATAAAATCTCTACACAAGCATTGCAAGAATAACAATTGAAATTCCTTCAATAATTGCAAGGGACTAACTGAAAGGAATTAAACTTTCTTACCACAAGTGAGACAGAAAACACTTATCTTTTATTAATTTTGAAAAAATAGTACATTTGAGTCCATGTTGCAGTTGTGATCAAATTCTAAAACTAGGAACAATGATAAATCTTGATAATTCTTCACATGGTCTTGGAATCCCTATTTATATAAAATCCAAGGGATGTGCACAAGCTTCAGACCAATGTGTCTCTTCATAACTAAAACCTAACCCTAAGATCAACAACTCAACATCATAGTTACAATTAAGGAATGATTTACATCCTTGTTTGAAAACGGTTGTTGACTGTTGGGATTCATAATAATAGTTTCTAGCATATCATTTGTGATTTGTCTGAGATAATCTAAAATGATTCTTTGTTATGATAATCATAGTACTTCAATCATATGTTCATCCACATACTCTGCCTATAAATGGATATCAAGAATAACTTCATCATCAAGAACAAAATCATCGACGTTGTCGACCATCCTTTGGCATCTTCCATCCTCGTAAAGATTCCTCAAAGAACATCTGCACATGATCATCCTTCAGTCCTAAAGATCACATTATCCCATCAGTAGATGGATCCATGGTATTCACCATCCTTATAACCCTACATGGAAAATGATGAGATATCAAATAATATATAAAACCCTAACTGAAAAAAACATAATTAATATATTAAAATGACATAAAGAAATCCACATCAACATTGCCACCCAAGCATTTTATCATTTTCACCATCAAGGACATGTGTCATCATCGTGCAATCCTGCAATGGATAAAGGACATTCTATTTCTGATCGCGGGATCACACCAATCATCGATCCTTTCCTTGCTTTAATTTTTGATCAGCCGGGACACGCGTCATCATCACGTGATCCCCCGATGGATAAAATACGTTCAATTTCTGACCATGGGATCATGCAAACTGTCGATCATACCCATGTGCTAAAATAAATGAGATTTAGTACTATGTACTTTAACTTGATTCAAAATGACGTGCATCCTCATCAACCTGCTCGACCAACCTGGTACTACCAGCTGTTGTCCCACTAACTCGTTGCTCAGCACACTTGAGGGCCCGTGACACATGTCGTTAATGCGTGATCCCGTGAAGAATAAATATCATGCAATTTCTGATTGGAGGATCATGCCTACCGTCAATCCCTGTTGAAGATTAACCGTGGATCTTTCTTCGTCACTCAGAGCACCTGCGGGCCCGAGACACATGATGACAATGCATGATCCTGTGATGGATAAAGATCGTTTAGTTTATGATATCAGAAACACACAAACCATCGATCTTCATCATGTTTTAAGTGCAGATCTTCCCATCTTCACTGCTCAAAACCAGTGGGCTCGAAACTCGTTTCATTAATGCATGGTTCCACGATGGATAAAGAACGTGCAACTTCTGATAGCAGAATCACGCAAACCGTCGATCTCTGCTGAGCTTTTAATCACCGAATAGATTTGCACAAAAATATAAAATAAAAAAAATCCTATGAAGACACATGCAACGACTAAAATTACAAATTTGAAAATGAGACTAAGAACACTAGGTTAAATCAACAATAAAAAACATATAAATCTCATCGACACAGGCATAAAATATACTTCCCTGAGTTATCTGGATATGCAAATTGATCTGTAAATTTGGGTTCCACTAGTGGCCCTTTCTAGGGATGTGTGTTCATATTTGGACATAGCAAGATCTCAGTTATCTCTGGAGAAGCAAACCCTACAACATCACTCTCTTATGTAGATCCTTGTTTAATCTCAATTTGATGGCCCTAGGCCCCAAAAAGTGAACACCATTCTTTCCCTCTGTCAAAATTTTTAATTTGATCATGCAGTAGTATGAATATCTTGAGAATATTATCATTTTTTTTTAATCTCAGTATACATAATCTCCTGATTAGCTGACTTCCCTTTTAACTTCTGAATTAGAGAAGGATTTTTATGTTTGCATTCCTCTTCACATCTAGTTGTAAGACCTTTATTCACCCTCTGTGATGAATTATGGATTTTGCATTTGTTCCTTAAGTATTATTCATGCCTTCTTGGATATTTATTGAGAAACTCTATCATTTTATTATGCCCTTCCTCCTCAGGAAAAAATTTTAAATTAACTTTATCGACATATTTAAATTTCTCGTGATTTTGATTTTCTTTTTTGCTTTGTGATTCAGTTTCTGATTGTGCACTTATCCTGGGAGAGATATTTTCTGGTAAATTTTCTTTAATACTTATGTCCTTAACAAGAGTATATTCCACGCAACTACTTTTGAAACTTTTTAGATTATTGATCCTTTTTGAATCATATTCCATATTATTTATTTGTACCATCTCCTCGTTCTCATGAAATATTTTACCTTTCTCAAAAAATAAATTAGGGCACATACATGAGTCTTCATCACATATGGTATTATCATGAGTAGATTTGAAAAGACATTTTTTTCTTTCTTGTGTCCATAGTACAAATTCTCATTCTGAAATAATGAACTTTTAAATATTGAAAATTCATACATATCTTCACAAACATTTTCTTTCTGCCTCTTTGGAACTTCATCATGTACTACTTGGAAGCTTTTATTTGGTTCATCATATAAGAGATCACCAAGTGTACCATCCCGAGAGTCATCATCTGCTTCATAAACTGAACAAATATCAATTTTATCTCCTAAAATTTCCTCATGTACATGTGCAATATGTAGTTCTATCTCATTTCCACATTCTGGATGAATCACATTTATTTCACAAAATGGATTAAAAATTTCTTCATATTCCTCTGGAGCTTCATCATTCAAAAAACTTTCATGATCACTTCCAGACACACCTTTTCTATTATACTCACCACAATATATGTATCCTCCTAATGTATCATTTTCCTGGGAATTATCATTTGCTTCATCATATCTATCATGAATATGCTTTAATCCACTTATCTGTTTATTCTAGCAAGTTGAGAAAAATTTGGAGCATTTCTCTGAACATGTCTTTGGTATTCCGTATCTAAAAAGTCTGAAATTTCTTCTAAACTAAGAAAATCTCTTTCCTCATCATTATATTCACTAAGATTTATTTCCATACAAATCTCACCATGTACATATTCTTCTTCAATCTGATCTAAATTCTCTTCCTCCATGTCATCATTATTTTCATTTTTATCTATTTCAACACAAATGTCAACACCCTTTTCATGTATAGGAGCCTTTTTAGTCTCATCACAAACTTTAGTTGCATTCAACACTTGTAAAATTGTCCCTATATTCATCCTTTTCTACCATCCATTCCTCACGTATTTAATCAAGAAAAACTATTAGTTGAGAATCATGGTAGATTCCTAACTCGCAAAGTTTATCTACTAATTCCCTTCCCAGAGGCCCGATATCTAAAGGTATTTCCTGGTAAATTGTTATCATTGTCATGAACAAATGTATTGCAGGTTCACCTTCATATCTTTCAAAATTGAAGAATGTATCCAAAGGGGATATGTAAGATTATTCTTCCATAATATAATTTTGATTTTCTTCTTGTTCATAGCACATGTCTTCTTCTTCCTCGTTGGCATCGTGAAACATATCAAGAAACCATTGCTCAAACTGTCTACATGATGAAATGGACTTTATAGGTAATGATTCATATTCTTCTTGTGTATTATTTTTTAATGACCATGCAAACCACTTCATGGCATCATCTTTCGTATTGACCTCATAATCATCAAGGAATATATGAAAAGCATCCAAATGATCAAGAGATGATTCATCATAATCTCCATAAAATTTAGGAACGCTCTGTGAAAGCTTTGAAAATAATTCATTAGAACTACATTGAAAATTTCTAAGATCCAAAGCTTCTAGGTAAAATTCAAAAATGTTCTTATGAACAACTCCCCAGTAGATTCGCCAATCTATTGGTGCTCAAATCAACAAATTGGATTTCCTATGGACTTGTTGATCCAATGTTGGGAAACCCAAGTGATTTGACCAACTAACAAGTTCAACCGAAAACAAGGTTGGAACTTTTGCAATTCCGGCTCTGCAGGACCAAGGCTGGTAGGCCTATACGTTAACTTATCTTTCAAGTTTTAAGACTTTTTATAGAAGATCTGATAGCATCTCAAACCTCTCTTTCAAGTGTGGAAAACATGTACTTGAAATAAATCTAATTGTGATCAATCACAACATAAACTGCAAAACTAAAATACTTTGTGAGATTATAAGAATGCTTAGTAAATATGTATAAAATAAATGAATGTTGAGTAGAATATCTCAAAACTTTAAACAATGAACCAAATGACTATAATCCAATAATTGATAAGATCAGTGCCTATTTCAACTTGGGCAATAGACTCAATCCAATTTCAATCCTATGTACAACCTTGCAAGATAGTATACATTTCAACACCATCAACTATTCAAATGTTGTAGATGCAGAGAATTAAGCCTATTTATATCCTTGCTAGTTCAAATGAATTTAACTCCCCTGGTTAGGAGACCAACTGAACAAGAAGCTAGAAACACTATCTTTTCATGAACTCCTTGATAATCAAACATGGATATTAGACACATAAAATATCTACAAAAGCATTGCAAGAATAGCAATTGAAATTCCTTCAATAATTGCAAGGGACTAACTGAAATGAATTAAAATTTCTTACCACAAGTGAGAAAGAAAACACTTATCTTTTATTGATTTTGAAAAAATAGTACATTTGAGTCCATGTTGCGGTTGTGATCAAATTCTAAAACTAGGAACGATGATAAATCTCAATAATTCTTCACATGGTCTTGGAATCCCTATTTATATTTAAAATCCAAGGGATGCGTACAAGCTTCTGACCAATGTGTCTCTTCATAACTAAAACCTAACCCTAAGATCAACAACTGAACATCATAGTTACATTTAAGGAATGGTTTACATCCTTGTTTAAAAATGGTTGTTGACCATTGGGATTCATAAGAAAGTTGCTAGCAGATCATTTGTGATTTGTCTGAGATAATCTAAATAATGATTCTTTGTTATAATCATCATAGTACTTTGATCGTATGTTCATCCACATAATCTGCCTATAAATGGATATCATGAACAACTTCATCATTAAGAACAAAATCATCGACGTTGTCGACCATCCTTTGGCATCCTCCATCCTTGTAAAGATTCCTCAAAGAACGTCTGCACGTGATCATCCTTCAGTCCTAAAGATCACATTATCCCATCAACAGATGGATCCATGGTATTCCCCATCCTCGTAACCCTGCATGGAAAATGACGACGTATCAAATAATAGATAAAACCCTAACTGGCACAAAAATAATTAAATTATTAAAATGACATAAAGAAATCCACATCAACGCTGCCACCCAAGCATTTTATCCTTTTCATCGTCGAGGAAACGTGTCATCATCACGCGATCCCATAATGGATATAGGACATTTAGTTTCTAATCGCGGGATCACGCCAATCATTGATCCTTTCCTTGCTTTAATCATCAATCAACTAGGACACACGTCATCATCACATGATCCCACGATGGATAAATGACGTTCAATTTTCAACCATGGGATAACAAAAATTGTCGATCATACCCACGTTCTAAAAGAAACTGGTTTTAGTAGCGTGTACTTTAACTTGCTTCAAAATTATTTGCATGCTCATCAACCTGCTCGACCAATCTGGTACTGCCAGCTGTTGTCCCACTATCTCATTTCTTAGAACACTTGCGAGCCTGGGACACGTGTCGTTAATCCATGATCCCGTGAAGAATAAAGATCATGCAACTTATGATTCTGGGATCACACCCACCATCAATCTCCAGTGAAGATTAACTGTGGATCTTTCTTTGTCACTCGAAGCACCTGTAGGCCTGGGACACATGGTGACAATGCATGATCCCGTGATGGATAAAGGTGGTTTAGTTTCTAATAGCGGAAACACGCAAACCATCGATCTTCGTCGTGTTTTAACCACATATCTTCCCATCTTTGCTGTTCAAAACTTGTGGGCCCAGAACACGTGTCGTTAATGTGTGGTTCCGCGATGGATAAAGAACGTGCAACTTCTAATAGCAGAATCGTGCAAATCGTCGATCTCTGCTGAGGTTTTAATCACCGAATAGATCTGTGTAAAGATATAAAATAACAAAAAGCCCGCGAAGACACATGCAATGACTAAAATTGTGAATTTGAAAATGAGACTAAGAACACTAGGGTAAACAACAATACAAAACATATAAATCTCATCAACATAGGTATAAAATATACTTCCCTAAGTTATTTGGATATGCAAATTGATCTATAAATTTGGGTTCCACCAGCCTCTAAATTTAGAATTTTGTTAAAATGTAGATCCTTACAATGTTTTTCTCTTTATATTATAAGATTGGATATTCTTTGAGCAATTTCCTTGGTAGGATTTTTCCTAATTGAAAAGTTTTCCTTGTTTTGATCTAATATTACTTTCTCAAACCTTCTTTCACTTAAAGGCAAATCTTCCTTCACTTAAAGGCACACTGGGTGTGATCACTAAATTTAGGAAGAATGAAAATTTGTTTTGGTTGTTTATTTGTTGAATGTTTAATGTGGCATGTTGTGTGTGCGTGCCTTATGATGGAACTAAGGGCTTTATTTCTTTTTGTTTGCTTATTGAGCATTGTGTGCCCCCCCCCGCTTCTGTGTGCGTGACTTCAAATATAACTTAAATTTATATAAATGCAACTTTCCTTTTCAATTTCCTTAATTTTTAAATGTGATCTAATTATCTTTCTTGAAAATGAAATTATTTTATGAATCCTAAATTAGGATGACTTTTTCGTAATATATTTTCCTATGTTTTTCAACCTTTTTGAACTTTGATTTTGAATGTGAATTAATAAAATGGAAATATATGTAGTCTAATAATATTGGAAATGAAATTTAGATCTATAAATTCTTATATAATCAAGAGAAACAATAGTTTTACTTTCCCATGGGCAAGAGTCTTTTGCAAATGATCATCTATCTATCTTTCCAAAGTAAATAAAGAAATTGTAAAGCAATGAGTAGCTTTAGAGTCTAGCTTACATCCTTATAGATTCAACATAGTGCACATCCTTCTTAGTAAGAGTTGGGTCCCCCATTTGATGGAAAAAAGTAAAACAATGATATTAAGGGAATATTTGTGATAGAATGATTGAATCTTTAAAAATTAGATAAAAAAATGAGAAGTCTCGTGAAGTCATGTATAAGTATACAAATACTAATGGGGGCTAGAATTCATGAACTTGATCTTGTAGAGGTGTTTTGTTGAGGAATAAGAGTTCCAAGAAAACATGACAAGAATGTAAATACAATAATCAGTGTCCCTTAAAATAAGAGGAGGTATTTTTTTATAGTTTGACTATCAAGTCCATAGATGATGTTGATTGCGAGAGAACTACATAACAAATTAGAAGATCATAGAAAACTAATGTCCAGAAAATAAGAGAATGATCAAGAGATCACTAGGGAACAATTAGAAGTGAAACACATATTGATTGGGAAAAGAGAAATAATTTAGGAATGGTGGTTCAATTAGACAAGAGAGAGCTCTCAATTGGAAGAAAAAATGGAGGTTAATTGGCTGGAATTAAAAAAGATAACGCATGCCAAAAAAATGTTAGGAGCACCTCTTTTACTAAGGGCAATCACCTAGACAACTCTACAACTTATGAATAGGTCACTTGGGTAACCATGTTGCCAAGGATTTATAATTTTTTTTCAAATATGGACAAAGATGTGGAACTCAAGAGGTTGGACAAGATGGTTAAGGAGTTAAAAAAGTTGGAGGAGGTGTCATCATGTGTGAAACTATTGAGAAACGTGTAGTTCATGCATTTGAGGGTCATGTGCTAGGATCACCAAATCTTCATCAAATTGCCATGTTAGTTCATGCAACTTTGAGCACTTACAAATATCTAATCTAACATAAGGACTAGTGATGTTTAGAAATACCTAAGAGGATTTGTTGAATTATGAGTGTTCATATTCTCCTTAGTTAAGCCCTTGTTTTGCTAGCTATACGATCTTAGGTGAATATTGGTAAACAATAATCAAGTGTGCAGATGTCCTAGATAAATGTGATGCATAATAAGTTCCTTTTATGCTCCAAATGAAGTATTCTTAGAATCATTCTTATTTTAAATGTATTAAATTTGTCTACAATTCTTAGCTATCAACTAATACTTAGTTAAACATCTTTAAATTTGCAAACATAATGAATTGTCACATGAACATGTACCAAATTAGCTCTTATAACTATAGGAAAAGAACTGAATTAATTTAAATTTTAAATTAAATTTGTCTCATTGAGAATAACCCGTGTATATCATGAAAATGAACTCAAACATAAAAATCTCAAATTTTAAGATTAAGAGTGGATTGACAAAATATATAATGGCGTGAGTAAACATGTGAAAGTAAAAACAAATTAAAATAGACACAAATCTAAGAATGAATCAAACTTAATATAAAAATATGTCACTTTGATTTGTTCATAAAATTATTAATATAAATTCTTAATAAGCGCACTAGAAATCAAGTCTTGTTAAGTATAATTATAAAATTATTAATACAAATTCTTAATAAGCACACTAGAAATCAAGTCTTGTTAGGTATAAGAGTCAACTCATAAAGGGAAGGGTGAGACTATGATTGTACCCAAATAGATTTAGAAGACTCAATAGCCAAAACTATTTTATAGATGGAAAATCTTCATGAGACAAAATAATAGAAAATATCCCCTTACAAGCTTTGATCCTTACAGTGACCCTGCTGCGGTGGGGACTGGTAAGAAAACTAGAAAGGCGGTGGCAATTTGTTGTAGCGGAATGAAGTAAAGAACACATTTGTTCAATGTCATCCCCTGTCAATCTCAATCGAAGTCTCATAAATCTGTGTACAGAGGGTTATTTGAAAGAGGCTGTACGCATTCTTCTTAACACAAACAACCCTGCTGTAGATTCTTCCACATACATTCATCTATTGCACGCTTGCATTGCCAGCAAATCCCTCTTTGAAGGGAAGCAAATTCACACTCACATAAATGACAGAGGATTAACATTTACTCCACACTCTCTGCTGCCTAATACACTTATCAACATGTATGATAAGTGTGGAAGTTTGGTAGATGCTCGCATTGTTTTTGACAACATGACTGAGCCAAACGTCTTTTCATGGAATGTGATAATTTCAGCTTACAGAAAGCATGGCCTTCCTCAACAGGCATTGAAACTATTTCATCAAATGCAACGAACAACAATTCAACCAGACCATTTCACTTTCTCCACTATTATCCCTGTATGCGCCAGCATGGCTTCCCTTGAACATGGTTTGCAGATTCATGGAAGCGTTATTAGGCGTGGATTTCTTTCTAATGCAATTGTGATGAATACCCTGATAGATTTATATGCAAAACGTGGAAGCATAGAAAAAGCATACGAGTTGTTTGACAAAATGCCCCAACGAGACAATGTCTCGTGGAATGCAATGATTGTAGGATATGAACAAAATGGGCTTGATAAAAATTCTCTAGATATTTTTAAGCAGTTGCAGTTCGCAGGTGTAAATCCAAACTCGGCAACCTTTGTCAGCATACTACCGGCTTGTGCTAAACTGGAAGCTTTGGAAGAGGGGATGGAAATCCATCAGAAGATAATTAAAACTGGTTATTCTTTAGATGTTGTAGTTGTCACAACGTTGATAGACATGTATGCAAAGTGTGGAAGTGTACAGAAAGCGCAGAATTTGTTTGATAAAATATCTCAGCAGGATGTGGTTTCTTGGACTGCAATAGTTGCTGGATATGTACATAATGGACTGGTTGATAAAGCCTTGGAGATTTTCAAGAAAATGCAATTGACAGGTATAAAGCCCAACACACTAACCTTTACGAGCATCCTTTCGGCATGTGCTAAGTTGGGAGATTTGGAACAAGGTAGAGAGATTCATCAAAAAATAATAGAAAACAAATTTGTGTCAGATGTTAAACTTTTGACTGCCCTGACAAACATGTATGCAAAATGTGGAAACTTAAAGAAGGCTTATGTACTATTTGATAAAATACCTCAACAAGATGTGGTCTCATGGACTGCAATTATTGCTGGATATGCGCAAAATGGGCTTGCCGATAAAGCCTTTGAGGTTTTCAAGCAAATGCAATTGGCAGGTCTAAATCCAACTTCAGAAACCTTTGCCAGCATCCTTCCAGCCTGTGCGAAGATGGGAGCTTTTGAACTAGGCGTGGTGATCCATCAACAACTAATAGAAAACAATTTTCTGTTAGATGTTAAAGTTGCGACTGCCCTGATAGACATGTATGCAAAATGTGGAAGCATTACAAAGGCACGCAAAGCATTTGATAAAATGCCACACCAAAATGTGGTATCATGGAATGTGATGATTGCAGGATATGCAATGCATGGCGACAGCATAGATGCCTTCAAACTCTTTGAATTAATGCAGCACTCTGGAACCAACCCCAATGATATAACCTTTATCTGTATATTATTTGCATGCAGCCATGCAGGTAGAGTGGCTGATGGCTGTAAATACTTCAGTCTGATGAGTGAGTCTTATAACATGCTACCCAAAATGGATCATTGTGTATGTGTGGTTGATCTTCTTGGTCGTGCTGGCTATCTTGAGGAAACCCTAACATTTGTCATAAAAATGCCTATGAAGCCTGATACGGTCGTATGGGTATGTTTGCTTGGTTCTTGTAAGTCGCATAAGAACATAGCATTAGGAGAATTTGTGGCAAGATTCCTCTTTGGGTTGGATTGTAAAAGAACTGGACCCTATGTGCTTATGTCAAATATTTATGCCGAAGCAGGCAGGTGGTGTGACGTTCAGCAGGTAAGAAAATTCATGAATGATAGAGGAATTGAAAAGATGCCTGGATGTAGTTGGATTGAAGACCATAAAATGGTACATACTTTTTGCGTTGGAGACAGATCACACCCACAGACACAGGAGATCTATGCAAAGTTGGAGAAATTGTCTTGGGAAATGAAGGCAACAGGATATATTCCAGATACAACACCCGCATTAAATGATGTAGAAGAGGAGGAGAAGAAATTATTCCTTGGCTACCACAGTGAGAAGCTGGCAATTGCATTTGGGTTGTTAAACACGCCCCCTGGAACAACTATTAGAGTTGTCAAGAACCTTCGAGTATGTGGTGACTGCCACTGTGCAATCAAGTTTATCTCCAAGGTTGTTGCAAGAGAAATTGTTGTAAGAGATTCAAACCGTTTCCATCATTTCAAACACGGAGAATGCTCGTGTGGAGATTATTGGTAATTCTGAGCGAATCATCTATAAACACGTTCTTGCACCAAAGGGACGTATAATGTGAGGCTGACTACAGTGAAACATATTTTCAGTTTTGAAAATATATCAGATTTTTTAATTTTTAAGATATCTGGATCATTCTTTTGAGTCATTGAAATGATAGGTGCATCACCGAAAGATATGCTGCTGGGTTGTTTGTTAAAACCCCATTAAACAATACAATTGAAGAGACGTGACATTGCACAGTTTTTCAGGAAGGCCATTCAGCCCTGCACTGAAAAGCTGGAGGAGGAGATGAAAGAAAAATAACTTTCGAGGGAAATGGTAATATGTATGGCCATCAGGAAATGTGAGTGAAGGGCTTACAATCAAGTCTCTAGGCTATGTTGAGGAGAGCATCTCTTGATCTTTACTTGTACCTTTGTCAATTTGTATAGTATTTTTGTCTGGAATGATCTTATTATCTTGTGCATATGTTGGGTCTTCTATCTGGTGCTAAATTATTTGTGACTAGGTTGATTTTGTCTTGTCAATTGTCAGAGAATACCTAGGATACGTTGTATAGAATTAATGTTAATTACTCAAGACTGTTCAAGTCTGGTTGTGACATTCATTAATGGAGAGGAGTGAAAACTCACGAAGGTCTGGGCTTTACAAGATTCCTTGTGCAATTTACATAAATTACCTACCTGTCATACAATATGTGTAACTTCCTTTTATTTGGACAAAAGTTACAAAAGATTATTAATACGTTTGTGATAGAGGTTAGAGGTTTTTATAACGGTTAGAGGGTAAGTTCCCGGGTTTGCTGCTTTCAGCTTCTTCACTGATTATATAATATATTCTGTTGTATTGAAGCTTTTGTGCTGGTTGTTTCTTGTTGCTTCTCTTTGTTGTTTCGCCAGGCTTCACCATTATATCTTTCTTGATTTGTAGATAAGGGTTTGGGCCCTTTCAAAAGCTATTTTTACCATTAATAAAAAAAATAATGGTTAGAGGTTTATACCTATGTTTGACGGGCACATTACTTTCTTGTCGCACTAATATTTCTATGGTACTTGTTATGTCTATAACAATGAACACAATAAAAGCAGACATACAAGTAATTGCACATAACACAGAGAATTTCTTTTTTCTTCATATATCAATTAGTGTTATGACAATCCATGAGATCCCTGCTGTCCTTACCAACATCTGTGTTCATAAAGTGGCATTGATTGAAGGCCATGTTGATTGGACAACTGTCACATACTTGATGCAAACAAAACAAAAGTTAAGCATACCACTCTAACAAGGAAGAAGATTGCATCACCTCTCCTCTGCACCATATAATTTGACATCCCTTCTGACATAAAACATCAATTTATCTGGCAGGCAGCAAAGGGAATGCAGAAGAGATCCATGGAAGAGGAGCGGCTGATGTGAGAAGGCTTTGTTACTATTTGGAGTGATTGTGTTACTCCAACCAAATCAAACCCTAAAATTCCAACTATTCCTACCTTGACTTACTTCATCTCACCTCTAAGTGCATTACCTTGATCCATTATGTTCTCTAAGTATTGTTTTTCTGTAATCAGCTTCTCTTGAGTGTATTTGAGCATTTGCATAGCCTCGTTCATCTCTCGTTGGAGCTTTTCATGGTTAATGGCACGCTGGTTTCATACAGAAGTCCTCTTTCCCAGCAGAGATTGCGGACCTGTCAATTTCTCCTCTAATTCCACCACCCGATTTTCCTTCTGCTCAAAGAGTTGAGTTTATTGCACAAGCGGCTCTAGATTCTTGTGCATCTTATCTCTTTCCCTTGCAATCTTATTTTTTTCTTGTCCTAGGTTTAGTGATCAGTATTTGCTCAATCCATTTATTCCTGTCCAGAAAATATTGGAGTCTGAATTCTTCTCATTTGCATGCAATTCCTTGGGGGCCTTGCATGTGGGTGGGATAGTCCGATAGACTAGAGGGTAAAAACATGGCCAAAAGCCATTCCTCAGGCATCTCCTTTGCACGATGTGTTGACCGATCCTTACTTTCATAAACATGTGCAAATTTCATATGGCAATTCTCACGTGCAAATTTCTTAACCCTCAAAACCTCCATTAATTAGACAGGCTTACTTTTTTGCTGGACTTTGCAATCTGAGTTCTATACTACAAAAGCAATATCCATCATTGCCAGAAACATTGCTCTTATACTCTTCACAAAATAGTGATGTGTTCTGATCTCATGGGAAATGGATATGTGTATGCTCTGAATCTGGCTCTGCAAACACAACATCATACAAAATTTCCTAATTCTGTTCCTGATCCTGCAATGGATCATCCTGTTCTGACTCGCCATGGTTTTCTTGTAGAAGATCTCCTGACTGCTAAATTAAATTCTCATTTGGATCCATGTCCATCTGTAGAGAATCCAATGTCTCTATGGGAGTCTGGTTTTGAGTAGCCATCAAATGACTAAGCCAATCATCAAAAGGCTTATCACCTACTAATTATAAAACCTTTGTTATGTGCACTGAAAGAGGAGTTGTCAAACGTGTTTAAGCTTGCAGAGCTACCATCCTTGGAGAACATTGGCTGTGTGAACTACACCTTTTTGTGATGTCTGCACATAGCTAATTTAGGAATCTCATTATGCTCATCCTTTATGCCCCACTCTATCTAGTGTTTGCTGCTTATCAGTGTTAGCGTTGGACTTTAGTTCGGCAGCGATTTATGGATCTGCAATGCGTTAGTTTTCATCTTGTTAATAGCAGTGATTGTGTTTCATGATTTCACTTATTTCCTCCGCATGTATTTGCCTAAGGACTGGTGTTATATTTGTTAACTGTTAATTTCACTGTTATTGGTGTTAGCTGCATGTTATTCACCACAATTTGTCCTTTTAAACGGTGGTTCATTATTGTATAAATCATGCACTATGTGCATAATGTAATTAATTGATCATGGAATAAGAGATTGAATATAATTATTGATCTGCTCTGTTTTTACTCTATTTCCGCAAGCTTTTGTTTTCTTTCTAACTAGATCTATGCTGAAAATTCTTATGGTATCAGAGCCCACGGGAGCTAGGAAGGAGCATTTATTTTCTTTGCAGGTATTGCAGATCAGAGCTATTTTACAATGAATTTTTTCAAGACAGAGCCCACGGGAGCTAGGAAGGAGCATTTATTTTCTTTGCAGGTATTGCAGATCAGAGCTATTTTACAATGAATTTTTTCATTGTCTTGGGGGTGTTTCTTAATTTCTTTTCTATATTCATGAACTGAAAATAAAGTTCCATAAGGGGGTAGTCTAAGGCTAAAATGGGAATAAAATATCATCCATCTGTCATCATTTTGGAAGAAGGAAACTATAAGTCCTGGCATGATGAAATCCTAAAGTGTTGTCAATGGGTTCATCCATTGCCACATTTGTATGGGCTTATTTCTGAACCAAGTACATGTTGGCATAAATCTGTTTGGGAAAGTAGAAATGATCATGTCTTAGGATTAATTGTTTTAAGTGTTGGGGAACACACATCAAGGGCTCTATCACACATTGAGTGCCTTCGCACTATTTGGGCCACTCTATGGGAATTATATGAAGATCTTATTGAACCTCCATTCCCAGATGATCCAACTACAGGCATGCTTCTCTCCCTTGAAAATTCTACATTCAGTTGATACCACCATCTCATTCACTATAGATTTCCTTTCCTTCTTTGTGGTTTTTCTCACCTACATGCATGTTAGGATTCTGAATAGGATATCCAAGTGCATCCACTAATATATTGTAGGTGATGAATCTTCAAAGTCTATGAAAAGTAAACTAATTACATGTTGCATCATATAGATGCCACTATAATTCAATGATAAGGTCATGTATTGTGGTCGACAACTACTGTCCTCAGTTATATACTTCATCCTTACTCAACTTTGTTATCTGATTAGTCATCTAAATTGTGGATAGGAATTGATCATTGACCTTTCAAAGTATAATCTAAACTAATTACTATGAGTTCATGGATCTTCATGCATATAATTTTTGAGATCTTGCATTCAAAAGAAGCTTACTCAACCATCTGGTGAATCCAACTCTCGACACGTTCATTTTCGTATTGTAGAACCATCCAAACACAAAATGTAGAAACAAATAACATGTACCTGCCCTAGAGGTTGAACATTAGACCTAAAATATGTGTTTTATGTTTTGCATTGAAACCTTTATTTGAATTTTCTTGTGAGTGAAGGTGGATTGGCTAAGTTTGGTGTAATACTTGGTTTGGTCACGAGAAAGAACTCTTGGGGTACAATATTTGATTAATAAAAATGGTTTTTTGAAAGTTTCCGTTTAGGATTCCATAAGGGGTTTCATAGGCCAAATAGGCATCTCGCATGATTAAAAAACAAAAACAACCTTCACTTTTATTTTTTGCTTGTAATGTTTTTACCTTTAAAAAACTCGGTTGAACAAAATTTATAGATTATATTCACATTTTTGGGGTTGGTTGAGGCCTTAAGGATAGGGTTGCTTGATAATAATTTATCCTTTTTAAGGTTGCTTTGAGGTTTTTCATGGTGGCTTGCCCTTTTCTTTGCTTGAGTTGCTCCTTGAATCTTGATGGGTGTGTTTGGTTCTGGTTGTTGTGCTTGTTTTAAAAGAGGATGTGAGGGATTTGGGGCCATGAAGGCTTCTTGTTGATCTCTTGATGTTAATTATCCTGTTGGATTTGGATTGTTGGTTCTTAAATAGATGTGGGAGAAATAAGAATTGGTGAGATTTTAAAGAATTTGAGAGACCTGGAGAAGATAAAAACAAAATGTGGCTGAAGTTGTTTTTGAAAAGATGCTCATAGTAGGAACACTTCATGCACTAATATTTGAGGATAAAAGTGCATGCAAAATGCAATATAGCAATTTTTCAAAATAAAGCATACACACATAAACAATACCATAATGATTCAATGTTTATTCTAGAATAATCCTTTCAAGGAAAAACCCCACCTCCAAAATTCGAACTATTCTATTCAGAATACTAATGTAGTTATATTACATTAACATGCTCAAGCCTCCACAACATAATGGCCAACACAAGTCTAGAAAACTCCAGCAGCATGACCTTTTGTAAATTACATCATACTACATCTCCATCCTACAAATAAAAGTTTAAATGCTTATATTTATATACTATAACTGTACTACTAGATTAAGTAGTGAGATAGAAATGTATATCATAATTCTTTTTGAATCTATTGAGACTAATCAACAAGAATATGTGATTATGCGTATAAATATTAGAAAGGCTTACCTACCTTCTACTTGAAATGTTATAAAATGTATATTCACTAGCTTAAACATGTAATCTAGGAATCATACACATACTTCATTGTGGAACAATCAATTAGGCTCAACTTTAGTCTCTTAGAAGAGCTAAGTATTGTGGTTGATTGTTCCTTTTTTTATTGATATGATTGGATATAATAATGAAAAGTAATGATCCACAAACTAGGTAAAATGCTAGGAAATTGACAAGATTCAACATAAACAGACATAACATATTCAAAAACAAACACAAAAGTACAAATCTAGAAATAAGACATCGAAATGAAACTATCACTAAAATCTAAGCCTGAGAATACCAAACTAGTGTGTTCCGCACCTAGTTTTGACAAATGCCTTGCAACCTAATACTTTGGATTCTAGATCAGGATCAGGGATAACTTTCAGAAACCCCCCC
>MU226742.1:946714-966129 GCA_018584345.1 Thuja plicata | reverse complement strand
TATATATGTATATATATATGTATGTATATATATATTTATATATGTACATATATAAATATATATCTACATACATATATATATATATACATACATACATATATATACACACACACACACACACACACACACACACACACACACACACATACTAACCTTGAAGGAGGAATGTTCTAAATGGATAGATCATGGATATCTTACCAATGGTTAACGAAGTGAGTGGCAACATCTTATTCTATGTGATGCTTTTGAGATATATAGTTGTTATTTCTTTCAAGGTTGAACAATAAATTTTCCATTGGAAGGGTTTTTAAGGCATTGGTTTTTATTTAAAGAGCTAACATTAGTGCAAGCACTTGATTTGTAGTTAGCTTTAAGGACCATATGAGGTACATCATCAACAAACCCTAGAAATATGCTCAAAAGAAAGAAAAGAGGTATGTAAAGTACAAGTATAATATTTACAATTATTATGATAAATCAACAATAATAAAATGGACAGCAACAAATGTGAAACCTACCATGGATTTGACTTTTGAGAATAATTTTATATTTTAGAGCACTAATAGGGTGAAATATTAAAAAAAAAAAAAAAAAAACTAGAGTCAATTTTTCAACCTTCGTTACAGTGATAGTCGATGAGAATCCTATAGAAATGACTAATTGATCGATGAACTTTTGTCAATGTTTCAACAACCTTTCATCGATCGATTCGTCGTTTATATAGGATTCTCATCGTAGAGTCATCGCAAAAGCGACAGACTGTGAAAAGGGGTCAGGGTGAAAGGCGCACACAACATCTCTATTACAACCCTCTTTTTTCAACCTTTAGGTTGTCGGTCTTACAATGAATATACCAAACGTGATAAGTTTCAACGAAAAAACTCTGACGACAATAGTGGTCGTTTGGTCGACCAATGTGCATTGAATAATTGACAAAATCGCGTCGAAAATATGGCCAAAATTTACTAGTGGAAGATGGTGATTCATGTCAAAGGCCATCGATTCGAGCTTGTTATGCGATTCTTGTGATGCAAATGAATATTTTATGTGAGACTGATATTCTATATATGATTATAAAATGTAAGATGGATTTTATGTACACTTGTTATGTATGCAGGATGAATGCATTATGATGAAAATTGTAATGTTATGCATTATGACATGATCTAATAATGCAACTAACGATAAATGCAACTAACATGTGATGCATGGATATTTTTGTGTTGGTGTCCATGATACTCGATCATATAAGAGTAAGATTTTGTGATGTCAAAATTACCCTTTTCTGCCTTGAGAGAATCTCATTGAGTCCTTTTTGTTATGTTGAATGAATGCAAAATCTAAATGAATACAAAATGATATGCAATTTTCACAAGTTTTCATTCTTTCGATCTTTTTTTATTCTATATCTTATCATTGAGATTTTGTTGGATGTGAATACAAACATTGGGTGTGATGGGGCAATAATTTGTCTATATTTTATGTTGATTTTATAGTCTTTTTTAAGACATTTCCAAAACATTTGTGAAACATTTAAGTATTTGAACTTGTGATCATGCTATATGTGCAGTCAGAACCACCAAAGCCTATGGGTAGATAGTAGTGACATATTTTGCTAAATATTATATATCTATCACAGTATTTCATATAAATATTTGAATGTGTGTTCTAACATTTTGATTGAGTTGAATAGTTGACTTGAATATATATACGCATGTCCTACTAACCCTACCAGAAAAGAGGAGTGGCTTGAGAGTGGATCAACAACATTGATTAGGAAATGATGAAGTCTCAGCTGTGATGAGGAGAACCATTATGACACCGTGAGACATGCCTTCTAAATTGAAGGAACCATCATCTCAAGGAATATAGGAATATAACTATGCTATATTTTCTCTGCGGTCAATACTTTGTTGAAGCAGTTATCCAAACTTTATGATATTCTGTCGTGGGCTGTTACATTCTCCTTTCTCTATGGCGTGAATCAGTCAAACCTTATCTTTATGCTTTGAATAAACATCAATCCTCTATATAAAGGAATATGATTGCTATTTTTTAGTTAGTTGGATAATATACTATTTTTGTGTTTGAAACAACAAAGTTACTCTTTCTAGTTTTTGTGCATTGTTTTCACTAATATGTAATCCATTTTTTTGGAAATATAATGAAGGAGTGATTTTGAGTTACATTCTGTGTTAGTAGTAAGTTGAAGCCAACCAAGGGGTCCCACTTGGAAGGTGGATTTGATTAGACCAGGTTAGAGTTGCGTTCAACATTTACAACATTTTAAGTAGAATTTATTGTTTCCTCCTGCAACATTATAACTCATGTATGTTCCTGCACCACCTGTAGGGATAATTATAGTGAATGTTTTTGGGTTGATAGAATAGGTTTATGTTGAGCTTACAATTGTCAGCATTAATTCCATTAAGTAGTGTGTTTTTACTTTCCTCCACCAATATCATAAGTCTCTTTCATGTATTTTTTTTGTTCCTACAGCTTAAGTGATGACTCTTTGAGAGACTTAGTGCAAAAATTGCATTGTCCCATTTCAATTATACATCCCTGGGTTGATAATTCAAATGCACTTTATGGTAGGGAAAATAATCCTTAGTTGAATACACTATTCCTAGGATAATCTTTGGCATGATTATTATAACCTATTGTGGGGATGTTCAGGTGGCTTTCAAAGTCAACGATGAACCAGAGTACTACTTCCATTGATGTTTCAAGTTAACACAAGCATCAAGTCATGTAGAGCCAAGATGACCCAAGTGTTACTTGTGTAAACAAACAAGAGTTCCTTTTGTTCTTGTTCAATGAAGCTATTTTCTGCAATGAACCTTTCGTTCATATCCTTTGACCAACTTTTTTTCCCACAATGACCCTTATTGTTAATATCCTTAGGCAGAGTTTTATTGATTGTATGATACTAAGAATTTACTCAATGAGAATAGACAAGGAAAGAGTTCCACCCTCCCTTTGGCGTACACATATTTGGAGTTGATGTATGTGCGGCGTATAACAAAATGTGAAGGGTCTTATCATAGATACCCCAAGATATTTGACATTCAAAGATCATTGGAATAATTCCCATAATCAGCAATCAAAGAAAAAGTCATGTTCCTTGTTTGGTCTTCTAGTCTAGAGACATCCTGGAATTCCTTAGGAAAGATGATAATTAAAAATCTATAATATTTGAAAAGATGAATGAATTCCACCCTCCATCTAAAGTGCAAATATTTGGAGTTGAGGTATGTGTGGCGTATCACAATCCAAGCATTTTTATGTTGCAATATTGAAAAAATATATTCTTATTAGATATATGAGGGCACTTATCATAGACACCCAAAATATTTGTCCTATTAGACTCCATTGGAACACATCCCACAAGAAGAAATAAAAGAAAAATATCAGGCCCCCTATCCTTGTTCCTGTAGTCCAGAGACATCCTTGAGTCACTCGGAAGACATGATAAGGAAAAATTGATACAACACACAATAGAGAAATAAAATTCCATACCCCCTTCCTTGTTTCTCTAGTCCGGAGACATCCTTGAGTCACTTAGAAGACATGACCATATAAAAATCAAGCACAATGTCACTCATGTATGCTTCTATTTTCTAATCACTATTTTGGAAGGATTCATCTATTTTATAGGTGGTGTTGAACAAACACCATTGTTTGGTTTTGATTGTTTGAGCATGACATAACCCTTGATTGTGAATAGATAATTTTTCTAACCTTACTTGAAAAGATGTTCGTTGTTGAATAGATGTTGACTGCATGTGATGACTAGGAACTTGTCCCCATTTATATATAACTGTCCTAAGAAAAATATGTGGACCAACTCCAAGCCATAGTGATAGGATGCAAAACCAACCGATATGTACAAGGATGCAAAATTTATGGTGGATATGTACAAGTGATGAGGATGAATGTAGATGGAAGTAAGATGTCTAAGTGATGCATTGATAGATAGACTAGCTAGCTTACAAGTAGCGCCTATTTCTAGGTTTTCACCACTTGTGTTTATTGCATTTTTTTAATATTATTTGATTTTTTTCTTCTTTTTTATTTTTCATTTTTTTGTTGTTATCAAGGCCTGTTTGCCAGGTTTTAACCAGGATAAACCATTTTTCTGATTTTTTACGATGTTTTTGTGCTTTCTCCAGGAACATTTTTCACTATTTTTTACTTTCTCTAGGATCATTTTTATGTTGTGTTTACTTTCTTTAGGACCAATTTATATTGTACAAATACTGAACTTAATTTGTCAAGTATAGAACTTCTTTAAATGGATAGTGTTGATAGGTTCTGGAAGAAAATCTCCTTCAAGTGTTGACAACCAATAACCACTAGAGATGTATGTAGATACAATTACAAAGGGTCCCACCTAGTTTGATTCAAACTTCCCTTTCTTTTCTCTATCTTGCTACGTTCTAGGATTCTCTCTCAACACTAGATCACCAACCTGAAATTCTCTAGGCTTGACTTTGCGATTAAACCGTTTGGAAATTCTCCTCTGATAAACTTGAAGGTGATCAAAGGCATCATCTCGACACTCCTCTAACAATTCTAGTTATTGCAAGTGAGAGATCCTATATTCTTCATTAGAGATAATCCCTCTTAAAGATAATCTCAAGGATGACAATTCAACTTCAATCAGAAAAACAACTTCTAATCCATAAACAAGGACATATGGAGTGACTCATGTTGGGGTTCTAATGCTAGTACGATAAGCCCATAAAGAAGGATTAAGTTGCAGATGCTAATCTCTACCAGCATCATAAACTATTATGTGCAAAATTTTCAAAATATTTTTATTAGTTGCTTCTTCTTGTCCAATCCCTTGTGGATAATAGATAGAAGAGAAATGCTGCTTGATATGAAACTTTTCACACTATTGACATCCTTGGTCTTAAATTTTTTCCATTATCGGTCACTATAGAAGAAGGAATGCCATATATGAATATTATATAGTTCAATATGAATATTGATACTTGTTTTTCCGTAGTTGTGATCAAAGGTATAGCCTCAACCAACTTTGTGAAATATCCAGTGGCAATTATGATGAACTTGTGTCCACTTCAAGAAGATGGGTAGATCTGACCAATTAAATCAAACCCCCATTGAAAAAAGGGACAATGTGTGATAAAAGATAGAAAATCTCATGTTGGTGTGTGAATGAGGTTCCCATGGATTTGACATTTTCTGCATTGCTTGAAAAATTGAACAAAATCTTTTTCCATGGTTGGCCAATAATATCTAATTCTCAAGAGTTTCTGGGCAAGAGTGAGATCATTGAATGTGATACACATATACCTTCATGGAATTTGTGTAAGGAATTTTCAGATTATTCTCATTCTAAGCATATCAATAAAGTACCATCAAGACCTCTTCGATATAATTCGTTAGCGACGATAATGTAACACAAGGATTGGTGGATAATGTTTTATTTTTGGGTTTTGGATAAATATTTAGGAAGGGTATTGTATTTAAAGTAATCATAGATTTTTCCATATTGGGAGGAATTATGGTCTACTATTTATAAAATAAGATTGGAATTAGGACAATCATAGATGAGATAGGGTAACTCTTCCACCCAGAACTCGTAGCGGGTTTGTTCATCTAAAATTCTTAGCAAAGAGGCCAAAGTTACCATTGCATCAACTTCTTTGTTGTCTGTTCTGAGGTTCTATTCAAATATGATGTATACAAAGTACTTCTTGAGGTCATCCACCATTTTCTTATATGGCACCAATTTATCATCTTTCATTTGATATTCATCATTGATTTGATTGACTACTAGTTGTGAGTTACCATATATATGCAATTCAGTTATTTTCCATTTGATACTCCTATGAGATAGTTTATTGTCTTAAGTTTTGTCAAAGTCACAATAGTCAATGAAGACAATCAGTAAAGAGGAAGAACACACTAAGGAAGACAGTTGGTAAAGAAAATTTTCAATGACACCAAACACTAAACAATAAAAAGCTACCAAGTTAAGCAGAGGACAGTTAACGAGATGAGTTAGTCATTGAGTCACAGAGCATAGTTAGTCACCAAGTCACTGAACAGACGTTATGTCACCGAGAAAGATAAAAGCACATTACCGAACGCACCAGAGCCGACATAAAAATTCAAATTTGAATACACTAAACCTGGATGCTGAGCGGGAAAGCTTTCATAGTATTCAAGACAAAAGTTAGGTAGAACATTGGGATTGCACTAATATGATTGTACATGATCATGAGGTAATTAAACCAATGCTATTTAAGAATAATAAATGCATTGGGAATTAAACCAACCTTGCACTACCTCACCTCTACTGTAGAAGGAGAAGGATCTAATTATGTTAACCACCTTAAGATCATATAAAATGAACAAAAATAAAGAGATGATAAAATAATGGTGAATATTGCAGAGACATAAGTAGTTACAATGACAAAAATAAAGGATTTAGATTGCAAATATTCTAACTTGCCGAATAAATAATTTTTTTAAAGTGTAGAATGAGGTAATACACTTGCAGAGCATAAAGAGTTTGAACAAAATTATGGTTGATGCATAGTTGCAGACATTTTTGCAATAGTTAGGAGAGTATAAATCCCATTCAGTGGGTAGGCCCTAATAAGTCTTATTTTTTAAATCCTCTAATAGGGTACATCTCTTAGATAAGAGATTATAAAATCCTTTAATCAGGTAGACTAAATAATCCTTTTGTGCTCTTGACCAAGTATAATACTCCTAATAGGGTAAGCTACTATAAGTAGCTAACATTGTAGCTTTAACCAAGAAACCTTTATTTTGCAGAAGTGAAGGATTGTGGGTGCCATCTCTACCAAAGTTTTTTCCTCTAACCAAGGATTTTTGCGTGATAAAAAATCATGGTGTTATGTGTCATGGTTTTCTAATTTATTTTATATACTTTTCAATGTTTTATAAATGATATTCGGTACGGTGAAAAGGAATGAATAGTAGTTAAAAGTTTTAAATTATTGATTCACCCCTCCCCTCTCAACACTTACCTTTCCATAAATTAATCCAACAATTGGTATTAGAGCTGGTCTCTTGAGATAAGGGTTTAACCACATGAGAGTAAAGATCATGACCATGGAAAGTTACAAGCAATCTAAGAAGATTGATATTCTTGAGTTTGAGTTGGACAGTGCACAAGAAGTGATTGAAGATCTGAAAAGAAAGTTAGATAAATTCTTAAAAGTGAGAAAGCAGTTATGTAGTGAACTAAAATCCACAAAAGAGCATGTCGATACTCTTGAGACAAGATATGAAGGTAGTCTGAATGGTGAAGTTGATTCTACCATTGTAGAACTCATGGAAAAGAACAAGAAACTCACTGAGCAACTGAACTTGGAAAAGATAAATCAAGAAACACAAGCATTGAGAATGAGTGAGATACTTGAATCTAAGGGAGAAGTTGAAAATGCATTGAGATTAGCTGAAGAAGACAAAGGAAAGTTTGAAACAAGAATAGCTAAGAAAGATAGTGAGATCAAGAGGATGATGCAAGTACACTATAATATGATCGATCAAATAGCGAGTGCTAATATAGAGTTAGCCAGGAAACAATTTGAGAATCAAGCACTTAAGTGTGAAGTTGAAAGATTGACCAAGGAGATAAAATTTGAAAAAGAAGCAAATGAGATACTAAAGAGAAATGAAGAAACACTGAGATCATTGGATGCACAGATTAAAGGTCAGAGACAACTGATAGACAAGATTGGACTAGGATTCAATATTAAGAGCACTACTGAGAAAGGAGAGTCCTCTAATCAAGTTGACAGTTAAGGAACTACCGCACTGAAGTCAAACAAGCCTAGTTGCCACTACTATGGGAAAAATGGACATAATGCAAACGTATGCAGAATAAAAAGGGGTAAGTCACTGAGTTCACCCAATTTTGATGGATATTTTTATAACTCTAACAAGCATGGGCACCGAGCACATGAATGCAGATCAAAGACTGTGAACAACACTAGAAATCCAAAGTTTGATGGCTATTGCAATAACTGCAACATGTATGGTCACAAATCTGAAGAATGCATATCACAAAAGAGAAATGAAAAATGGGTACTAAATTGACAGAATATGCCAAGAAACTAATAGGGTACATCCTTACCATAGGAGTATAACACAAGGATATCTTGTTTAGTTTGTGGAAGATATGGGCATATTACTGCAAACTACATGTTGTTACATGGAAGGAGCAATAGAAGATCTTGTAGAAACCATGGCATGGTATAATTCCATTGTCACAAGCTAGGTCACCTTGCCAAAGACTACAGGTACCAAGGAAAAGTTCCTATTGAGGAAGAAACATATAAGAAACCTAAAGTGAAAGTTGAAGAAATGAGAGATCAAATGAATAAGAAATGAAGAAGAAAGACAACAGATGATGGAACATCATTTGGAACAGTTGAGGGAACCTCATCCTCTGGATTAGGTGCAATCGACTCTACCTAATTAGTTAAGAGGTATGAGTAGGAACTGCAAGTTAAATTTCAAATCTTAAATCAGTTCCTAGTATATGTGTTGAGATCCATATGAGCATACTTAGATGCATTTGGATACATATTGTTGAGTTTATGTTTCATATTTATTCAGAAAAAGGAAAGTTAAAATAGGTATTTGGTAAAGCAAGTCAGTGGAGCATTAATTGCTACTTTATAACCATTAAAAATCCTAAACCTAGAAAAAGCCTTATATAGACCTCATCATCTATTATTGTTACTTAACATTTTCTAGAGCAGTGTGAAAAGAGTTGGAGAACTGAGTCCTCAAGTGAGGTCGAGTGATTTTGAAGGTAATCCTAAACTACTGTCATCACATTTGAATCTTTTCAAGGCATTTTTGGTGTTACCTTAGTTGTGTTAGTGCGACCGAGTCATATACAAAAACCCTAGTTTGAAAGATTTGTATTTGATAAGAGGATATGGCCCAGAAAATTCAAAACCTAGTTGTAGTTCAGAATGTTGAGCCTGTGAATCCTAAGGGAAATCTACCTTCTATGAAGGTAGATGAACCATACATGATGGGAGTACTTTCATCCATTCTGGATAGAGTTATATTGACCAAGGACATTTGCATGTTTGTCCATTGTAAGGATGAGGAGATTTTGAAGCAGAAATTGATTCATCTTACCAAAGGTTGTGCGTAGATGGGAAACTAAAGAGCGATCATGTTCATCTAGAATCAAAAGGTTTGACACATTACCTACATATCCTAAAGGTATTAAAGACCTAGTAGATATGGATGGTCCTTAGCTGAGTACACGACCAATGTATGTGGCTATATCAACTTGTGAAGATCACAAACGATGTGTTACACATTGTGACTAGTTATCCGATTGGAGACAAGCCTAAAGCTAGAAGACAGATTGAGAAGATCAAGTTGATTAAGATAACCAAATCCAAATGGGATGGGAGAGGTCTGAAGATTTATACTATTGAAGACCCCGAGTTGAAATTTGCATGTAACATATTGTCCTACCAAGTATTCCAATCATCTCGAGTGAACAACGTACCTTGTGGAGCTGTTGATCTGGCTTACAAGATTGTAAAGAAAGATATGCATATTGATTTATGTAGATACTGTTGAAACAACTTGAAGACAACATAAAACTATAAGGAAATCCAAGACAAATACATTGAAGTTTGGCTCACTACTGGTATGCATATACTTTTATTTTGAGAACTTCTGTCCATCTATTGGAAGTGTGAAATGTAATGTTGATAAACCATTTATCTATCAAATAAGTGAGTACAATCATAGTCTAGGAGAAAATTTTGACATTATTATGAATGAATACTTCACCAAGTTCCAATCTAGGATGCATCATAAATTTAGATTTCTACCTCAATTAGTTGAGAAATATCATGATTCTATTTATTTTGAGGTAGACACCAACTCATGTATTATCAACACAGTCGAGCCTAGGAGAACATATTTAGATCCTATGGGATATGAGATGGACATAGAGTCATAGACATTGCATCTCAAAAAAATGAAACTCTTTTAGCTAAGCCTGTTGATAAAAGAGCCAAGAGGTATGGAATATATGAAGAAGTTACAGCTAAGATTAAGCAAGGTATCTTAGTACCTAAAATTCAAAGAAAATCTAGCAAGAAAAGTGCTAATCTAACTAAGGATCTGGGAATTGATGATGAAAAAGATGAGGCAGAAACCTCTAAAGTGGAAAGCAAGAAACCACAAGTATTGAAGCCTTCACCGAGTCCCAAATCTACTAGATCACCAACAAGGTCTACAACATCACCGAAAGCAAAGAAGAATTTTGCTGAGCCAAAAGAGTAGGAATATGTAAGAAGTAAGAAGGAAAACACTAGACCAAGGAGAAAATTCAAGCTACCACCAGAAAATGACACAGAGACATAAGATTTGAGAAAACCCAATGTTTTTAAGAACAAGCCTCCACCACAAGGAAGTCTAGATGAAATTTTAGACACAATGAAGAATCATGGAACAATAAGAGGAATGAATAAAGAAAAATACAAAACTCAAAGTAAAGAGAACAAGGTAAAATTGAAGATGCAATTGTTTACTCTTTACACAAATTTAGATACACACCACTTGAAGTTATCACGATTTTGCCTATTGCATTATACAAAAACATAGATGCAATATGGAAATATGTTATGAATGCTAGATAACAAATGAGAGAAATATCTCTCATGCTAACTATACCAAATATATCTATTGAAGAAATTGAAGAGACTTTGAAACAACACTCTAAACATTTTCTTGTTAAAGGAAGAGCTTTAAGGATAATGATAGGAGACTTGGAGCGATTATAGTTGGAAACCGATGCAAAATTGAGAGAGATATTCGACATCAAAGAGCCTAAATCTCAAGCTGAGAAATAAAAATAGAACATAACCAATGAAAATACCATAGTTGATCAAGGTAAGAATAATCCTATTGACTTGACAATTGACACCGATGAAGTTATTTTTGAGGATATTACTAACAAAGATCCTGGAGATGATACTTCACAAGATGAGAATGTTATGAAAACCAAGGACACTGATATAGAACAAATGAACATTAATGATAAGGCTACCATTGATCCTAATATACAAACTATAGTGGAACAAGTACTAGATTATCACACAACTCAAGGTGATAATGATCCAATTGCTATGGATACATATCATGCAACTGACCAAAAAAAGGAAACAAAGAAGGAAAAGGAAAAGGAAGTTGAGAAAGATAGGAAAACTAAGAAGGATACGGCTACCGAGAAACAAACAACATTGAACACCGAATCAGTTCCCCCAACTGAGTCCATCGCACATCAACAAGATCCCGACAAAAGTGAACCAAAGGAACAAAATGAACAAAAGGAAGCTGAGAAACACACAAATGAGTAGAAATAGGACACACTAGGAGATAAGAAATCATAAGGGAAATAGGAAGATAAGAAGGAAAAAAAACAAACAAGAAGAACATAGAGTTAACACTAGTACAATAGAGATAACATCTAATGCACGGAAGGCATCACATTCACCAAAGAAGATATCAACGAATAAGAAATCAAAGAAGAGGAGACATGTAGATATGAGTCAATCTATCATTTTACCAAATGTTAACCTATCTACTATGTACTATTATGAAATGATCTAGTATGCAAAACTAGTTAGACTTAAGGAAATGCAAAAAAAATTACTTCAAAAGAGTAAGAAGACTGATGTATTGGAAAGTGTCAAAGATGTATAACAGGAAATTGTCCCAGAAGCTAATGTTGATGAAACAAAAGATATCATTAGTTAGGTAGAAGGACTAGTGGACCAAGTTCAAAATCCAAATCAAGACACTACTGACTACATGATGAAGATTCATTCGAGGAAGATGGAACTAAAAATGTTTGAATCCATTCTAGACAACATTGCAGTTGACAAGATATCACTTTTTGAGGCATCTACTGAGATTAAGACTAAGTTGTCTCATATAATTTTAATATTTCAGAATTTTTTTTCTATTTCAAACTTTATCAAGGATATCAAGAAGAAAGATGAGTCTGTTGAGACTGAGCTAACCGAGTAGTTGAAAAATGTCAACTCTGAGCCTGGTTCTTTACAATTCTATTACTTGAGGTTGAAACACTTGATGGGAATGAATCAAAAACTATGGGAAGAAGAGAATAAGAGAAGGATGGAACTTCTAGAGTTGCAAGTACTTTTAATTCCCCACATGGAATCCATGAAAATGCAGCTGAGGAAGGCCAAGGATTTGGTCAACACCCCTGATGGTTGTTCACTGGACACCATCATTTGAATGAAAGCTGATGTGGCTACTCAAATTGTTATACTTCAAACACTCAAAGATTCATGAGAATAATCCCTAGCCAATCTATAGAAGAAGTATGCTCACATTTTTTATAAGGTACCATATATCCTACCGAGCCCTTAACACTTTTGATTTTGGCATATTTGTCAAAAAGGGGGATAACATAGTATGTATTAATATAGCACATAAGGGAGATATAAACATGTGTACAGGGGAGTTACATGATATTTTTAAATTTTTTTATTGAGCTATGGTATGTTACAAAAAAAAATATTTAAGGAAGAAATGTATAAATTTTGATGACTTTGAAGTTTTTGTCAAAATGCCAACTAATGCCAAAGCGGGAGATTGATACTAATGACATGTAACTGATTGAATGTTTGAAGATGTTAAGTTGATAATCATACAAGGCATTAAATCAGTTAATGCATTTAATCTGTATGGTCATTGTAATACTTCCAAAGACTTCAAAGAATCGATGAATCAAGGCTATGCTAATCAGTAATGCATACAAGTCAAGTATTCACTAAGTGACTATATACACTGGCAGAGTGCACCCGACGGTCAGAGTCACAGTGTTTCCCAGTGAGGAAACAAATAGCATTTCCAATGAGAAAAGTTACTGTGTTGCCTGACGAGCAAAACACAGAGTAACCCAATGGACATAATTTCAGTGTTGCCCGACGGAGAAGACAAGGACGGAGATCCTGATGACAACTGAAGTCACACTGATAGAATAGTCAGTTATCACCAATAACTAACTGAAGTGTTGACCGACAGAATAGAGAGTTCAAAAAATGACAAAATGCTTAGTTGTCAAGAAGCTAAAGATAGAGTTAATTGATACTTATCATTGTTTTAATCATCCTGATATTACGGAGATAAGTAATTGATTTAAAGTTACTTTGTCCAGTTGGAAAGATCTCTACGAGATCAGACTAGAGATTTTCTTTAAATCTATTAGCGAGAATTGTGGAACACGCCAAGATCAAGAAAGCCAAGAAAAGAGGAAATCATGTCTATAAGAGACAAACCTAATTCATTATGAATTGCATGTGTGGGGTGAACAAGAAAGAGGAAAGATGCTAAAGGAAATCTGAAGGAGAAGAAAGTCTTCATTTTAGTCCTAATCAACAAGCTAAAGGAAGAGCTAGAATCTGTAGACACTGACGAACAGTGAGACAAGCATCACAAAGAAGAACAAGTGTGGAGAAAAGGTATATATTTAATTATATTGATCAGTGATGTAATGGACCTACAATAGATCTGAAAATCTGCAATTGAGTTGTATGTATGAACAGATCATTAGTGTTTCAGTTTAACCATTGAAGCATATAAGTCTCTTAACTGAGTAGGACTTAAAAGTCTTTTTCAATTGAGATACATCCCAAGGAGTATCAAAAAGTTTGATCACAAAAGTAGCATTGGATATGCCTGATACCTATTGATAGGCCAAGTGAGAATTTGATCAAGGATGATAGCATTAGATGCCAGATACTAGTTGACAAACTATTTATAAATCCTCTAACAAAGTCACACCTAACAGTGTGTTTGTAACCTTTAACATGGTTGGATCTTAACAGGGCTCACTTCAGAAGAGTGAAAATTTGGGGTACCGGTCCCAGTGGTTTTTCCCTTAACAGGGTTTCCACGTTAAAATTCCATGTGTTATGTGTGTATGATTCATTTCTTTACTATTTTGTATCTTACATAGTTGATTCTGGATTTATTGATATACTCTGCATATTTACTGTCTTTCGGTAAATAGATGACTTCTTATTAGTAAACATACAGAAGAAGGGTTAACAAAGCAATCCAAAAAGTAGTAAATTGATATAAGTAATTCAAGGTATTCATCTTGTAGGACAGAAGATAACTTGAGATATAATTTGTGGCTATAAGTTTAAAGGGTTGATTTACAGATTAATTTTTGAGGCCACTGATTCACCCCCCCCCTCTTGGGTATTACTAAAAGATACTCCTATGAGATAGTTTATTGTCATTAGTTTTGTCAAAGTCACAATAGTCAATAAAGACAATCGGTAAAGAGGAAGAACACACTAAGGAAGACAGTAGGTAAAGCAGAGTATCAATGAAACTGAACATCAAACAATAGCAAGTTACCAAGTTAAGCAGAGGACAATTACCAAGCAGAGTTACTCACCGAGTCATAGAGCAGAGTTATTCACCAAGTCACCGAGAAGATGTTATTTCACCGAGCAACATCAAAGCACATTACCAAATGCACCAGAGCTGACATAAAAATTCAAATTTGAATACACTGAATCTGGATGCTGAGCGGGAAAAGATTTCATAGTATTCAAGACAGAAGTTAGGTAGAACATTGGGATTGCACTAATATGATTGCACATGATCATGAGGAAATTCAACTAATGATATTCAAGAATACTAAATGTGTTGGTAATGAAACCAACCTTGCATTGCCTCACCTCCACCGCAGAAGGAGAAGGATCTAATTAGGTTAGCCACCTTAAGATCATATAAAATGAAAAATACAAAGAGATGATAGAGTAATGGTGAATATTGTAGAGACAAAAGTAGTTACAATGTCATAGCTAAAGGAGTTAGAATCTAGATATTCTAACGTACAGAATAAATAAGTTATCAAGTGGAGAATGCGGTAATGCACTTGCAGAGCATAAAGAGTCTGAAAAAAATTATGGTTGATGCATACTTGTGGACATTTTTGTAATAGTTTTTGTAATAGTTAGGAGAGTAGAAATCTCATTTAGTGGGTAGGCCTTAACAGATCTTATTTTGTAAATCCTCTAACAGGGTACATCTCTTTGATGAGAGATTGTAAAATTCTTTAATCAGGCAGACTGAATAAGTCCTTTGTACTCTTGACCGATTATAATACTCCTAACAGGATAAGCTACCATAAGTAGCTAACATTGTAGCTCTAATCGAGCAACCTTTATTCTACAAAAGTGAAGGATTCTGGGTGTCATCCCCACCACAGTTTTTTCCTCTAACCAAGGATTTATGCGTGACCAAAAATCATGGTGTTATGTGTCATGGTTTTCTAATTTATGTTATATGTTTTTCAATGTTTTATGAATGATATTCAGTTCGGTGAAAAGGAATGAATAGTAGTTACAGATTTTAAATTACTGATTCACCCCTCCCCTCTCAGCACTTACCTTTCCATAAATTAATCCATGAAAACCATTCTAGTGCCATCTTCAAACCATTAACCAAGGCTTCATATTTCTCTATGTTGTTGGTGCATGGAAACATTAGTCTATATGCCTTTCGGATAGTATAACCTTGAGGTGTAATGAATAGTATTCCTGCTCCATATCCTTGTTGAGTGTACCAACCATCAAAATATAGCTTCCATGGATATTTAGTTATTGTGAGTATAGCTTCATCAGGAAATTCAATCGTTAGTGGTCTCTCATCTTGTAAAGGTACTTTAGCTAATTGGTCTACAATGACTTGTCCTTTGATAGATTTATGATCCATAGATTTAATATCAAACTCGCTAAGTATCATTACCCATATTTCTAATCTTCAGGCATTAGTATTTATTTGTTTAGAATATATTTTAGTGGATCAATCTTGGCAATGAGCTTAATGGAGTGAGAAAGCATGTAGTGTCTTAGTTTTCATGATACAAAGACTACTGCCAAACATTATTTTTCTATAGTTGTATAATTGAGTTCATTAGCTACCAATGTCCTTCTGATGTAGTATATGGCTCTTTCTTTTCCCATTTCATCTTGTTGTGCTAATAATGCTCCCAATGATGTTTATGTTACTGAAATATATAGTAAAAATGGTTTACCTTGAATATGGGACATCAAGATAGGAGGATTTTCCAAATACTACTTTATATGGCTAAATGGCATTCACTTTCTTCATCCCACTAGAAAGTAACACCTTTGTGTAGCAATTTTGTAAATGGTTGTGATTTATCTGTTAATTGGGATATGAGTCTTCTGATTGACTGCAATTTTCCTTGGAGAGATCTCAATTGGCTTATAGTCTTTGGTGGCTGCATTTCCAAGATCACTTTAACTTTGGTAGGATCAAATTTGATTCTCTTTGTTGAAACAATATATCCTAGAAGTTTCCCTAAAGTCACTCCAAAGGCACATTTTTTGGGATTTAAACATAGCATGGGATGCTCCATTATATCAAATATTTTTTGTAAATCCTTAAATTGATCCTTTTTGCAAATTAATTTTCCCAATGTACCATCCACATAATCTTCTATGATTTTATGCATCATGTCATGGAATATTGTTGTCATTGCCCTTTGATAAGTAGCCCCAACATTCTTAAGTGCATATGGCATGACATTCCAACAAAATGTTCTCCATGTACAAGTAAATATTGTTTTGTCTTGGTCTTCCGGTGCTATCTTGATTTGGTTGTATCCAAAAAAAACTTCCATGAGTGATAACATTCCATACCCTGTTGTCAAATCTACTATCATGTCTAGGTTTGGTAGAGGAAAATCATCTTTAGGACATATTTTATTGAGATCTCTAAAATCTATGAAAACTCCAATATATTTAACAAGTTTTTATATTGGTACTATCTTAGAGATCCATTCAGCGTAAGCAATAGCTCTAATGAAGCCAGTTAGTAATTTCTCTAATTCAACCTTTAGCAAAAGTGAAATATGCGGATGCATTTTTCTTAGCTTTTATTTGACGGGATTTACTCCAAGTGCTATTAATAAATGATTCATGTTCAAGTCAGGATCTAGCCCTGGCATATAAGAATAAGATGATGAAAAATTGATTTTTCTGTCCTTAAAGAACTGGGTGAATTCTTGTTTCTCTTCTTTTAACAATGACTGAGCAAGATGAATTATCTTAGGTGCTTCTTCTGTTCCAAGATTTATTGGCTATGTAGGCTCAATAATAATTAAGGATCTTTCTTGATAGTGTTCTATAATTTTTTCAATTTTCTCATCCTCGAGTGCCTCAAAGAGGTTTTCACTGTTGGATACGCCCTGTGTTTTTACTTCTACTTGATCTGATGCTGCCATGATATGGTTTTCACCATCAGATCTTTTATTTATTTTATTTTTCTTTTTGAAACTAAGAAACTTGACATCTTCTATTTCCATCCCTGCGCTAGGCTCACTGGCAGAATTCATTATGGGTTCAACAACATTGAGGTAACAAGAAATGCCATAGTCATTAATAAATGTTAGTAGCTCAATGGGTTTAGTTTGGGTCCAATTAATAATCTTGGGGTGTACCAATGGTAAGGGATCATTAGTATATATATCAAATTCTTCAAATGTCATAATTGCATTATCATCAAATCTTTTGACCGAATCAATGAGGTCTATAATGTTACTCTCCAAAAGATCATTTATACTGTTAAGATTCTAACTATCCTCACTAGAGTCCTCGTCAATATTATGTGAATCAAACTTGAAATTTCTGTAACTCGAGCTTTGTCCCACTTTGAATATAGGTAATATTTATGAAACAAATCTATCTCAATATATTATTTAGTCACAAAGGTTTCTTCCCACTCATAATCATGCAAATCTAATTCACCGCCTTATTGTAATTGTAGGATACACTGAGAGAGATGGTGTGCAATTTCTTCTTCTATATCAGAAATTTCTTCCTATGATTGATGTTTAGGCTCTTATGATGGTTTTTGTTGTGATATGGTTTGTTCTTCTGGACTTGGAATCTCTTCCTCTTTTAGATAAAGAAGCCTCTCGAATGAGTTTGGTGTAACTTCTTCTTCACCCTCTTGATCAAAAATAGGATTTTAGTGAAGTTGGGGAATATCCTCTTCTTCTCTATAGCCTAACCATGTTCCATCTTTTCAATGTCAAGGAGTCACATGTATTGGTTCAATGACTCCTTCCTTCTTCTTTCCAAGAGGTCATTGTCCTTCAGAACCCATTAGTTTCATGATGTGGAAGTCTTTTCCATATTATTGAGTGGAAATTTTGACATGTTTTAATTCTTGATGTGATTCATCTATATCTCTATACAACCAATTTAGGACATATTTATCTTCAAATTCCCCTGATAATGTACCATTTCTCATGAATGCTCCATCATAGGTTAATAATGACTTAGATCTTGAAGGTTTTGATGATTAAGGTCTTCCATATGTTCTTGGTGAGGCGGGTAAGGTTGCTATATAATGATATTGGTCAAATTTGTATTATCCCATCCCATAATTATCTGTTAGCTTTAGTTTCTTTTCAAAATCTCTTAATGTAGCATACATGGAACTCTCTGGTTTTTTTTTCATTATAAGCTTCTCTATTGTATGGGACCATGGTGTCATTTGTTTTTCTGATAGTGATACATTGTTGAAAATAACTTGTGTCTGCTAAAATAGTGACCTCTTTTCCATTGTGGGGAAATTTGAGATATTGATGGAATGTAGAAGGTACTTCTTGCATGTCATGGATCTATGGCCTTCCT
The DNA here is from genome assembly GCA_018584345.1 of Thuja plicata. Lineage (NCBI taxonomy): Eukaryota > Viridiplantae > Streptophyta > Pinopsida > Cupressales > Cupressaceae > Thuja > Thuja plicata. The sequence goes on along the minus strand of MU226742.1, from coordinate 947,356 downwards.
AATAAAATGTTATACAATATATTTAAGGCAAGGAATTGGCATATCACATCTTTTTATATTGGTCCAAATCTGATAGGCAATACTACCAATCCTTTAGAAGATCTCTCTTCGTCATTGTATATTTTTATTATGGTTTTTCTCTTTAGAACCACAAATGCTTTAGAAAATCCCAATGCTTTAACAATATTAAATGTGCAAATATTTAATTCGGACCCTCTATCTATTAATACACACTTAACTCGATGCTTATGGATAAGAACCTCTATGTGCAATAGTAGGTTACGTAGATGATTTCGAGATCTATCATCTTCCTCTGAAAAGGATAATGTGGGATTTTTTAGGTGTCCCACCATGGCTTGGAACTAGTTGACATCTAGATCTTTTGGGACATTTGTATCCACCAAGGCTTGTTCAATAATATATTTATAACAAGGAGAGATTTTAAAAAACTCAAGGATTGATATTTGAGTTGGAGTTCATTGTAATTGATTAACTAGGCTATAATTCAATGATGATTGTTAGGGATTTTTCTTGCATGAACTGTACTGCTTGAAATGTCTATTTGAATCTTATTACCTCTTAATCCTGATTAATAGTTCAGAGACAAGAAAAGCCTAATTGCTAAGGACTTAAACAATATCC
>MU226742.1:927236-940630 GCA_018584345.1 Thuja plicata | reverse complement strand
GTGACTGTTATCTCTTAACCGTCTTTTAATCACGAGACCACGCGACTAAAGGTTAGCCTTAACTGTTTGACTGTCCTGATCCAGCGATCACGCGACATGAAGAAAGGCGCAAGGTTGGAAGACATTTCATTAACTTGCCTTTTCCTCATGCGATCACCCGACTGAGGTGGGTCCCATTCTTTCTTTAAAGCTTCATAACATAATATCAAGCGACAACCCGACCAAAGGAAAATCGCTAAGTCTCGTTACACTTAGAGAATATTCTATTTTTTCACGAGACTAAGCGACACAAGGCAAAAGCGAAGTCGAGAGATCATTTGGCATATTCATTTTGATTCACGCGATCAAGCGACCTGACTTAAGCTTGATATATAGCACATGCCTTAAGTAACTGAAAAAGGTAATGAAGGAAAAGAAGACATGGCTAAGGGTTTAAAATGCATCGTTTAACATTAGGCCTTAGGGTTTTTGCAGGGTTTTGACAAGATTTTGTCAAGGAATAGGCATGAAAACCTGCAAATTTTCAGAGAGCAAGGCAAGGAACAGGGCAAAACAGCAAAAACACGAAATACAACCAACAATGATGATGGTGTTAATTTCTTGGATGATGTTTTTTTAGATGATGTAAGTTTATTTGATGATTCTCCTTTCAAGATAACTCTTGCTTGACCCCTTGTGACAACATTAGATGATTCAGTTTCTTGATTAATCTTTATGACAATAACATTGATGGACTGATCATATGGCTTAAGCATGTTAATCACATTTCCATGAGAATATGTATAATTGAACTTAGCCCCTTAACCTTTAGAATCAGAGGGTCCACCTTTATCATAACTTAGTAAGGGTGTTTTAAAAGTTGCATGGTCATCATTAGTCTTGTGTCCTTCAATTTTGATAACATTATTGTCAATCAAGTCTTGCACAACGTGTTTGAGTCTCATGCAATCATTAGTTCTATGACTCTTATTGCGATGATATTCACAATAATGAGAATCATTCCACCACTTGGGATTTATTTGTTGTTCAAATTGTCTAGCCTCAGGTAGAGTGATTAAGATGTGTATAAGAATAGTATGCAATGCTTTCTCAAGGGGTTCCCCTAAAGCAGTGAATTTCCTTTTAGGACTAAATGTGAAAGGTGATTTTGATTTTTTAGATTCTTGATTAACATTGGGTGTATATTAGGAGTGTTAGTTGATGTGTTATTTGAAAGATTAAAAAATGGTTTCTTTGGTTTAATATTTTGAGCATCAACCACTCCATCATTTACCACATTTTTATTCTTATTCAAAAATTTTGATTTGTCATTATTGCTATTAGAACCAATAGAGAATCCCTTAGTGTCTTTGTAGAATTTAATTTCTCCTTTTCTAACCAAGGCATATTCAATCTTGATTGCACTCTCAATCATTTTGTAAAATGTAGGTGGACATTGTAATTGAAAATAAAATTTCATTTCTAGAACTATATTAGTGATGAAGATATCCATCTTTTCATTTTTGGGTATCAATCTAGGATATCTTGAAAATTTTCTCCTCCACCTTTGGAGAAATGTGATAAATAGATCACCACTTTGTTGTTTGGGGTTGCAAAGGTCTAACATGGTTACGTCATGTTGAATATTGTAGGAGTATTTTTTAATGAACTTATTGATTAATTCCTCAAAATATTTGATGCTTGGGGGTAACTTGGAGAGCTATTCCATGGCTTGACCACCCAAGCTTCTAGGGAACAACCTCATAAGGTAAGTCTAATCATGAATAAATTCCATGCTAAGGGTGAAATTTTTCCTAAGATGATCTTGAGGATCAGTAGTTCCCATATATTTTTCATACTTAGGTATCTCTATATTTTAAGGAAATGGAGGCTTGTGTAGATCATGATCAAATGGAGAAATCAAATTTGATTCTTGTGAGTAATTTTGGGATGATCTGTCCTTTTCTCTCTTCATATCTTGGATTTATGATTGTAAAGTTTGAATTTTCTTGGCGAGGATCGTGATAGGATTCTCTTCTTTTGCCTTAATATGATCTAGGTCAAAGTCTTGTGGAAGTTTCAATCTCATGGAGGCTAGATGTATGAAATACCTCTCCTTATCAGCAATAAGGACTTTTTCCATGATCTTTTGAAACCTCTCATCTTGCTATCACTCTCTAAAATGTTCATTGGATACTTATCCTTCATATTTTCTATTACCATGGAATCTAGCCCAAGTATTTTCATTTTCATCCATGTTATGATTGGCTTGATTCTCTTGTCTAGGTAATTGATGAGGAGATGTAGTATCTTGTGTTGATATTTTTTCTTGGTTCTTTTTTTTCAGGATCTACTTGTTGTTGAAAAGAATGATATCTTCTCATTTAAATATGCATGAAAATTTAACAGCCCAAGATCTGGTCAAATGACAATCAATTGTTTATGTTTCAACTTTGATGAATTTATCCAAGAATTTGTTTAAGTTTGACAAAATTAGGATGATAAATGATGTTGGTCTCAGAGGCATAGTTTGGGAGTAGATTTTCCCTAATGATTTCCTCTAAATACTAGATAGAAGGATTGATTTGACAAATTAATGCACTAGGAGTGTTGTTGAAGAAATGAGAAATGGGCTCAATTCTGATAACATAAGGGTTTTCTAGACTTATTATGATGACTGTGATTATAGAATGACTAAGTAATCGAAAAAGGGTATCTAGAATAGTAAACAAATTGGTCAAAAAGTATACTAATATAGCCACTATCCTACATATGAAGAACCAAATACAAAACTGTTTTGACCAAAAATGAAATAACAGTGACTGAATACAAAATTTATTAGACTGGATGCGAAGAAAAAGAGGCTGAATACAAAATTTATCAGACTGGATGTGAAGAAAAAGAGACTGAAGATGAAAGTTCTTCTAGATAATAAGAAACAAAGGCTAAATAAAAAAATTTCTTAGACTAGATACAAACTTTTGTTGCTTTCAAGAGTTTTGCTAGTATTTTGAGTGACCACTTTGATATTTTGGGGAGTATTTTAGGATGAATCCTTCCAAATATCAGTGACCATACACACATAGAAAAAAAAATGAAGACACTTGTCTTTGTCTCTAAGTCCTAAGCATCCAGTGTATGTTCTATGAATTTACACAAGTATAATCAAATAGAAAACACATAGAAAATAGATCTAACCTTGGAATAAATTCAATAAAAATGTCCATAGGCCCACGCTATGTACACCTAGATCTAGTGCGTATTTTCCCTCTCAATATAAGAGGTAATCTCAAGGGGAGATGTCAAGAAGTATGAACACATTGTTGAGCTTTCAAGGAGTGTGTAAATAGGACATCCCTTTTGGGGTCTGCCCAAATTCAAGGTGATGAAATCCAATAACCCTTCACCTCACTACCAGGGATGCACAAATGGTAAGTGTAAAATAGTCTAAGGGAGACATAACCCTTATGTACTATGCACAAAGTACCATGGCTTAAAATAAGGATTCTACCTTATGGAACTAGTACAGGTCCTCGTTTAGACCGTCAAGGTCTCTCCTAGATGAGATCACTTAATTGTGTCCATCTACCATAGTTTTTAATAATGGTAGAATTATTTTATAGTGGATCAGGGTGGCCTGGATTTGACCTATTTCCACTTGAGTTAATCTAGCAGGGTGAGTAATTTTTCCCTTTGCAACAGGTTCTCTAGGAAAAAATAAAAAATGAAAGATAGAGCTTAACCATAGGTCTGGATTTCTAATCACCTTAGAAAGGTGAGAGCATACTCTCCTACCGTAATCAATCTCTCAAATACACCAAACACTCATTCATTTAACCATTGGATTTTTTCACAACCACAAATTAGAAGTGAGTCTAGGTTTTTTATCACCTTAAAAAGGTGAGAGCATACTCCTCTATCACTTTGATAAGTAAATGAATAATTTCCACTAATTAACTATGTGCCTATGAAAATGAGCTAAATCAGACAAAATGTTCACTTATAAATCCACGACAACCTGAAAAACCATGCATTAGGAGTTTGACATAGAAATCTTTGACATTCATTCTATAAGAAATGTTAGGATCTTTGTTTAACAACTTGTCAACATTAGCATTCAAATCAAAATTAGAAAACTTGACATTTTGTCAACTACCTTGAATACAAAATAATTAATCCCAAATATGAAATACTTTGCACCAAATACAAGGGACTACCAAATACGATAGAATTTTCCCCAAATACAAAAGACTTTACCAAATATGATATACTTTACACCAAATTTGATATAATTTACACCAAATATGAAGGAATACTAAATATGAAATAATGGAGACCAGATATGAAACAATAAATCCTGGATACGAAATAATAAAACTTGGATGTGAAATTCTAGATACCAAATATGAAATTATGTGAATCCTTCAACCTGCAACCATAAATTTGATTAAAATTTAATGAATTCTCAGGGCTAGATCCCCACAGTGGGAGCCAAAATCTGTTGTGTAAATTGTGTACCTATCTAGAAAAACACAACTTCAAGAGGACATTGTATCAATGAGTTAGTAAATCAAAATATCATCAAAATCATAAGTAAACTCGTTAAAGACATCCCATTGCTTTAAAATCATGAGGATTCTTCATTCTAATTCATTTATCTCAGAGTGTACATTAGATCCTTTTGAATGACGACTCATGAAATGAAAGATTCAAATGTAAAATGCATCTACATGGTGCAAATTTGATTAAATGACATGATAAGATGGTTGGATTGTGATAAATGAATGCAATGTGATACTAAATGATGCAATTCAAGATGAAATTAATCTAGGATGAATCTATAGTAATGTAATTGTGAATCTAAATGATAAAATTGAATGTTTAAACAAGCTAGAATGATGCAAAACAACTAAAATGATGATTTCTCAATGCAAATTTAAATCTCACACAAACCTAATCTCCTTAGAATGAAAATTGTTATATCAAATGACTTGTTTTGATGTGAATTTATAGATTTTCAAGGCTTCAAATGAGTGTTTTTTTAGATCAATGGTCAAGATTCATTCATTTAAAATGAATGGTGGAGATAGGAAAGGCATGTGAGTAATCCTTGTGTTTTGCTCCTATTGGTTGAATTATGCCAAGGTGGTTATTCCCTTTTAACTCATTAGTTGACAAGTGACTTTGATTGTTTGAGGGAATATTTGTTATTTAATTAAATCTAATTAATTAATTCCCTTAGCCACATGTGATTTATTATTTTTATTTAATTAATTTACGAGGAGAATTAATTGACAATTTATTAATTATGCAATTAAATTGATTAAATTTAATTACACAATTGCACTTTGAAATTCTTTTAATTAAATCAAATTAATTAATTTCCTTAGCCACATGTGATTTTTTTATTTTGATTTAATTAAAGAGCCAAGAGAATTAATTGATGTTAATTAATTATGCAATTAAATTGATTAAATTTAATTATACAATTAGATTTTGGAATTCTTTTAATTAAATCAAATTAATTAATTCCCTTAGCCACATGTGATTTTTTATTCTGATTTAATTATTTAGCTAGGATAATTAATTGGCTATTGATTAATTATGTAATTAAATTGATTAAATTTAATTACACAATTAGACTTCGGAATTCTTTGACTTAATTTGATCAATTTATTGAGATTTAATAAATTGATTTATCTTGACCATTTTTAGGTGCATACACACTCATACTCTTGATAAAGTATAAGATAGCACCAAAAGACTTTCACCAAGACATCAAACAGACGAGATAACACCAAGCCCCAAGACTTAGGATCTTATTGCTGAAAAATTAAAATAAATGGATTCACATGATCAACATAAGTTGTACATACACATGGAGAAAGCAAGAACAAAGAAGGGTATGACATCTAGGTCTAATAAGGGTTGCTTACTTGTTGGAATTATTGGAATGATGTACTAAGAGGGGAGGGGTGAATCAGTACCTCTAAAACTTTTTATGTGGTTGGCCCATTAACCTTTGAGTCATTAGATTTGTATATTCCTATCTATTTGTTCATCTTTCTATATGTATATGAAATCATAATATAAGTTCTTTACATGTGTAAACATTCAAGAAACATTCATGAAAAAAAATAACACATAACACATGATATGATATCGCAAAACGCTCCTGTTAGGAAGTAAAAACTGTGGTGGGGATGTCTACCCACAAAACTTCACTATGTGTAGATAAGAAGGGAGTCGGTAAAGGATTACAATTGATCACTTCTGATGATCTACCCTATTAAGAGTATTAGAGTGGAGACCTATTAAGATCTACTTCACTTGAAGCTTTAGCAACACCATTAGGTGTGCACTCTGTTAAGAGATTTATCAAAGAACTGTTAAGTCCACCTTCTACAAAATTATTTTAGTTGTGATGCACTTGTTAGAATGCAACTATAATATAAATGTTAATCTGATAGTGAATGCAATCTCTAATTGCTGATAACAAATCCTGTAAAGCTTACAATGTAAATGTAATCACCTTGAGTGATTGAGTGATACCTTGTCTCTGCTCGTTGGTAGCCTTTCTATGTTCTTGATAACTGGTTTGATTTGTTTATGTACTTTGCATGAATTCTCTTCTACTGCTTAGATGCTCTCCATGGCTACTATCATTTCTCAACTGATTACAAGTATCTATTATTACAAATGATTGAACATCTATTTATACTAGTTTCTAGCTCTATTCTTGATTCACGCTTTACAAATTAACTCCGGATCCAAGGTTTACAACTTGACCTTGATCTTTAGTTATATATATTTTAGATCCATTAGGATGCTTTAAAACATTCATAACTTGCTTGCTTGACCCTCAAGTAAAGATTTAAAACAAAATAAAACTCTATAAATAGAATTACAATGTTTTATCTGACGTGTAAAGTCAGATCCACTTTTTGCAGGTTCTGTAACTGACTATCGGTTCTTATGGTCGGGCTGCTCTGTCAGTTCTGTCAGTTTTGTACTTTGTTAGTGTCCCTTAATTGAACTATTCGTCGGGTATGCCTTTTCTGCTCCATCGGTGATTTTCTCAAAACTATATCGTCGGTAATTCTTGTCGTCGGTTTGACTCTTGTCAATGTTCGTTGGGAAATTCTATACTTTGCATTTTTACGATAGATATTTTCATCTCGTCAGGTATGCTTGATGTTTGCCGGTTATGCTTATACCGATGACCTTTATCATGTTTTTCCCTTTAAGCATACTAATGGAAAAACTTAATGTCATCAATCTTCCCCTTTGACATTAGTATCAAAAAATTATATGTGCAACATACTTAGATGTATTAGTATGTACACCTATGTATACTTCTTCTTTAGTCATGAAATGACTCCCCTTATGCATATGCCGATTAGTGTAAGTTTATGTACATATCTATTCTTGTTGTACATACATTATACATATCCTCATATAGTATTTTGTACATATCTATACATTCCTCCTTTTTCTACTAAAGTATATTTGTACATATGTATACATTCCTCCTTTTTTGATAATGAGGGAAAAGGTACTTATATCTTTTTAAAAATGTGAGATTGTGAGGCTTTGATTTCCTCCATCATTTTCTCCCATTTCTCCTTTCAATTCTCAGGAGCCATATGCTCAAGTGATATCCTCACATGAATGTCATATATGTTGTTTACCACAGACATCTCTGGGGTTGAGATCAAATTTCTTGCATCTATAATATGTTGTTGCAGAGTGGTGAGGTTTGGCAATATGTGAGCTTGTAGATCTGTAACCTCATTTTGGAATTGTGTCTCTGCATCCCATATCTCTTGTCTTAATCTGTTTACCTCTGTGATCTTTTCATGATGCATCTTTATTGTGTTTGCATCAAAGGTTAAACTTAGTGCACTAGCTGTTAGATCTGAATCTAGTTGTGACAGCTTTTCACTATTTTCTTTTGTGAAATTTTCTAGTATGCACAATTTTTGAACTAAAGTAACAACTTTAGCAATCATAGGTTCTAATTAACTTTCTAGTTCAGAGAGCTTTACCTTGTTCTCTACCACTTCTTGGCTGATCTTCTCAACTAGTTTGTGTTGATACTTCATCTTTGCTTGTTCTTCCATTGCCTTCTCTGCATCAACATTTTGATTTATGATGGTGTCGGTAAGAACTGCTATTTATTCCATGACTGATATGCTATCTTCAATTTTGATATCTGAAACAAGTTGATGTAGAATGTCCCTTGCTTTATCAAGTGCTTGGGATTCCTTATGTGCCTTTTTCATTTTCTCTTGAATTGATTTTCTCTGACACATCACTCCAAACTTTTGAAGTGCTTCAGTATCTAGAGTGGATACATCCCACTTGGGTATCTCAATTACCTCATCAAGTGTTACCGCCAAGATATCTTTCTTCATTACTTTCTTCTTCTTTTTCTTTGGCTGGGAAGCAGATTGGTGTACTACCATTTGTAAACCTTGAGATTGGATATATTTTGTAGGTGAGGGTCAAGAAGATGAGGCATCTTGTTATTTTTATTCTGATTCCACCAGTTGGTTTTGTGAAGATGTCTCTTCATTGGCCTTGGGTGTATCAACAGATTTATCTTCCTTTTCTTTCATGCTTTCATCATGCTTGACTTCTTCACTCTTTTCTTTCTCTTCATCTTTTCTCAATGTTTCATTTGTTTTATTATCTGCTCCTTTGTCTTTTTCAGTAGACACCTCTTGCTGAGTGTCGGTTGCATCCTTCATCTCTGTATCTGTATCTTTTGGATTATCTGATGCATTTTTATTTTGTTCAATACCTGTGTCTTTGGGTATATCAATATCTTTCTTAGATGATTTCTCCTGACTTGATTCAATATCAATAGCTTGTATCAAAATTTTCATGTTGGTCAGTGTATTGACCTCAGCAGTGTCAATAGTTGTATCTTGTCCATCGGTATTGCCCTATGCAGCATATCTATCTTCATCTTTGTATACTTCTTCTGCAGGGTCTTTTCCTATGCTGTCATTGATATCATCAGTTATGTTACCTTTTATTGTCAAATCTACCTTCGTAACCTCTTCTTCATTACTCAAGTCAATATGAATTGGACTTGGTGGAATTTGGCTTTCCTCATTCTGTGTTTTGTCAAGAGTAGTGTCAGGCCATACTTCATCTATAACTTCAGTATGTTTGTGGCCTGCTGGATCACTCTCTTCTTTATCCATTTCCATAGATGAGTCATCTTGTATATACTTGATGATGATGTTTTCCTTCTCCGGGATAGCTTCCTTAATGGGCTGGTTAAGTATCTTGCACCACTTTTTAATGTTGTCTTGATCAAGATCAATTAGCTTCCCTTTGAGAAATTCATATGCTCTCATTTTTGGTGAGAATTTATTTTCATATTTCTTCATCATCTCACTTATTTCTTCCTTCTTTGAATCTGAAGGCATAAGAGTAACAAGTGCTCTTTCTCTTATTTTTTTTTCTTGATGCAGAGAAAATGTCCATCTAGCAGACAATCTCACTGATAGTTCCTTAGGAATGTCATATTCTGAGAATTGTAGTGGAACATAATGATGTTTGCACATTTTAACTATAATAGCATCTTCTATCTTGTTTCTCATCTTCTTGATGTCATCAATGGTGTTTCCATTGGGATAAGTGCTTGTTTCTATCAGTCGGTCTTTGCAATCTTTTATCATATGACCAACCTTATGACAATGCAAACATGCCATACCTGGATTGAACCGTCCTCTTGGTTTTCTAGTCCATTTTCTCATACAGTTGGCAGATATATGACCATACCTTCCACATGCTGTGTAATTTACCCATGTGTTATAGTCCCAAACATATGAGTTACCTAATCTTGTCAGTTTGTAGCCATTATTAGGTTCTTTTGGTGTACATGCTTTCTTATTCTTTTTCTAGCATTCCTGATATGTATGTCCATTCATTATGCAGGTAGGATAGTACTTGTCCATGTAGGTTTCCTTCTTTGGCTTTGTCATCTTGGATCTGCATTCATATGCCTTGTGTCCTTTCTTGTGACATTTATAACAATTACCAATGAAAGTAGATTGTGATTGAGGAATACCTTTCATTTTGTTTCTACAAATGTTTGACATGTGGCCTGGTTTTCCACAGTGATTGCATGACAGCTTCTTGGTCCTTGGAGTTACATAAACAATCCTTTGATCTGATTGATTAGATGATTCTCCATTATTGGTGCACCCTATTCCTGTGTAGTTTTTGACTCTTCTTTGACCGTCAAGGAAATCATCCATTCTTTTATTGCTATCTTCAACTTTCTTGAACAATTCATTGTGCTGATTCTGAATTTTGACTTCATGCTTTAGTTTCTCATTCTCGTCCCTTAGCTCACCAATGATCTATATTCTTTTAATGAGTTCAGTATTTAATTTGTTTGCCTCTTGACTCATAAGAATAATCTGGTTGGTAATCTCATGGTGATGATCAGTAAGTCTTTGAATCTCTGATTCTTTTTCTTGTAGCTGCTCAGTGATTTTCCTCCTATCATCAATAGCCAATGTTCTCTCTAATTCAGCTTTTCTTGAGTCATTCATGACATCAATCATTTTTACCATCTGAGTCTCTTGATCGATTTGCAACATCTTGATTTTCTCTGTCAGATGTAGATTGACTTCTTGTAGACTTTTGATCTCTTCTACTGATGTGTGTGAAGCTTTTCTTGTTGATGATTCAGCATAGTTGAAGTAATTTGGGATCTCCTCTTCTTGATAATCTTTTTCATTAAGCCTAGTTGCCATGATCTTTCTTTCATCAAGCAACTTTCTCATGCTTATTCTCACCTCTTTGTACTGCTCATAGTAAATCTGAATTTGTAACTGCTCATTCTCAATAGTCTTGTCCAGTCTGTACTTTTCCATTGTGTTGATATTTTCTCTTAAGTATTTAGGCTTTTCAAGAAAGAGACTGAGCTCTGATACCAATTGTTGGAATTATTGGAATGATGTACTGAGAGGGGAGGGGTGAATCAGTACCTCTAATTTTTTTTATGTAGTTGGCCCATTAACCTTTGAGTCATTAGATTTGTATATTCCTATCTATCTATTCATTTTTCTATATATATGTGAAATCATAATATAAGTTCTTTACATGTGTAAACATTCAAGAAACATTCATGAAAACAAATAACACATAACACATGATATGATATCGCAAAAAAATCCTATTAGGAAGTAAAAACTGCGGTGGAGATGTCTACCCACAAAAATTCACTATCTGCAGATAAGAAGGGCGTCGATAAAGGCTTACAATTGATTACTTCAAATTATCTACCATGTTAAGAGTATTAGAGTGGAGACATGTTAGGATCTACTTCGTTTGAAGCTTTAGCACCACTGTTAGGTGTGCACTCTGTTAAGAGATTTATTAAAGAACTGTTAAGTCCACCTTCTACACAAGGATTTTAGTTGTGATGCACTTGTTAGAATGCAACTACAATATAAATATTGATATGATAGTGAATGCAATCTCTAATTGCTGATAACAGATCCTGTAAAGCTTACAATGTAAATGTAATCACCTTGAGTGATTGAGTGTGACCTTGTCTCTGCTCGTCGGTAGCCTTTCTGTGTTCTTGATAACTAATTTGATCTATTTCTGTACTTTGCATGAATTCTCTTCTGCTGCTTAGATGCTCTTCATGGCTGCTATCATTTTTCAACTGATTACAAGTATCTATTATTACAAATGATTGAAAATCTATTTATACTAGTTTCTAGCTCTATTCTTGAGTCACGCTTTACAAATTAACTCTAGATCCAAGTTTTACAACTTGACCTTGATCTTTAGTTAGATATGTTTTAGATCCATTAGGATGCTTTAAAACATTCATTATTTTCTTTCTTGACCCTCAAGTAAAGCTTTAAAACAAAATAAAACTCTATAAATAGAATTACAATGTTTTATTTGATGTGTAAAGTCAGATCCACTTTTTGTGGGTTTTGTAACTGACTGTCAATTCTGATGGTTGGGCTGCTTTGTCAGTTCTATCAATTTTGTACTCCGTCGGTGTCCCTTAATTGAACTGTTCGTCGGGTATGCCTTTTCTACTCCATCGGCGATGTTCTCAAAACTGTATCGTCGGTTTGACTCTTGTCAATGTTCGTTGGGCAATTCTATACTTAGCATTTTTACGATAGACATTTTCATCTTGTTGGGTATGCTTGCTATCCGCTGGTTATGCTTATACCGATGACCTTTATCATATTTTTCCCTTTAAGTATACTAATGGAAAAAAATTAATGTCATCATTACTAAGAGTCATAAGAGAAGAGACGTGACTTCTAGGTCTAGTAAAGGTTGCTTACTAGGAGTCATGTTAGAATATGTAAACTCAAATATTTTTATCAAGGTGTGTTATGCTAGTTGCCTCTTGCTAAAGTTTCCAATACAAAATCTTCATTTACTAGATAATCTGAAAAAAAAAGTGACTACAAAATGAATGTTGCAACATTCATCAAACACAAAGATTACAAAACAAACCTTTATTTTCTAGGTAATATGAAAATGCAATGGAATAATGGGTGTTGTAGTGTGCACCAAACATATCATGGTGTGTGGTCAAAGTGTACAAACTCATATTGTTGTGTGTGCACAAAGTATAAAATATAGTGGATTAAAGTGATTGCATATGCCTTTCTAGGAGTAATTTCTTTAAGATAGCATAGACATATATGAAAGACAAGAATGTTGCATTAATGACATGCCCCAAAACATAGGAAAATAAAAGGAAATGGTCATAGGAAATGAAAGAGAACATAAGGGATCCACTATCTGGAGTCAATATGCACATAAGATAAATCATGTATTTAGTTGTAGATTTTATGAATAGATTGTGTATTATCTTTTTTGGATCAACATTTCATATCACACTTCATGATCCATTATCAAGATACAAGAGAGCTTAGAGACATATGATATCTAGTTGTAGACCATATCCAAACTAAAAATGGGATGTGGCACATGGTCCAAGGTGGAGGGGTGAGAAAAGAAAACAAAGAGAGCTAGCTAGGACTAAAAAAACATTAGTGCTATGATGAGAAGAAAAAAATTAAACATAACAACATAACAAGAATTTAAAAAGAAAAAGTAAAAAAAAATGATAAAATAAAAATCAAGAAAATGAACAAGAGAGAATTTAAAAAATAAATAAACTAAAAAAATAAAAATAGGATATATATATATATATTAATTATATGAATTTATTTTAAAATATATGATATATTATATAGAATGAAAAAAATATAAAATATATGTGAGTGTGTGCGCGTGCGCTCATGTGTGTTCTTATATATATATATATATATATGTATATATATATGTATATATATATGTATATATGTATATATGTATATATATACATATATGTATATATA
>MU226742.1:882720-905106 GCA_018584345.1 Thuja plicata | reverse complement strand
AGGTTCATTGGGATCCTTGGGCACAGATAGGAGGACTTGTGCATAACCTTCCAAAACATGTTCTTCAACTTCATAACTGAGAGGGTGAATCCATTTTGTTCTAGGCTCAACTGCCTCCATGCAAGTACAATTAGTTTTCACCATGAAGCATATGGTGTCTTTGTATTTCTCAACTAACTTCTTAGGTATCCTGAACCTGTTCTGCATCTTGATCCTAAATTTCTTAATATCCATGTTCATAGTATCTTTTGCACTACTCTCTGATGTAGCTTTAAGTGATATCTGAGACATAGCAGGTTTACTCCTATCTAGGTAAAGATTTGCAGCTTTACCAACAATGTGAAAGTACATGTAGATGATCAAAGAGTCAAACCTGAATATCTTTCTCTTGTCATGCTTAATAGCCTTGATGTTCTCAATCAGTTGTGTGCACAATAGTTCACAAATATTGTACTGAGTGTTATCTTTCACTATCCTTATTGTTGCCAGAACAGTTGCTGTGGACACACTATTTAGTTTGCTTTCCTATTGAAACTTGTATCCAAGTATCATAGTGAGTAGTATGATATCATCCTCCTTAATAGGATCAACTGTCATACCATGCCTATCACTTCTAGATAAGCAAAGTTGTTCAACCTGCTTCTTAACATCTTTTCCAGTAGGAAGAACTAGTCCAGTCTTAGGAAGTCCAATCAATTCATGGACTAAGTCTGCAGTGATGCAGACAGGAACCTGACCAATCCAGTATAGGTCATCATGTATCCTGCTCAGTAATATCTTCACCCATTCTAGCTAATAGAACTTGTGCGTGTTATAATACTCAAAGATAGGGTTATCAGCGAGATGTGAATATTCATCCTTGAATGAATAGTCTGGTTTCATCAGTGAACTCATAAGAGTTGCTATGTTGTTGTCTCCAACTTTTTCCTTCTTCCAATATATATACGTGTGAATGTCTTCTACATGCATGACTCCAAGCGGAGTCTTAGAAAATGCTCCCTCTACATCATCTAGTATGGATTTGAATGGATGCTTCTTAAAGAAAAATCTCTTCCTTTCAGCAATGTCAAATACAACTGGGGTTTCCATACTTACTTGCAACTTGGATAAATAGGGTTTCATGGCAATTTGAAATGACGCAAATGCTAGGGTTCCATTTCAACTTGTAATCCATTCACCAACTGATCAAATTGATACCTTTGAATGTTTTGATGCTTAGTGCTCATGTGCTCTCTGTAGGTTTTATGATCTTAGATGTAAACAATGAGAGTAATCAATCAATCCACTGATTTATATAAAGTTTTTCCGTATTTAATGTTGTAAGTGCTTTTACTGAGACTTTCAAAATTTATTCAAAATGAAGTACAGACAATGTGTGAATGAATATTGCATTATTTTGTTATCACTGGCATGAATCCAAAGGCGCATACTCAGAGGTGAGTATACCAGCCACGTAGGGGTTCAGAGCTAGAATAGCTCCCCCTAAGACCATGAGGGTCAACTATTCAGAAGTAGAAGGTGTGTCCACTAAGGATGCATCTCCTACCTTGTTCTCTTCATTATCCTTCTTTACTTCAACCCATATTTTATCTGAGTTAGCTTTAGCTTCCACAAACTTAACTTCTCCTGATTCTTCAAACAGAGACTTTTTAGGATTCTCTTGTCCTTGTGTTCTTGACCTACAAAATCTTGAGATGTGTCCAGCTTTTCCACGTGAGTGACGAATGATAGGAGGGCTAATTTTGTTATTCATCATGCTGCACTTCTTGGCTATGTGTCCATTGTAATTACATATCTGACATTTAATGTTCTTCAAGTTTCTTTGAGGTTGATTTCTCTGATTGTATTGAGTCTGATTCCTTTGGTTCAGTTGTGACTGATTTCTTTGATTTATCCTGCAATGAATAGCCGTATGACCAAACTTATTATAGGAGTAACAATAACCATTGAAGGGTCTTACATCCTTACAATCTCTTTCCAAGTGACCCTATTTGTTACATGCATAGAAAGTACGGTTGACTTCCTTGTACTATGTTTTAGTCTCTTCATGATTCTTAGTTTTCTTTTCTTTTGTAGATTCTGTTTGAGCTTTCTTTCTTTCTTGTAATGAATTGATCTCAATTTGAGCTATACTGTATCCCATACCAGTGGTGTCACCTTTTAGTTTTTGTGCATAAATCTGTGATTGAATTAAGTCAGAACTTGTGTGAAGTTTATCAATCTTGTCTTTTGCTCCTGATAGTTCAAATTCAATTTTATTCTTGATGTTTTCCAGCTCCAAGATTTTCATATTACCTTGCATGAGTTCTTCATCTAACTGTTTATTTTCTTTGTTCTTCTCTTCAATAGCTATTAGGCTATCAGTTAACTGATCATTTAATTCTTCTATTTTATCCTTTAAAGACATGTTCTCTTCAATCAGTTTCTTTACCATTTTTCCCAAGTCATTGGTAGAGCAATCTTTCAGATCTTTCCTTAGTTTCTTGATAAGCATTTGAGAGCCATCAACCTTTAGTTTTAGTTCTTCATTTTCTTTCTTAGATATTTCTAGATCTTCAAGGGCTGCTTCAAGATTCTTTTTCAGATGTTTTACTTCTACTGCGTCCATGATCTCCTCAAGTGGTTAAACTTTCTTTCAGAGGACTAGAGCTCTAATACCAATTGTTGTAAACACTGAGAGGGGGGGGGGGTGAATCAGTGTTTAGCTAATTCAGAAAATTTAAACATAAATCAATTTTATAAAACTTGAATCTTAACACAAGATCACATAACACATAATATGATTACGGGGAAACCTTGATTAGAGGCAAACCCCGGTGGGAATTAGTACCCACAAATATTGCACTAGTATAATGAACCTGTTAAAGTTCCTTTGCCCTGTTAGGAGCAGTCTTTACAATGCAAGTAAAATGACCTGGTTAAAGGCCTGACCCTGTTAGGAGTCTTTTACAAACAACCCTATTAGGGGTGAGGACTCACTATCCAAGAGCTCACTTTTGAATGAGAAAGAAGGCTACAACCTCTTGAGAATAGATATGCACTATATCCAAAAGTAAACTGCTGTATATGACACAGATGTCTGATCAGTTCCGGTTATGCGCTTATGCTATTATCTTCTTTAAGGGATCTATATCATACTAACATCCTTATACTACTCTTCTATGTCTCTCCTCTGCATATTTCTTCGACACTTCAAATATATCTTTACATTGCATATATATATGTTTATGCCTGAATAGACACGACTATAAACAAGACCTTAGTTGGCCCAAAAACAACATTCAAAATGCTTCCAAACAAATTGGCTTAAGCGTGTTTACAATAATGTTTAATACATGATTACAAACTTATTACAATAGGCGCTTAGCCTTTACATAACAAAAGTTTACATGCTAATCAAAAACTTGAAGTCAGCTCCATACTTTGTATTCTAGACTGCTAGTGTACTTGTTCTTTCAGTAACTTGTCCATACTGACATTCCGTACCATGTGTGTATAGGGTAAGCATAAAAACATACCATAGATATTATTTCTGAATGCGCATATCCTAATGTTATCATACGCACATGCACTGATGCTCTGATCGACTGCAAGTCATTGTTTTGTTATGTCTTCTACACTTTGTCAATTTTCACTTCATAGTTTTCTGTCAAAACTTTATATGACTTTGTTTCCATAATGACAACACAAAATAAGTCATATACTCCTTGGGAGTCAACTTTCCAACATCCCCCACTTATTTGATTTGATTGGTGCCCATTAAGGCTTATATGTAATTAATGTTTTTGGAATGCAAGTTTTAATGACGTTATGTTGCCTATTTTTTCATGTGTGCTCACAAAACAAAATTTATTTGAAAAGTGTTTTGTTGGGTATGTGGGAACCAATGGTTTTTCCTATAATTTCAATATTCTAAGTTTTATTTTTTGATAAATTTTTAGAGGTCCTCGATTTGCGTAGCTTCTAGAATCGAGTTATCATCCTATTGTCATATTTCGTGAATTGGTCTTGGTTGTATCTCATAATTTTGGATGGATTATGTGGTAGGAATTAATATAGGACATTCTAGTTACTCATTATCATGATCCAAACTTTATTTTTTAAACCCATTTTATGACTTGTGCATCTAGTCGGTTATTGCCAAAAATCATTGTCCATTATTGGTATTATGCTTTTTTGAGCTTTATACTTGTGTGTGGGTTATGTAGAACATATTAGATCATCTAGGGATCCTTACTCTTAGTCACATTGATAATTGAGTGTGTGTGCCACATGTTACTTTTATTGCTTTTGTGTTGAGTTTTGGCATTGGGCCATATGGTAGTATTGGCCTTCCTTTTGTGGAATTTTTCCTGAAAGCTTTATGCTTTGGATTTGATTATGAGACACATTATTGGATAATTTAGGGTTGTTGGTATCCCATGTGTATTTTATGTCAGGCTATCTTGGGATCCGTGCTCTTGGCAATGAGGCCAATAGAGCATGTTTGTGCTTTATATTATTGCCTTGGTTTTTTGAATTTTCTTGCATTGTGATTTGCATTTGTTTTTTGTGTGAATGTTGGTGTTGAGACCACATTATCATAATTGAGATTTATGAATACTTTGATAGGATCTTGAGAGATCCTTAGTTTTGGGTGAGTCCCAACTGAGTGCTCCTCAATCCATGAGTCTAGAACCTTATTTATTTCATGGCTTATAATTGATAGCATTTGCATTCCCTTGTTGATTGATTCACCATATGTTATTTTTATACTACTTTGTTCTTTTGGATGAACATGCATTTGAGCTATGCTCTTATGCTGAGATATGAATGGCCTGAGCTCTTGGCGAGCCCAATTGAGTTTACTATGTCTTATTTTTTTCATGGCTTGGAATTCTTATTGCTTTATATTTTATTGGTTGGGGATTGTATTATCATTGTGACTGGTTGGTGTAGAGTAGTGGAATGGAGTGGCTCTCTAAGGCAAGCTGGGACACAAAGGGGTCCTAGAGTATCCCTTGGTAGAGTTCTTAATAAAGTGATGACTTAAATAGATGTGATAAAACATAATAAAAAAGATGAACTAACATTTGTACAATGGGAATTTGTGGAGAGACGCGAGCCGATATAGCTTGGTCATCTATGGATGTTGAGTCATTGCAACCATGGCCATCTACAAATATTGAGCTAGCATAGTAGTGATCATCTCTTGAGAGACATGAACTAGAACAATATAGCCTCATTGATGAGTAAAGGACTTCTTAAAGCCACATGGGCCTCCATGCACCATGTGATGACACTCCATTCTTGAGTCTCGCCACCATACATTGTCTACATCTAAGTAGTGACCTTGGTGTACTTTCCTTTTGTGTATCTGCAAGTTGAGTGTTCTCCATGTTGTACTTGTATTTTATTTTTTGCGTCTGAGTGATTGCATTGGGATTGTTATGTCATCCCCTAATTGTCACACTTATATTGCATGAGGGATAGGCTACTTCTTGTATGTGCGCTATGTGTTCTTAGGGTGTGTGACTATCCCCGCAAGAATGGCAGGATGGGCCTGAGGGTACTGCATGGTTGGGTGGTCTTGCACGTCACTACTAGGGACTGACATAGAGGTGATAGTCTACTTCTAGTGGCATAGTGTCAAGCATGATGTGCATTTCTCTATCCCTTTGTACTTACTTTCAGTGATTTCACATTATGATACTATTCTCTATAGATTAGTTCTATTTATGTTGATCATGTTCATATCGAGTGATCTTGGCCTCAATTTAGTATATCCAATACTCCCTAGTGTGGATCATGATGTATTTTGGCCATACATTGGAGTCAGCATAGGAAATTGTATTAATTTTCTAAGTTTTAGGAGAAGTTTGCATATCCGCGTCTACACCTACCTCTAGCATTGTCATTGATCAGTGCCTCCACTTGGAAAGTGACACCTCTGCCTCTCTGGTCTAAGACCTTTTCAGTCTCATAAATTTGTTATCTTTGGATCAACGTCTGCATTCAGTGAACCAACACCTTTTATTTTCGGCATCTATGACATGCATATTGGCATATTTGCCTCTCAAGTATGAGACACTCTATCAAAGGTGTTTATGTAGATCAACATTTGTGTTCTAATTGGTGCTTATGTTCTTCAACATCTTTGATTGCTTTGGTATTTGTGACTCATTTTATTTTCACTTGGGTTTGTATATTGAGTATCTTGTGTATCCTTCCTTGATGATTATTAGATGGTTATTTTTAGCTTGGTAAATGAATATTGTATGCTTAATCATCTTAGGAACACTTTTCTTTCGAAATTTAAAATAAATCCCTTTTTAGATGGTTTTAAAGGATTGATCAAGTATCCTCTATTTTTATGTCATGATTCATTGTCGACTTAGTCTCCTATAGCTCGTTGGACATTGTCCAAGCTTTGGTTAGGAAATCTTAGGAATGTGTGTACTTCATTTTGAGTGTGTTTTCAATTTTTCATGGAACCCTTGGGAGAGCTTGTAAGAATCCCAATTGTGCATGATCATTCAACGAACATTGTTGTGTTCTCTTTTGCTTATGCAATGTATGTTTTGACTATGCACTATTGCATTTAATGCTTATATAATTGAAAAAAATAATTATCTAGTGCATATTTGACCCTATGTTCCAAGGGTTCCTTGGCGGGGAATTACTGACTAATTTTCCCTAGCTGACTATGTCCTTGATGTTTACAACTAAATTTAAACAAGGAGGTGGTCTTAACCATTGAGTGGTAAATTCAAACTCCCATCGAACCTCTTTAATTTTTGAGCTTTGAAATGTTTGTGAGGGGTATATAAGAAACCCAACTCTCCTCATTTGGAGATCATGACAAAACCTCAAGTTGAAAGTCAAGATATTGATCATCTCAAGCATTCCAAGGAAGATTTCTAGCATCTAAGGTATTTCCATGAAGGAAATATTTTCTATTGTAGCAAGCTTCTCTCCCTCATTTAAGGCCAAGTAAAGGAGACCACCATCAAGGAAAAAGATCATAGCATAAGCATCCATCCACAAGCATTCAAGCATCCAAATATTCAAGCATTCAAGTCATTTTCCCTCTCCATATCAAGCATTATAGAAAACTAAAACATTCATTATGCAATACATGTGTTTCATGATTTCCTTTTAGGCTTTTATGTGAGGTTAAGCTATTGCATCAAAACTTGTGATCACATTCAAAGAATCATTGCACCATCAAGGTATAAGATACTTCATGTTTCAAATCTAGTCTCTACATTACATCAACACACTTTCCATTTATGAATATTTCATTTAAATTTCAAGGTTGATTCCTCAAATGGGGTTAGATTGAGGAAAACCCCTCTAAAAACATTTCTTCTCTTTTCTATTTGAAAGAATAGGTGGTGCTAGTTTCAAAAATGGATTCAGATCGTAAATAAGGAGCTTCACTACAGTCTACAATTGAAATAGTCAGAAAGCACAGGGAATAAGTCAACCCAACTGACTTAGTCCCAAGAAAAAGTTGACACAGTCAACATACTACCTCCAAATCAGATTCAGATCATATCTATAGGTGAGTTACAATCTCTGGTTATCAGATTCGGTCCCATAATTGGTCTGTTAGTTTCTAATCATCTTGTGCAAACACAAAACCATCTTTCTTCTTTTTTAGCCCTAGATCTTGCATTTATTAATTAAATTTTCACAATCAACCTCAATTATAGAAAATGATCATTGCACTCACTCAACACTTAAGTATTCTTGACCCTAGTGAGTCATCTTCCTTCCAATACAATATAGGAGATAGGCCCAAGTTCATTAGTTTTCTCATTTGAACTAGTGAACCCTATTTCTTATGTGAGCTTGACTCTTCTTACATACTTATAATTTTTTAGTCTTAGATTTGATTTTTGCATGCCATTATCTCACATTCTTATTGTTAGCTGTAGAGTTTACATTATGTTGTGTTAGTTATATTATGTGTAGCCGATGGTACTTAGTTACTACCGGAAGATAGTTGGGAATCAGTGGTGGCATTCGGTCACACCCCTTTGGGTTTATATAAGCAATGTACTTTCTCTTCGAAGAGATAATATAGGAGAGTGACTATTGTAAAGGTACTGAAGTTGCGAATGATTAATAAATATTATGGTATTCTCTGATCTATCTTATGTATTTGTATTTTCGTGTAACGTCTATGCATCAGTAAACTAGGTTACCCCAGCGTGTAAACATTTGGCGCCACTGCCTAGGTGTACTCGGGAAGGAAAAATAAAATAAATTGATGTGTTGATTATTTCCCTGTGGAGAAGTGAGCAAAGAATTCATGCCCAATCAATTGAATAAAAATAGAAAGAAGGAGCTCGAGGAGGAACAAGCCGATAGAAAAGTTGTACTCTCACAACAAGCCGAGTGAAGGGAGAGATACAGAAGATGTGCTGAAGGACTACCAAAGGGAGTAAGTGAAGGCGAGGGTTTGGAGGTATCTGACCAGGAGGCTGGGAGAAGTGACGAGGACTGCCTAGAGGAAACAAGGAGCTTGTTCGGGTCCTTAACCTTAACCCCATGGACGGAAGCAAGAGAAGTCCGAAGGAAGGAAAAAGAGGAAGCCGCACACAGGGAGGCTCAGGATACCTTTTCCGCTGTGAGTATCGAAGTGACCAAGGGGCACGGGTATCACACTAGCCCACCAGGCCTAAAAAATTACAGTAGTTCAAGGACATCAAGTGGTACAGTACCAAACAATTCTAGGGTACCAACATCGACAGTACTATCCTAGCCTGTAACACAACCGGTGCTGCAAACACAGTCGGCACCTAGAAAAGTAAACATAGCGACCAACAAGGAGAAGTTGCCAAAATTCCACGGAGATGGAAAATAAGATCTTCTTCGGCATTTCTGCACGTGTCAAACAGTCTGGTCCGCAAATGGAGTCGCTGGAAAATGAAGGATAGTGCCCCCCACCTCATACGAAGATGCCTATAACCGGGTGATGGACTTGGAGAGTGAACAGAAGACCTCCAAGAAGAAAAGAAGCAAGTCTTCTTCCGACAAAGATGACACCGCGGATGATGACAGTAGCAGTGATGGCGATTCGAAGAAAAAAGTCATGGCACTCCAAAAGGACATGGAGAGAATGATGAAAGAGTTTAAGACCATGAAAGGGGGTACCAGCAAGGGGGAAGATGGCATGTGGTGTATGGATTGCAAGGAGAGTGGCCATACAAAGGGGTCGTGTCCCAAAAATGTATTGTGTGATATTTTCTAGATCATGGGCCATTCCACCAAGGAATGCCCATACAACATGAAAGTGAGGAATCAACAAGTGCTATTTACCCAAGAGCAACCATCTACATCAGGTGGGTACGAAGGCAACCAACGTGGTAGCGGAAGGGGCAGTAACAACAACACCAACACAAGGAGTCAAATACAATATGACTCCAAGGGTCAGCTGGTGATCCAGTGCCGAGCTTGTAATCAATGGGGCCACTTTGCAAAGGACTGCGACAAGGGTGACACCCCGCAAAAGCTATGCCAGTGGTGTGGTCCTGGCAACCACGAGGATACCAACTGCACAAAATCTGGCATTAATTGGCTAGACATAGATGGAAGCATGAGTACGGTACTGACCATCACCTGAGGGAAAGAAAAGAAAGCCACATATCCAGACCCTCGAATAGAAAAACAACGGGCACAGGAGGCTAAGGAAGAAATAGAGAAGGTGATGAAGGCACAAAAAGAAACATGGGAGATGGCCACCACCTTGAGCCGGAGGGAGACAGAAAAAAACATTATAAGACAACTGTTACAATTAGAGGTACCAGTGAAACTCCAGGACCTCCTTCACACCATGCCTCACTTGGGAATGACATTGATGGGGAACTTGACCACGCAACTAAATACCACACATACAGACATCCCTGGAGGGTCTGCAATTGACCCGATGATACTTGTTGTAAACAATGGGAGGTACTTGAAAGTCATCGAGATGGGTATCCTTGGCACCACTCTCACAGACACCATTGTAGATGGTGGGTCCGGAGTAAATGTACTTTTAGAGGAGACATGGAAAAAGTTGGGGAAACCCACACTGTGGCCTCCAACCTTCAACTTGTTGGGAGCAGACCAGCACGACATCAAACCCATTAGAACCCTCATGGCTCAACACGTCATGATTGGTACACAACCCTTCGTACTTGACTTTGTGGTGATTTAACTAAAGAAAAAGGGGTACGAGGATATTCTGGGATGAGGGTGGCTCACCTCGGCAAAGGTGAACCACAACTGGAAGCGGAACACACTCACCATGGAGAAAGATGGGAGGAAGTATGTGATTGACCTACGCACGCAAATGGTGAGCGAGGAGTTAGCATCTTCAGACTCAGAATCTGAAGGAGAGAAATTGGGAGAAGACAAAGGGCAAAGAAGAATGGAGCCCAATGATGAAGGGGTGTTGGAGTTGGAAGAATGTTCTGGGGATGATGGAGATTCAATGAATGGCCTCTTTCATTGGCAAATGGAAGATTACTAGTTCTTCACACCATCTTGTAACATGATAAGCATTAGGGAGGAGGAAGCCACCCTCACACACCAGTTTACGAAGGAAGAAACCATCAAATACCAGGAGGTAAAATCAAAGGGGAAAAACCTTGGTGACAACGCTTGTGTCAGCGATGGTTGGAACCCCATGGCCGCAACCTTCAAATTATTTATTCTCCTTCTTCTTATGTACGGGCCAGCGATGGTGGTCCCTATAGAATTTATGGTTTCCATCCTTTGGATAGCCATCAAAAACAAACCCAAGGAGAAAGTTCGGGAAGTTAGCTATGACAGGGCCATCCAGCTGTGGACTCTCGACGGACGGGAGATACACGAGGCCATTAGTAGTTCCAAATTGAAACCTCACCTGGAGGGGATGGACAAAGCACCTGAAAGGATGGACAGAGCACCCGAGGGGATGGAAGGGGACTCGAGAAACCAGAGAGGCCGGCCAGACGACTAGAGAGGCACTCGGAAGCTAATAAGTTTAGGCATTTAAAATATATATATATATAATATAAAAATTATAAAAAAAATAAAAAATATGAAAAAAAAATATAAAAAATAAAAATAAAAAAATAAAAAAAAATATGGTTAAAAAAATAAAAATAAAAAGACTGTACGACACCATACGGTTTAAGGCCGTACAGGCGACAGCTTGAAAACTTAAAGCACCGTACGACTAACAGTTGTATGGGCTCGCGCAAACTCACGAATGGAGTGAGGAAAAAAAAATAAAGTCGTACGACTGTGCATCACACGGTGTGGTGGGGAGGTATAAATTCATACGACCGTACATTGTACGATATTGTGGAGAGTTGCAGATATAATATCGTCGTATGGGGGGAAAAAAGGCCTGTGCATTTTTTAGAGGGAGGTCGTATGATCCGTACAGACAGTTCTGTAGGTGGCCAAAGAAAAAAAATTTAGAAAACATCCACTGTACGGCTTCGTATTTGGGTTAAGGAAGATAGACAACATTAGTATCACCACTCAGAATTCGGGTGTGAGAAGATCACTACCGTACGGCATGAATTGAAGACCAGCGTGTGGGTATGACACGAGAAAGGAATAACCCAGTGATTGTCATGCAGCCTTATACATCCAGCCATCAAAGGCCATACGATTGACACTATTGCCTTGGAACAAATAGTACGGATTGATAACCTGATTCAACTAGGAGTTGGGGTCACGAGTCTATCACTTGTATAAATGTACAACGTCCAGTGCTGGCAGGAAGATAATCACAAGTTTCAGATGACAGCCATAGAGGAAAGCAGAAAACCCATTGTCCTACAAATACTGGAAAGCAAGCATTCCATATAACTGTACGGAGGCGCAGCGAAGGGTTGCAAGCCGCACAAGTACGGATTGATTCCAAGACGTGCATAGAAGTGATTTATTGCTACCATACAAAGCAAAGAAAAGAAAGAAAGCTGAGTATCATGCCTAGTAGTTAGGGATTCAAAGGTAGTTATTTAATTCGCATAAGGACAAAGCAGAAATTTATTGATGACATGAAATTCTTTAAAAAAAAAAATGACAACAACAAAGGCAGTGACAAAAATCATGTTATTGGCTATTTGCACAGACACCGTAAGGGGTTGGCAGAAAGAGTATGGCATCAGACCCAGGACCCTGCGGGGGCACTGCCCCTCGACCCCCACTTTATTTTTGAGGCACACTACAACCTAGAGTTTGGGGTACCAGCATCGTCAAGGTAAGCGTTGGGTTTGTTCCACTTGGTGAGAAAGAATTTTGAAGCTAAGCATTGGAGGGGAAGCCATAAGCCACTGACGGAGATGGATTTGGAGGTTGTGAACACACAAGTTGAGTAGATGATACCCAGAGATGTTGCAGGTATTGATTGTTTGCGCACCAATGGTGGTGAGAGAGGTAGTAGGGTACTACACTTTTAGGAGTATGTCTTGGCTGGACATGAGGCTACTGTGGTGGAGGCACAGAGAGCTCGGGAGGAGCTGACCACCAGGTTGGAGGCAGTAGAGCAAGACTTGGCTTAGTGTACCCAGTAGTTGGGTGTGGAGAAGGCAGCATGGCTATCGAGGACAGATTGGCTACGGAGGCAGTATCATTTGAGCAGCAGATTTGCAGCACTTAGTAGAGGCTGAGACTGAGTAGCATGTTTTGGTTCTTGTACATCGTGGTTCATCATTCCTATCTTGTTATGTCCTAGACATTTTGTTTTTGTCCGGCAATGACTTTTCTTTAGGGGGGATGATGTTAGCCGTAGAGTTTACATTATGCTGTGTTTTTTATATTATTTGTAGCTGACGGTACTTAGTTACTACTGGATGACAGTTGGGAATCGGTGGTGACGTTTGGTCACACCCCTTCGGGTTTATATAAGCAATGTACTTTCTCTTCGGAGAGATAATATAGGAGAGTGACTATTGTAAAGGTACTGAAGTTGTGAATGATTAATAAAGATTATGTTATTCTCTGATCTATCTTCTATATTTGTATTTCCGTGTAACGTCTATGCATCAGTAAACTAGGTTACCCCAGTGGGTAAACACTTATGTCTTTCATTATTTCATTGCTTTTTCAAAACAATAAAAAGTACAAAAATATTTCATTTCATGTTTTTTTGTTTTATTTTATTTGTATATATTTGCATTCATTTCATATTTTCATTATACGAATGGAGTTGTTATCTTCATTTGCTAGCTCAATTTCAAGTTTTTATCAATAATTTAAAGATGTTCCCTTTCATGCATATGATGATAACTTACCTCTTCATTTCATCCATAGCCATAATATACCCTTCCAAAATTGATCCCACCCATGAGAATATTTTGGCACAAGAAGAGAGTATTAACACTTCTTTAAAAAATCTCCCTCCTAAGGATTTGACTTTGAATAATGATGTTGACCCTTCTCCTAAAATGTATCTCCCCTATGAGGATATTTTAGAGCAAGAGGAAGATATTATAAAAACCTTTTTTAATGTCACATTACCTTCATTAAATGGAATCCCTTTTAGAGATGAAACATTGGTGGAAATTACTAATCCCCCATCTAAAGATTTCCCTATTCATAAGGATACCTTGGAAGAAGAGGGTAATATCATTACCACTTTCTTTTATTATCACTCTTCTAGGGATAAAAATTTGGACAAAAGAGAACTAAATCAAGTCAATGCCATTAATATTAAAGGAGGAACAAGAAAAGCTTTCACCTTTTGTAAATAACTCACTCAAAGACACAATACAATAGCTCACACATATAAAAATGAACCTTTTCCCCATCATCTATTGGTAAGGAGTATGATCTTGCTATGAAAATTCATGATACTTTTCGAAAGATCTCCCTTTGTGACTTAATTAAAACTCCACCTAAGTATCATGTGATGATCCAATAATCTTTCCAAAATATTGTTACATCTCTTCTTCCCAAGTCACATGAAGTGGAGACTATTATTCAACCAAAGGAAAAAATTGAGCTCCACCAACATGACTTACCATATTTAGAAGTTCAAAACCAATGTGACCCTTTTAATGATTATTGTCCTTATCAGTTATAATAAAATAAGACACACCCTATTTGATAATGGTTCAACTATTATTGTGTGTAGCATTGATTTATTGCATGACATTTATGTGGACACTTATCTTATTTAACATGATTCATTTCCTATTCATGGTTTTGACAATGTTGCTAAAGAGTCATTAGGGAAAATCACCCTACCTATTACTACAGGTTTGATTACTTTACCTATAGCTATCCATGTCATGCCTTATACTCTTACTTATAATATTCTTCTAGGGAGACCTTGGTTGCATGCTATGCAAGCTGTCCCTTCCACTCTTCATTAAAAAATAAAATTCATCCATAATAACCAAATATGTACCACTGAAGATAATGAAAAATTATAAAGTTTCTTACACATGGAACATTCTTCTATTCATTCACCAATTCAAGTT
Source organism: Thuja plicata (assembly GCA_018584345.1). Lineage (NCBI taxonomy): Eukaryota > Viridiplantae > Streptophyta > Pinopsida > Cupressales > Cupressaceae > Thuja > Thuja plicata. Next base: position 890,650 of record MU226742.1, on the reverse strand, counting down.
TATAAACCATCTCCTACTCCTCAAGAGAAATTCCTAGGAGACGATTGGGTGCTAGTACATTTTACACCATCTTTTAGAGGAGAATATAAGGTTCCTAAATTTGAAATTGGATCCTTTAAAGGGATAGTGTCTCACTTATTCAACTCATTTATCCTAACAGTTTAACTCGTAATATTGAACATGGTTTATGATGTGTGTGACAAAGCATTGAAACTCATGAGAAACCTGCATCACAATTTCCTTTGCAAGGGTTTTCTTTCTGACATCCTCCTTTGCAACATCCCCTCCCTTATTGTCTAATACTTCTTCTATGTTTTACTTTAATCAAGAAATCATTTTGTCTAATATTCTTCATGCCCAATTAATTACTCGACCAAAATGAAAGAAGAAACATAAACAAAAAATTATGAATCTTCCTATTTGTATGTATCACCACTATCATGACCACTCTACTAATGAATGCTAATCTTTACACTATACAGTTCAAAAACCCAATTACTATGATGTCATTCATGTAACATGTAACGAGCTATATTTCAACCATGATTATTTTAAATAAAATTTAAGTTTCTATTATGTTTCTCCACACTATGTGACATTGTTAGCCTCTCCCTTGGGGGCTCATTGTCATTCATGGTGGTGCAATTTTAGGTTCAGTTATACTCTTTGAGAAACATAATAGTCCTCTTCATCCTTATCTTTGTCTCTACACTTGGAGGGAAAGGGTAGTATATAAATGTCAAATCCTTCTAAGAATCCATTTTATCTTGGTTAAGTGATATTGGTTTATCATGTGATGTCTTTTCTTACACACAATTGTTTGTTTAGATTAGGGATTCTCTCTTGTGCAAGAGGGGTTTATCCTTGATCATAACATCTTCCTTGTTTGCAATTGTGTGTCCATAGTAAACAAATCCCTTACTTGGTAGGTTAAAAGTATGTCATCCTTCTTTAATAATCTCTTTACCTAGCAATGGGGAAGGTATGGATTCTTGTTCTCTTTCCCCTCTTTTTTGGTTAATGATGTTATTTCTATTCAAGATCTCCTATTTTGCATCCTTAAAAAGGATCCCTTCACAATTGTTGCATGATATCTCTTTGCATTCATCTCCTCCTTGCCTCTTAGTAATTCTGAACTCTTTGGCTTGGACCAAGTTTTTCTTAAGGGACACCTCCTTGGTGTTGAAGGTGGGTATCCTTGTTTTTTTTTCTCCTTAAGATTCCATCCTAGATTTATGATGTCATTTTAAGGAGGGGGCATATGTGCAGCCTCCTTGTATTATATGATGAATTCCTTTGCACCCATGTGCATTCCCTTTGTGACCTTGTGCATTATTTTGTCTATCCTATACATTCTCTTTGCGCTCATATGCATTCCCTTTATGCCCTTGTGTGTTTCCCTTTGTGCCAATGTTCATTTCCCTTTATGACCCTATGCATTATTATGAATGAGTTGACTAGAATAACACAATTCACTAACCCATCGACTCTTTTCATACAAAAATCTCTTTCGAGTCTTCCTTTTCTCTCTCATGAATCACCTAGTGTAATACAAATGGATATCCTATGTCATTCATGGTTGTCTTTTTATATTCTCCATGATCCTATAACAGAACACACTTTTATATTTGATTGGATAGTAGAGTCTTGTCTTGTATTTGATGCACACTCTCACTCTTTCCATGTGACGACTTGAGATTTTGCTATAGCTTTTTGAGCATGATACTAGCAATTGAGACATTTTTTTTACCAGGGTCTCTTCAACTAGTTGAATTGGAACCTTAGTAAGATTTATTATTTTGAGTTTATTTTTGTGTCCTTGCACCTGGTTGTATGAGTTAAGATCCTAGGATTTTGGGGCTTGTTATCTTGAACTTAGTGATGTCTTGTTTATATGAAGTCTCTCTCTCTCTCTCTCACACACACACACATGGGTTTTCTAGCAATGGAGCCAATGATCTTGCTGATTTAGACCTCATGTATTGCACAAATGTATGCAAAAGAAAGGCCAAAATATTTCTTAATTGACCTTCCATACCTCCTTGGTGTACCCACTTCACACTAAGGTGTGATTGATAGTAACTATGGGGGATGGTTTGGAACCTATGAACTTAAATACCAAATTTATCTTAGTGAGATTAAATATTTTTCTTAAAAATGGAACCATTAGGGATTTAAAACATGGACACATTGCCCCACCTCTACACTATACAAAGGTCAACCTAGTTCTTGGTGTGCTTATCATTTGTTGTACCATCCAAGGATGTATATTTTTAAAGCACATCCTTAAAAGCATCTTAAAATGGCCTTCTTGAAGGAATGCCTATCTATGAGAGTAGGTTCCCTCCTAGAAGGAGAATATATTAGCAATAGTAATTTCAAACCCTAAACCTTACCATTGTGCAATTAAAGAACTCTCAATCTTCTTTATGAGGATCATGAAACTCTCTCTCTCTCTCTCTCTCTCTCTCTCTCTCTCTCTCTCTCTCTCTCTCTCTTTAAATAAGTGCCTAGTAAAATTTTTAACATTACCAGTGATGCTGACACAACACGCCCCCTGGGTTCATTTGAAACAATTTTGACCTAGAGCTATGAACCAATGAGGCCACAAATGGGGGACCTCATCCCCATATAGCAAAGATGAGGCCCAAAGTCGTGAGCACATTGGATCACCGAAGGCACAAGCCCATGATCTCAATGGCCCAGTGAATGTTTGAACTTGGGTGGGGACAACAACAACACCACCACTTAACCAACACAACAAAGTGGTGAACCCTTACCCTCTCTATATATTAATATAATGAAGATGGATCATTTTAACATGTGTGAAATTAGTCATAGAAGATTCTAGGTGTGTTATTACTTCTCTTCCTATGTGTATTTATAAATTTGGAGATGGTACTTGAGTGGAGATAGACATTATTCGATATCCTTTGTTTGTATCATTTTATCAAGTATAGTGAGTTCTATTTCCATTTACTTTAGCATACTTGATTTTTTGTAGCCAATATATAGAAAAGTGAGGGTAAAATGTAGAGATAAGTAATTTTTTATTCATTCCTTTCTAGCTCATTTTTGCTCTCAAATTAGTATCCTACTTTTCAAACATGACTTACGAATATTGTTGACCATTTGAAATCTTGATTTTTCCTTCAACTCATGTTGTGCAACAAAAGTTAGCTTGTGTCAACTTGTACATCCTCTAATACCTTGATCTTTCTTTTTGCACACCTTGGACTACATCTTATTAGTCTCCCATCCACCTATATTAGACTACATATAATAGTGTCTTCCAAATTCACAATATCATTTCCCCACCCAGACTTTTTCAATCTATTCTCACAAAGCCTAATTTGACCTTAGATTAATACAAATAAGCAATTAATAGTTGAAAGAAAAGTTTCTTAAAGCATTTAAACAAAAAAGAATTTTGCATGAGGAAAGTAGAGTGTGTGTGTAGACACACACACACACACACACACACACACTCTCTCTCTCTCTCTCTCTCTCTCTCTCTCTCTCTCTCTCTCTCTCTCTCTCTCTCCCTTNAGAGTGTGTGTGTACACACACACACACACACACACACACACACTCTCTCTCTCTCTCTCTCTCTCTCTCTCTCTCTCTCTCTCTCTCTCTCTCTCTCTCCATTAATATCTTAAACTTACATAACTCTCTTTATACTTTTACTGTTTCTTGCACTACCTATTTCTGAAGCACCTAGACAACAAAAACTCTAAATATATCCATTTAAAAATGGTTAAATCCCTTAAGATTTGGTTGTTGATAGATTCCATAGATGATCATTCGGTAGCTTCATAAATATCTTAAACTTGTATAACTCTCTTTATACTTTTATTTTTGCAAACACCGCTTATCTCTCAAGTTGGCTTCAAACACTCCAAATGTATCCATTTGAAAATATCTAGATCACCCCTAAGATTTGACTATTTATAGATTCTATTAATGACCATTAGGCAATTATTTTCTATTCTAATTTTATATCATAATTTAACTTCAATAGTTGTATAGGTATGACTATATATAGGACATTAGTACATTTAAAATACATAATCACTCTAAGATAGACATAATTGTGTGCACTTCCATCCATAAGTAAATTGTCCAATTCTTGAACAAATTGTCACAATAATAAAAATTTAGAATAATTTTTATGACACTAAAACCTCCTCTTGTCATCTACAACTTTAATTGACAAAATAGACATACTTCTTATCTATTATTATCATTTGTTTACAAATTCAACTCTCAATTTTCATAATTAAACTTTAAAACAATTAATAAATAACACATTATTATAATTAAACAAAAGATTCTATTATAATTCTAAATAAATGATGACAACGTAATGTAAAACTCTATATTTAATTTTTCTCCACCAATGAACATTTGTTTCGTATTGAATTCTTGAAAAACAATTCTATGTAATAAAAGAAAAGAACAACAATAATGTATCAGTCAAAAAGCCCTTGATATATTGGTAAAAGACAATGGATGTAACAACATTATACTTCCGCCTGTTTTCTCTATGTAACTTCAAGAAAGTTTCTAAAATATCTTATATGGTGACACGTTCTCATCTTTAAACTCAAATCATTGCCCTGTGCCACCTGCCTTCATAGATAGTTTGCAGTCCACATGAAAAATAGGACAAAAGTTACATCGTTGTTAAAATCAATCATTCTCTCTGCCACCTGCAGTCCTTGAGTGCTTGGATGGATAGTGGCAGTCCTTTTCTTAGGACAGATTTTTATTTTAGGAAGCTTGTAGCAAACCCTCAATCATAACCTAACTTTGTCCTAGGAATTCTTAGGAGCTCTACATGAGTGTAGATTGAAGATAAGGCAAATACCAATAAGAAATTGACTTCAAGGAAGAACCCAATTTTTAAAATCCCAGGAAAAAGCATCTGCCATTCTTGTCTGGTTTGAACCGTAGTTCCCAGGCCAGATCTGCAATATATTTCCTCTAGATAAGTCTATTCCCTTCTCAATTTACCAAGAGGCTGAGAAGAAGAGTCATAGATTGTGCCTATTACAATGACAAGCCAAATACAAGAAGATGCACATATGGTAGAAGAAGAACCCCAAGAAGAAGAACCCAAAGAAGAAGAACAGAAGCCCATAAAAAGGGTGAATATTTTGGTTGCAATAGATGAAAGCCCAGAGAGCATACATGCCTGTGAATGGGCTTGTAAGAATCTATTGGCTCCACACACAAATATTCATCAAAATTATAAGTTCATCCTCCTCCATGTTCAACCCCCTGTTTGTGCATCCTCTGGTCCTGGTAAGAACAGGGCACAAACAGATCCCTATTTTTTTTTTGGATTATTGTATTTTTTGAAGTGTGCCCTACACTTTCCTTGCCCTTTGAATTCCATTAGACAATTTCAATCTTCTGTAAATATTAATTGTATGTTACTGTTTGTATTGGTGCAGCCTACATAATGAGTAGCCATGTGCTTCATCTTATGGAAAGTGCAGAAGCGAAGAATTCACAGAAGGTACTGAAGCGAGCTTTGGATCTCTGCAATCGTTACAATGTGAAGGCAGAAACCCGTGTTGTAACTGGGAACCCTAAAGAGAGGATCTGTGAAGCTGCTAAGAAGTTGGGAGCACATTTTATAGTAGTGGGTACCCATGGCTATGGTCCTTTCATGAGGTAATATGAGAAAAAGAAGTCATTTCATTACCCATATAAGATATTATGCTGATCAGTTTATTTTGATTATTTCATGGAATTTTGCCAGGCAGAGTCATTTCAATGAAATTGATTTTGTCATGTTTGAATGGTTTTTAGATTAGATTTTGTGAAAAATAATATTTATGATCCATCATCAGAATGGATATGGGTTTTTCTGGATTCCTTTAAAGTATTTGGTAGGATCCATAAGGCATTTGGTAGGATTTGGGTACTGCTAGTTCTGATTGGGCATTGTTATGACATGTTTTTGCATTGATGAGGTTATCTGTTAGGAGAACAGAATGTTTGTCTTCTTTCTTTCTCATTCTGGTGGATCATAAAAGCCTGATCTAAAGAAATTTGTTTGAACTAATCCAAAGAAACTTGTTTGGCTTGCTTATCTTGATGATAGATCGTTGAAGATAATTAGAAATATTGGTAAAGGAGAAAGCCACATTATTTAATTTTAAAAACATGAGTTATGAATGGTTTTTAGATTAAATTATGGAAGTTTTTACTTTCATTAATATTTGTGATAGCATTCCATGATTCAACATCAGGATAAGTAGGGATTTGTTTCGATTATAATATTTGGTAGGATTTAGGTACTGCCAGTTCTGATTGGGTAGGTTATTGTTGTGACATGTTTTTGCATGGCCCTGATAGAATTAGTTTTTATGGTCCTGTTAGAATAGAATGATTATTTGATGGATCAAAAATATAATCTAAAAAGATCTTTTTTGGCTTGTTCATCTTGATGATGGATCATGGAGTGTGACCTTAAACATGTTCATAAAAATATTTAAGACCATTATGAAATTCATAAAAATATTTAAGACCATTATGAAGTTCAGAAATTTTATATCTTTAATTGGCTTACTTATTTGAAAACATATATTAAATTTTTTTGCTGACTGATCATTGATTCATTGCATTTTGCATTTTGCAGAGCAATCAAGGGATCTGTGAGTGATTACTGCTCTCGGAATGCTACTTGTCCTGTTATAGTTGTTAACAAAAATGCCTTACAATAATAGATACGAGAGTCTGTTCTGATGAGATTATGTATATATACGATCTATACATATGGAGATTGAGGATGAAGAAAAAAAACATGATTAGGGTTTTCCGAACAGATGGCATAGAAATAACAAACTGGTACAGTTTTCCATAGCTTTCCCTCCACCATTATGTAAACAACAAGACTACAAATTCTGTACATAGTTATAGGGGCTTGAAGGAATCATTGCTTTTTCCTGTTTTAGTTTTTGGTTATGTACCAGGTTGAATATACAAGCTATACTATACATTAAAAGCTGCTTATACAGTTTGATTAGTATGGTTTATGTTATAATGAGTTAATATTAATCAGGACTCTCCAAGCTCTTCTCAAATGGCGGTGGCCAAGCCTAACTTTGAGGAAATAACATTTTCTCTTTAAAAAAAGACTATTCTCAAAGTCAAAATGGTTATATATTTGATTTATATATTTAAAAAATATATATATTTGATTTATATATTTAAAAAAATTATAAAAAAATTGGTAAAATTGAGATTTTCTTTCTTTGCCTAGCATTTTTGTTTTTGGCTTTATTAATGTGTTTTTAGACTTAAATTAATTGTGTGTTTTTCTTAATTTTATTTAAGTATATTTTAATTTTTATAGAGCTTTTATTTGTATTTGTAAAAGCTGTAAATTCATGTTGATTTTTATTTTATTTTTGATTTATTTCAATGGAATGATTTAAAACAATTATATATGAACAAGTGATATATCTATGTACTAGGTTTGACTTGTTCTTTAATTCTTGTTTATTCTTATTCACATATATTTACACCGTAGGCGTTTCCTTTGAAAGGCCTCGGGCAAAATTAACCGATCAACGGTTGCAGTTAGAGGATTAGGGAATGACTGCCATTGAGGCAATCCTTGCCGTTGGCTAAAAAATGAAGGAAAAGCGATGCCCAGGCTATTTGGTCTTTGGCCACGTCATTGGCCACGTCATTGATCATAAGATCGTTCTGGAACCGTCTCTGCTTTAGTGGTCTTTGGCCACGTCATTTTTGATGATCATAGGATTGTTCTGGAATCGTCACTGCTTTAGTGCAGTCCTTCCAAACCTCACTTTCCGGATGCTAGCGAGGTCTTCGTTTAATGGGGCATTAATAACTGCATTGAATGGTATTAATGCATTCACCCACATTAGCCTGTGACTGTAGATGT
>MU226742.1:837434-854448 GCA_018584345.1 Thuja plicata | reverse complement strand
TCGCCTGGGGCACGATCCCAGCCTCATCCCTTATGGTGTCGGAGCCTTGCACTCGGCAAGACTTGATCCCTGGTGGGCTCGTTGTGAGCCATTCAACTTCACCAGTAGACCAAGGGCCCATTGACTTGTAATGAAAAAATTCAAAAATAAAAGTAAATAAAATAATTAATAAGAACAATAAAAAAAATTCTTGTAGATGCCCCAAATTCAACTTTCCATTACATTATTATTTGATTATATTCTCAAATTCATCTTTCAATATTCTTATAATTAAATATCATTTACCATCTTAATTAATTAAATGTATATGCATAATTGCAAGGTGAAATATCTATGTTAAATGATATAGATGCGAGGTAAATTTTTAGAGCATATGGACTTGGAGAAGGAAAATAATCCTATGAAAGATGGTATTTTCATGATTAATGTGTCTAATTTTCTCAAATGGGAATCAAATGTTTTCTTTAATTTCCCACCTAAGGGTTCCCAAATAAAGAGACAAAATCCTTTGCGAAGATCCCTGAAAATTCAATAATGCCTTCCTTTATTTACAAAATGAATCTCATATTCAATCCCAAAAATAGGTAACGCCCTATCCAAAGGACCAAGGAAAAACCTAATGGAGCAACATTTTTTTTGAAATAATAGCACCATCACCAAAGATACAACAACACGTCACACTTGCAATATGACATGTCAAAAAGTTTCATATGGAACATTATGACACAAAAGTATTGACAACCATAGAAACCTCAACATTGCACAAACAAGGTGGCACCAACGAAAGACTGGATGGTCATGAGAAGAAACCACAATGGAAAACCTATGAGAGATAGGGAATATCACCTTAAAGATAATCATGTATGAACCCATGATTGTGTTCTCATGTGACACCAACGCAATGATAGGATGAGGGAATCGTCAACCTCTAATCCATTAGCACACTTTAAAATACTTAGAATTTATTTTAAAACCAACACCCGCGGTAGTTCTCTAGGAGCCACCACTACTTGATTAGACAAAGGTATTGTTTATTTTTAAGACAGAGTAGAACAAGGGCGGATACATCTTTAGTCCACTTAATAGGACCAAAGATGAACCTCAACAAAAATTCCAACCTGCAGAAGAGTTTTCCTAATCTATATATCTTACTTTATATCAACCTTGTCAATCTTACTAGTATGGGGTTCGTCTTAACTCATGCCCAAAGGATGAAAAGATTCATACTGAAGGCTTGACCTCTTACCTCTAATGGACCCCACTTTTTGGGGTGGTTTTGGGCATATGCACTCTACTTTACTCCAGACACTACATAGTATTAGAGGGAGGCCTTCGACCCTACCCTCGACGTTGTGGGTTGTTAGGTTTTGGGTTTCAAGTTACCCTACTACCCTAAGGAAATAATTTTTAAAGCTAATAATTAAGGGTCACAACCCAACAAACTTAAATAAATCAAATCCCTACAAAGGATATTTTGGGGAATCAAATTTTGGGGTTTCAACTTGCTTAACTCTTAAATTTTTCAAAGTTAGTAAATTGATTGCCTAATTCTCAAGGCTTGATAAAATGAAATTTTCATTTAAGGCACACTTTGGGAATCAAGATTCGGTGAGAAGCCCTTCCTTATACAAGAGGATGTTACTGTTAGAGAAAATTCTAAGGGTTGAAGTCTACAAACTTGAAATACTAATGCCTTAAAAGGACCTTTTGGTGACTAGGGTTTGGCAATGGGCCTTACCCCTTTCACAAATATTGTGAAGCCCTTACGGAAAAGGTAAAAAAAGAAAGGGCCAAAACACTTGGAGAAATTTTAAAATTTAAATAGGACTATGAGGTTTTAGGATATGATCTAACTACTGCTAAAGGGATTTTTTTTAAATCCCAAAATAAATTTTACATTCATTTTATACCCAAATTGAAAGGTGCCTAAGTTCATTTACCATACATCATGTCCCTAATCTCTATTATCAAAATTTTCTTACTCACTAGGACTCCTTGCAAGAAGAGGATAATATCATTACTAATTTCATTAATGCTCTCCCTTCTGGTGATGAACCCCTAAACAATCAAGAGCTTGATCAAGTTAATGTTGTCAATGTTTTGAGTAGTGAAAAACCTAAGGTTGTTATTCATCTTTGTCAAAATAACCCTCAACCTCAAAACAAAGTGATAATTGTGGTCAAAGGTGCTAAAAAATTTGACTATCATGCAGTTGCCCACACTTATAAGACTAGAAACAATTGAAAACCTAAAAGTTCATTTGTTCCTCCTTCTCTTCCTCTTTCTCATCCGATGCTTCCCCCTCCACCCCGTCTTCCTCAAAATATTGGAAAGGAGTATGATTTAGTAGAGAAACTCCATAGTACTCTTTCCAAGATCTCCCTTTCGGATCTTTTTTCAAACTTCACCTACTTATCATGAAGCATTATAACAAGCATTGCACAATGTGACTGTCCCACCTCCTTGGCAGGACAATATCACTTCCATCCTGGAATGCATGAATGTGACTAATAAAAAAGCTCAAATTGTGTTTTCTCAAGATGGATTTCATTATAAATAAATCCAAGATCAACATGATGCTCTCATGGTTGTTGTCCTTACCAATGGTAATCTTATTCAAAGAACTTTAATTGATAATGACTTTGGACTTAATGTTTGTAGAATTGACTTGTTACACGAGATAAAGGCAAATACTTCATCAATCAAACCTGATTCTATTCCTATCTATAGCTTTTACAATCTTTCTAAACAATCCTTGGGTGTTATCACATTTCTTATTAATGTAGGTCCTATTATTTTACCCACACCTATTCATGTCATGCTCGATACTCTTAGCTATAATATTCTCTTAGGATGGCCATGGTTACATGTCATGCATGTTGTTCCTTCAAATATTCATCGCAAAGTGAAGTTCATCTATAACAAAACCATGTATACCCTTCTTGGTGATGATAGACCTAATAATTTCTTACAAAATGAACCTGATTCTCCTTCTATCCCTACAACATTTAAACAAAACACAACTCCTCCTAAAGATACTTATTCTCCTACAAGTTCCCTTTTACATGATGATTGGGGATCATTATACTTTACGCCATTTTTTGTAGGTTAATACACACTTTCTAATGTCAACACAAGATCCTTCAAGGGATGTAGTGTGTCATTGGTTCAACCTTACTCTCAAAACAAATTAGATAAGAATCTCAAATATGGTCTAGGATGTGTGTGACAAATTATTGAGAATAGTGAGAAACCTATTGAAGCATTTGGTTTTGAGTCTCCTCCTTTGTCAACATCCTCTCCTTTATTATCTAACACTTCTTCTATATCTACCTATAATAAAGAATTCATTTTTCCTAACCTTCTTCATGCTAAGGTGATTACTCAACCTAAATGAAAAAAGAAGCATAGTCAAAATCTTATGAATCTTCCTTTCTACATGTATCACCGATACCATGACCACTCTACTAATGTTTGTCAATCCTTGCATTACAAAACTCAACAACTCATTAATAATGACATTATTCAAATAACATGTCGCATTGAGTTATTTTTTAATTTGAGGGCATACATGACCTCCTTATTGCAAATATTTTGTTTACTATAAGCATGAAATGTAGATTATACTAGCATAACACAACGTTATAGGGGTAGATCACTCTCCTTTTCACATCCTTAGGATTGGTTGAACTAGAATAAAATAACTTGCTAGCTCATTTGACCTCTCCTTTGCATACATTTTAAGGATCATTTGACTAGCATAACATGATTTTCTAGACCATTTGACATATCCTTTTCATGGGTTGACTAGCATAACACATATTGCTAGACCATTAAACCTCTCATTTATACAATTTTTTATGAGTTGACTAGCATGCGCTAGATCATCAACTCACTAGCATGCGCTAGATCATCAACTCACTCTTTTCACTCTCTTTGATGGGTGGAACTAGCATAACACAATTTGCTAGACCATTTCCCCCTTCTCTCTCTCTCTCATCTATCTCATGGATCACGTATTACGACATAATTTGTCATCCATGATTTTCTTATTCTCTCCCCTATGATTCCATAGCATAACACACTTTTCTATCTGTCTCAATCATGGAGTCTTATCTTATCTTTGATGTGTGCTCTTTCTCTTTTTAGGTGACCACTTTTGCTTTTGCAATAGATTTCTAAGCATGATGCTAGTGGTTGAGATATTTTCTTTATCAAGGTCTCTTCAACTAGTTGACTTGGAATGTTAGTAAGCTCTAGGATTTTGTTGTTGTTTTCTATGTCCTTGCATATGGATGTATGAGTTAAGATCCTTTATTTGGGGGATTGTGTCCTTAAACTTAGCAATATCTTATCTCCTTGCAATTTTCCCATGATTCTCATCTTTCTCTCTTTCTACTACTTTATTGTGAGCATGAGGTGGACTCATACTACCTCTAAAGTGGTGGCTAAATGTATCATCCTAAAAAGTAAGAAACCTTATTAGGTGCTCACTTTTAGCCCCATTTTAGTGAATACGGGTTCCCACATTAATTTCATGTTCTCCTAGCACTTATTAGACCTTAAAATTAACAATACAAGTCCTATATTGACTCAATTTCCTAAAAAATTCTGGTTTGCCCTTATTTCCAAGTGTTCTCCTCCATTTTCCCTCCAATCAAATAATTCATTTCCTCACCTAGGACCTATTCATTTATTTTCAGCTTTTGGGATCTGCCCCAACCTCACAACAACTTGCATTTTCTACCCCCGCTTCTTTTCACCTTCCCTGACATCCCCATGAAATTTGGGCTCATTTTTCCTAGGAAAAGTTGCCTAGCTGACTTGTCCCTGGGACAAGTCGCCTAGGTGACTTGTCCCTTGGGTTTTGGGACCAAATTTTACCCGAGGCCTAATGGCGTGGTTTTATTCCAAGATTTAGATTTACAGTCATCCTAGATTAGATTTGAGCTTTGAAATGGAGGGAGTTTAGTATAAAACGACATCCTCTCCCTTCATTTGGCATAACATGATATCTCATTCAAGTGCAAGCTATACATAATTATACACAGTTACACACAAGCAATCAAGCAAATCCTCAAGATCTTCAAGTCATTCTTCTTCCTCTTCATCAAGAATTGTGGAAAACTAAAACATTTATCATTCAAGGCTTTGGTTTTGTGATTTACTATTAGGTGTTTTTGGATTTCAAGCTATTGCATCGACACTTGTATTCACATCCAAAGAGGCATTACATCATCAAGGTATAAGGTGATTTATGTTTCGGATCTAGCTTCCATTTCATCTTTCATTATCCAATTTCAAATCAATTTCAAGGTTGATTCCTAAACAGGTGTTTGACCAAGGAAAAAAACCTTTGCAAGACCTTTTTCCCATTTTTTATAAGTGTAGGAACACGTTGAGGAGCTACAATTATGGATCTAAGAAGTACCGATGCAGCCGTAGGATCCAGGAAAGTTTCTTCAGTTTTTGCTAGGAAAAAATCGGCTAGCTGACTTGTCCCCAAAAATTCAAATTGTCCCTTAAAATTTGACTTGTCAGTACCATTTTTAGTGAAAATTTCAGAATAAAAGGACTCAGGCCCCTACTTCCCAAATTTGAAGTTAGAACTAATTTTGATACTTTTACAACAATGAAATCTGGTTTCAAAGTACAACCTTCTCCATCTTGTTTCTAGGTGTACTTGCTCTTACTTATTTTCCCTTGCACTTAATTTTAAAGATCAGATCTATTTTGTATACTTTATCATATCACTTTCATCCCCTTACAAATCAAAACCCTACATTGTGTAGATCTCAGATTGGCATCCTTACTCTCTTGGTTGTGCTAATCAGATTCAAATTGTGGCGGATTTGTATTCCAATGTACGCAGGAATTGGTAAGTAATATACATGTTAGTATTTCTTACCATTTCTTATTGTTACAGGTAGTAAATGATGACATTAATTTTCCATTAGTATGAAAACAACACTTTCAGTAAGCATACACCGAAAGATAGAACAAAGAGCAAACCAAAAATCAGATATAAAGAGATCACCGAAAATGGCTAAGTACAAAGTGAACCGATGACACAAAATTTGTGTGTACACCGAAATTGCAAAGTAGAAGGATGAACTAGAACTCAACAAAGGAACCTGACGTGCAAGATAAAGTGAAAACCGAAAGACAGTTAAGCATAACCAACCGTCAGGAATCGAGAATCAGTTGCAGCCCACAAAAAGTGGATCTGACTTCCACGTCAGATAAAATAGTTAGAATCTATTTATAGAATCTTGATTTGTTTTAAATCCATTTCTTTAGGGACAAGGAACATGAATGTAAGTGCTTTAATCAGTCTAGCTGATTTAAAACACATAGACTAGGAGATCAAGGTACAAGTTGTAAACCTGATCTTAGAGTTAACATTGTTTTTTGTGAAACTTGATGGTGTCAATCCATCTTATAAATAGATGATGTAATCATTCATTATACAAGGACGTGAATATGAAAGAGAGGATGAATGAAGCCTATGAGCACATCTATAGATCAGATTGAAAGTTTCAAGAACAAGAACAACAAAAGGTGAATTTGGTTAGCAAGAACCAAGAACAAAGGCTACCGAGAATCAAAGTTATTAATCAATCACATGAGGTGATAATCTTATTCATGTAAATTTAATTGGATTTGTATCAGCAATAGGATATTGCATTTACCAAGTCAATTTGTAATTTTCTATCATTCTAACAAGTGGAGCAAAGTGTAAAAATCCTTTCAAGGAAGGTGGATTTAATAGTCCAACTATAAATCTCTTAATCGAGTGCACACTCAACAGTGTTGCTAAAGCTCTTAACCGAGTATAATTTAACAGGTCTCCACTGATAATATTAACAAGGTAGATCATCAGAAGTGATCAAATTGTAAGCCTTAACTGGCCCCTTCCAATCTGCAGATAGTGAAGATTTTGTGGGTGCCATCCCCACTGCAGTTTTTACTTCCTAACAGGATTTTTTTGTGATATCATATCTTGTGTTATGTGTCAATTACTTTCATGAATGTTTCTATGAATGTTCGCATGTATGTTAATGTTATGAATTGATATAACTCACATCAAGATAGTATAGATCAGATTGAATGGATATACAATTGATTACACAAAGGTTAATTGATTAAATGATACAAAAGTTTTAGAGGTACCAATTCACCCCTCCCCTCTCAGTACACACTTCTCATTAATTCCAACAATTGGTAGCAGAGCTAAGTCTCTTCTTTGAAAAAGATTAAAGGCTTAAGAGAAAAGATCATACAATGGAGAAGTACAGACTTGATAAGAATATTGAGAATAAGAAGCAAGAAATTTAGATGTTCTACGAACAGTATAAAGAAGCTAGAATCAACATGAGACAGTTGTTAGATGAAAGAAATATTATGGCATCTCGATGTAATGAGACAGATTATCATGAGGAAGAGATACCATATTTCTTTGAGTCTTCAGGATCAACTACGAGCAAAGCATCAGATACATTAGAAGAAAGCATCACAAGCCTAGCTAAAATCAATCTACATCTAGCTAGACAAGTTAAATCTCTGCAAATCGGTCAAGAGACAAAGATGGCAAGAATGGTTGATGTCATGAACAATGCTAGACAAGATGATCAAGAAAGAACATTAGCTATTGATGATAGAAGAAAGAGTACAGAAAAGCTACAAGAAAAAGAGTCTGAAATACAAAGACTTACAAAGCATCACCATGAGATAACAAATCAGATTATTCTTATGAGTCAAGAGGTAAACAAAATAAATGTTGAACTCATTGAAAGAATAGAAGTTATCGGTGAGCTAAGGGATGAGAATAAAAATTTGAAACATGAAATAAGAATTAAACAACAACATAATGAAAATATCAAGAAAGCTGAAGAAAGAAATAAAAGAATGGATGATTTTCTTGAAGGACAACGAAGAGTCAACAACAATACCAGTCTAGGTTTTATCGAGAATGGAGAATCATCAAATCAAACTGATCCAAAGAATGTCTATACAAATTCAAGACCAAGAAAGCTTAAATGCAATCAATGTGGAAAGCAAGGCCATACATCAAATATATGCAGAGGCAAAATGAAAGGTATTCCTAAATCTACATCTTCATTCATAGGATTTTCTTATAAATACAACAAGAAAGGACATAAAGCATATGAATGTAAGTCTGAGATGAAACAACCAAAGAAGGAAACCTACATGGACAAATACTATCCTACTTGCAAAATGAATGGGCACACAACTCTTGAATGTTGGAAAAAGAAAAGGCAAGCATGGAAGCCTAAAGGTTAAGAAACTCCCTATCAGTTGAAGAGAGTCGGTAACTAGTATGTATGGGATTACAACAATTGGAAAACTGTACAACATGTGGAAGATTTGGTCACAATGCTGGAAACTGTATAAGATAGTGGACTAGAAAGTCTAGAGGCTGGACTAACCCTGGAATGACATGCTTACATTGTCATAAAGTTTGTCATCTCAAGAAAGACTGCAGAGACTGAATTACAGAGACCAACACATATCCCAATGGAAACACCATTGAAGACATCTGAAGGGCAAGAGACAAAATGTGGAGAAAAGATTCAAACAATGATGAAGCTGGACTGAGCAATGAAAATGGTAACACCCCATCCAATGGATCCAGTGACATCACCACCCCCACCTAAGCAGAAAAAGTAAGTATGGAACTGCATTACCCAAGTTATTATTTTACATCAATTCCATAATATATTGATTAAATGCCAAATTAGCATAAGAAAGATGCATCATGGTATTACTTATCAAAATCTCTAATAACTATGCTATCAGGCATATATACCAAAATCCATCGGTACACACTCAAAGCTAAGACTACCTACACTTACCGAGAAGCGTTGGTTAAAAGCAAAGTTGTTAGTATAAATTGAGCCTCGTCGGTAACTAAGCAAAGTGAACAAGTGCTTTGCAATACCGAAACTCGTTGGTAAAGGCAAGAGGTATAATGACCACCCAAAATGTCATGTCTTCACCAAAGGAAAGTTGAAGTCTTAATTGATGAACTTTGTCTTCACACACTGAGGAGTTGGTAAGCATTTATGACACACCTTTTAGGTCAAATGGCTATAAAAAGGCAATTGGCCGGTCTCATTGTTCACCACGACCAGAGTAGAACGATGAAGAGTAATTTTCGAGCAGAAAGAAACAAGATCATCGAGCGACCACAACTCGACACAGAGCACTCCATGTAGACCAGAAATCATTACAAGTATAAATAGTAAGTTCTACAGAACTGACAACTCTGTTTCACACATTTCATAGAAAGCCCTAAAATTGAAAAATGGCCTCGACATCAAGAACTGTGAAATCAAAGAACACAAAGAAGGATGAGTTCAAGCTCATCAAGAATTTGGGATGTGAGGAACCAAACTATAAGATTCACCCTGAGGTTGCCTCACAACTCGACAATGCTGGAGCATTCTCATGAATATCATATATGGTTTTGCTCATGGAAGATGTACTATCATTTATACACTGCAAGATTGGAGAGATAGGTGATTCTGAGGTTGAACAAGCTTATAAGAAGCTATGCAATGAAGATGGAACACTGAAAGATGAACATAAACATATCAAAGTAAAAGGGCTCACCAATGCCATAATGTTCCTGAAGGTTTTCAAAACTGAGTGGATTCGGTTAGTACTAAGCCGAATGCACAATCATAAAATTTGGTTGGATGAACCGAAGATGATAACCCAAGATTTTATCCATATGATCACCGGTTATTCTGTAATTGAGAAGGTAAAAGCATTGAAGCATCCACCCAAGGCCAAGATTGAAAATATGACAGGAGCCAAATGGGATGTCAGAGGATTGAAAGTTTCCACCATAACCGATGATGAGATGAAATTTGGTGCATGCGTTCTAGGCTACTAATTCTTCCAAGCCAGAAGATTGAACAACATTGCATCCGGTGTAGTGGACACGGTGTATAAGATTGTGAAGAAAGGAACACAGTTGGACTTATCCAAACTACTATAGGATCAGTTAAAAGATAATTTAAAGACTATCAGGAATGCGAAGTCAAACACATGTAAGTTTGGCTCACTCATAATGTGTATTTTCTTCTACTTTCAAGAAACATTCCCATTGGTAGGAGATGTGAAATGGGATAGCACAAAACCAATCACCATGTAGATCAGTGAACATATAGCCTCACTGGGAGAAAATTTTTAAACAGTCATGGATGAATACTTTAATGTATTCAAAGACCGAATGCAAAAGAGGGTAAGGATCCCTGAGAAACTCATGTTTCATGTTTCAAGGTTGATATAGATCATACTTGTATCAAGCCTGTTGTACTGAGGACATCATGGCTTCAACCATTAGAATATGAGATAAACATTGATCTTGCATCTAAAGCAATTGATGCCTTGTTAAAATGAACCACTGGATAAGAAATAACCCAAGTTTGGAACATATGAGGAGGCCAAAACAAGAATAAAATTTGGCCTGGTTGTTAAGAAAATTATTAGTAAAAAGGACAAGATGGTAAAGAACCTCAAGAAAATACTATCGACAATAGAGGAAGAAACCGAGCAGGAAGAGGAAACTAAAAAGGAGGAAGAAACCAAAGGAAAACTACCTATCGGTGAAGCTGATGTAAAGGATGAATCCAAATCCACATAGTCAGACTCACCACCTCTTCCACCAACTAAAAAGCCAAGGAAAACAACTGCTTCTAGAACTAGAAGCCAAACATCTAAGGATTCAACTCCTTCACCTTTAAAGAAAGGAAAGGTCTGTTAGGAATAAGGTGTCTCAACCTTGTATATTTCCTTACATTTGATATTATTTTTTTTGTATTTAATTGTTTGAAAATAATGTATTTAAGTTTGATATATGTTCTGTCATTTAGTTGAGTGGACATGTTTTGTTTTCACTCCACTTGGAAGATGACAAGGATGATCAAACTTGGTCTAGGTGAATAAAGGTTATTTGCCAAATGACGACACTTTGGACAATGTGTAAGGTAATCATGACTGAAACGGTTATGATAGATTCCTATGACGGTCATTAATATTTGTAAGAGCTAATTGTGAAAGATTCGATGACAAGTGAAGACATGCAAGACATGTGGCAATTGATTATGTTGAGTACTGTACACTCTTCTACAATGTGTGGGGTTCAGGAGAATGGTAAAACCCTAGTACGGTTATCTTTGGAAGTTGCCAAAAAGGGAAGCACATGATATAAGCATTTCTGGGTTGCAAATCGTAGAGTGAAGTTAGTGTATTGTTGGAATGTTGCTATGCTGCCGGATTTGTCTTCAAGTGTCGATTATCTTCGGAAAGAACTTGCATTGCAAGTGTATTGTAAACAAAAATAGTTTTGATTAATACATTGTGCAGGTTTTGGAGTGCTGGGATTTTTTACCGAAAGGTTTTCCCTAGGGTAAATTATTGTGTCATTCTCATTTTTCTATGTATGCATGTTATTGTATTATCATTCTATAATTGATAAGGGTTAAATCAAAATTTGCATGATCCTCTTCTCTGGAGTTTAGCGTAGGGAACTATTTTCTGCACACTTAGTTTCCTTTCAAGGTCAGAACATACAAGGGGAAAGATGCCACACCGAAGAGATGGAAAAACAAAAGAGGAAGGAAGCTCATCAGAACCCGAGAAGATATTGAAGACACCAAGCAAGATGAAGCTATAGAGGCAGAAAATGTCAAGGTAAAAGCTCCAGAATCTATTGATGACATTTGTAAATCTATTGCAAATTTAGGATCTATTACAAATTCTAAGATTAGAAGAAGGATGAAACTAGATCCAGAAGATCAAAACAAATTTGAAGATGCCATCATAACAAAAATGTACAAGTTTAAATATGTACTGATTCAGTTTGAAAGCAATAATGTACTGAGGGAACTCTTAGATAGACTATACTCCAGATGGACATTTGCGTTGAAGAATGAAAAGGAAATAATAGAAAGAGTACTTTTTACTCTCATGCCTCCTGAATCCAAGAAGGTATAAATAGATGAGATGATGGAGAAACACAAAAAGGAGTTCTCACCGAAGTTTAGAGCCTATAAATTTCTTGAAGGAAAGATTATAGAGCTTGAACAGGATAGCCATAAGAAATGGTGTAAGATTCTAAACATACCTACTGAGGAAGAAAGCCCCAACAAAGACCTACAATAGAAATATGTTGAAAAATAAACTCAAGAACAAGTCTTAATAAAAGATATAGAAGATGACACATTTGTTGAGTTAGACAAGGAAGAAGATGACACAACTGGCAACAGAAATGTAGATGTTGTAGATGAATCATGGATAGACACCACAAATGAAAATATTGTGGATAATAATATCATTGACATTACCGATGACCCAGCAGAGGAAGTTAATAAAGATGAAGATGTCAATATTGCAAATGACACAACTGATGAGTAGGACACAACAGTTGATACTGCACAGGTGAACATACCAGGCAACATGCCAATATTGATACAAGCTATCAATATTCTGTAAGAATCAAACAAGTCACCTGAAAATGATACTCCCAAGGATGCAAGGGAAGAGGAAAAGAAAGACAACACCGATGATCAGAAAGACATCGGAGACACTCAAACAGTAACCAATACTGATAAGGTTACAAAAGGAGATTCAAATCAAGTAGATGTAGACACAACAAAGAAGAATGCAAAAACAAAGAATGATGAGGCTAAGGACAACGATGAAGGAGATCAACCTAAAGATGGAACTCCTGAGGAAACTGAAAAAGGTGCTACCGACAATGTGAAGGTGAATGTGGAGATGTCTATAGACACCCAACAAGCTAAAACCGATACTAAGCAGCAAAAAGAAGCACAACAGGTAACTTCATCAAGCACAACTGAGAAAGTTGATAAATTGGAAATGGTGCTACATTCAAGTGATTTACAAAAGAAGAAGAAATCAAAGAAGAATAAGTTGGAAGTCACCTTGGATGAACTTATTGAAATACCAAAATGTGACCCAACTACACTTGATTTTGAAGCATTAAAAGAATACAATGAAATATGCCAAAGGAAGGCATTACATGAGAAGCTGAGGAAACAACATCGAGACTCCATGGTACTGGAGACAAATAGAGACATCTTGCACTAGATTGTATCCGATGTTGATATTGATCAGAAAAAACCAATTATTGATCAATTATCCACTCTCACCGAAGCAATAACAACTAAAAATATTGATGCAGAGAAGGCAATTGAAGAGAGAGTAGAGCAGAAGTACCAGTGGAAGCTCATTGAGAACATCAGCTAAGAAGTGGCAGTCAATAAGGTAAAGCTATCAAAATTCATTACTGAATTAGATCCAATTATAACTGAAGCTATAACCTTGATTCAATAACTGAGCACATTAGACAAGTTCACTTAAGATATTACTAAAAATATAGCAAAGTTAGATACAGATCTAACTAATAGTGCTAATAGCTTAACCACCAATGTGTTGGTTGTATTCCCGGTTTTGGCTAGTTTCCCTAATTTTTGTGGTCTTCTCTCTCTGATTTTGTGTTTAAAGCAGAAGTCTCTCAGTTCTTATACCTTTTCCCTATCGAATTTTTTAGGTTTTCAAGTCTGAATCTATGAGAATGTGCAAAAACTTTGAAACCCTAGGTCTTGTTTGGTGTTCTGAATTGAAAAGAAACCCTAAGGTGTTTTTTACTTATGTTTTACTGTTACCTTTTTGATTCACTTAAGTCATGTGTTACATTTTGATCGCCTAGTCGCATAACTTGAATGGCATATTCCCTTTTTCTCCTAGACTTGACGATTAGCTTGTGTCACGTAGTCTCACTCAAATTTAGAATATTCCTTTGGCATTTCTAGACTTCGCGATCTAGTTTGTATCGCATAGTCGCGGGATCAATAAACAAGTCAGTAGTATATGAAGGGACCCACAGATAGGTCGTGATGTCGCAGGAAATTATCTACAGCTAAGAATTTGTCACAAGACATCGCGATCTCTTTATGTCACATAATCGCTAAATGGTTCTGAGGTTAAGAAAGTTATGCAAAGCTTTAGTTGCATGGTCTCTAGAAAGGATGCCAATAAAGTGAAAGTTTCCGAGACTTTGCGACTAACCATATGCGGTTTGGGATTAAAGCACAGTCGGGTTGTCACCAGATTTAGGAGATGCCTCAGCTTTCCATTATGTGATGAGACATATGTCAGAAGGTAAGTGGATTTCAAAGACTTATCGCATGATCGCCAAAAGGTAAGAATTTATTTAGCGACTATGAGACTAAATTAAGGGCTTCTGTTTGTCACAAAGTCTTTGAAGATTTTAAGGGTATAACGGATTACTTGGCGATTGCGTGGGAGCCGTCAGATGAAGTGATTAAAAATCCTACGGTGGTTTCAAAGTCTAAGAATAAGAGAGTCCAAAAGGAAAAGCCCTCGCGACTCAGCGGCTAAGGGTATGTCGCGAAGTCGTCAGATAAAGTAAAGAGCATAGTACCTGTTGCATTGTCTCAAAAGGTTTTGACACTTAACATTTGTATTTTGCAATTGGGTGACTAAGGGTAGTCGCGGGGTCTTGCAAAGGAAATAAAACATTTAGCGACTAAGAGATAACCGTGAAAGCTAAAAGTGATGGTTAGTCGCATAGTCTCCAAAAAGGATGTGAGTTAGTGCTAACCATTGGCAACTTTGATTTCGTTATTGTCGCGTGATCGCCAGATGATAACTTGGGTTAAAAAAGGTAAGGAAAGTTGTTTAGTCACTGTGTCTCTAGAAAAATCATGGGTTAAAGACTAGGGTCAGTGATAGAGAAATTGTGTGCAGTCGCATGGTCGCCTGATACCAAATATTAAGAAAAGTCAGCAGTATCTAATATGACAGTGTGAGTCACTCATCGACCAATGACAGGCTTAGATTTTGATTACTATGCAAAAAGGGTAGCTGAGATGTATGACAGTTAGCCAATCGCATGAAGACATGTCAGCTCATTTGAATTCTGTAAGGTTTTTCTGAGGATTTAGTTTTATGAATTTGATTTCCTGTCACGTTCATGCAACTATGGCTAGGTTTTCAATCAATTTCGTAGTGTACTTTGAATGGTTACTATAAGGGGCCGATGGTGTATTCATTTTCATTCATCTTGCTTTCAGAATTTCAAAATGAAGAAGAGCTAAGTATTTTGAAAGAGAGAAAAATCAGAGAATTGCAGGGTTTTCTATTGATTAAAACTCATTATTTCCCAAGGAGCTGTGTACTTTGAACGGTTACTATAAGGGGCCGATGGTGTATTCATTTTCATTCATCTTGCTTTCAGAATTTCAAAACGAAGAAGAGCTAAGTATTTTGAAAGAGAGAAAAATCAGAGAATTGCAGGGTTTTCTATTGCTTAAAACTCATTATTTCCCAAGAATTGTGCACAGGGGAGTAGGTGAATCTCAGAGATAGATTTGTTTCAATATCGGTAAAGAAGAGGAGATTCAAGCATGGTAAACATGAGCAGAGCGGTCAGTGTAGCTTCCACCAGTGCTGGAAGTGAAAAGGTTGAAGAGGAGGCAAAGGGAAAACCAAATTATTTTGATGAATTCCTCAGATTGCTTCCTGGTTCAACTCAGAATAAAAGAGAAAATGCCAATGTGCTCATAGATGATTATCATGATATACGAGATGCTGACACTCCAGGAACAATAGGTTTTTTACTTTTTACTTTCTTTTACAATAATTCTGATAAATCTATTCCAGTGTCAAACCCTTGGACCTGTGGTTTAGCTAGATTAATTGTTCTTGATGTCTACATAGATGTAGACTTGTTCCTAGATCTTGCCAGCCATTATGATGTTTTGTCCAAAAAAATTAAAAGGAATGATGGCACTGCCCTGCTGATCCTTAACAGAAATTTATTCATGCAAGCTTTTGGCTTATATAGCACTATGTCTACCAGAATTGACATGACAAAGTAGGAATAGAGGTATAGTTTAAAGCCTGGCATTGCTAGGGGATAGTTGCAGAAACATATACTGAAGGAGGTGAGGAAGTATTTAGATCCTATGTCTGGGACAAGCCCATATTACTATAAGGATTTACACTTCTACATTAAGTATATCGCCTATGCCCTATGTAGAGTGCTAGGGATAGATGGGGAAGCAGAGAAGAACAATGCTGGCATTTTGATGATGGTGCTGGATCTACAGGAGGTGCATTCTAGCACTAGTTATGATTATATACAGCATATCATTGATCAGATGCATGAGGGTTTCAGTGCAACTCAGAAGAAGTTGAAGGACCCTAAGGAAAAGGAGCCCAAGTTTTTCCATTATTCCATTCTTATGCATCTTCTGTTATATTTCAATTTTGTGATCATGGATGTGGATAATTTGGCCCCTCAGAGGTTTTACCAGGAAGGACCTAATGCTATCCAATTTTAGGTGAGGGTTTGGAATTACACGTCTAAGGACTATGATTATTGTGCTTTCCAGAATTGGATTGTATATCCAATAATACAAAGTCTAGGCATCAGCAGGACAAGGGTCCCACTAAATATTATGCAATTGCTAAGGCCATGTGACTACACTGATAAGTGGGAGGGAAAACATAATTGGGGTGATTTCTTCTTGGAAGAAAATTATACTATCATCAGGGTATATGGGTGTGTTCACCCACCTCATCTCTTACCTTACTATGTACCAGTAAGAGTGGCTGCAATGGAGTTTATATGGCAGCTATTGTTAACAGACAATGAGCATTTTGCACCACACAAGAAGGGGACTTTGAACCCTAGGAAATTAAGAATTTTTAATTTTACAGTTCGAAAAGGTGCTATTGATGCAGTGGGCAAGTGGTTGGAAGGGTGCAGAATGGGGGTAGCTCCTTATAGATATACTGACCCGGAAGGTTTCATGGCAGGGGTGAGAAAATTGTATACTCCTACAATCCCCAATACTAATGTCCACTGTGAATGCATAGAGGAAGATGCAACAAGGAATATTTTGGATGAAGATGACATTCAGACAAGAAG
>MU226742.1:805775-820678 GCA_018584345.1 Thuja plicata | reverse complement strand
TAATCAGTGAATGAAATAATCCACCAAATACATAGGCTGAAATATCAGTAATCTTTAAAAGGTAAAACCTGCCTGAGTCTGTGGAGCTCAAAAATGAAGAAGGATATTATCCAATCCTTAGAAATTAACCTTTCTCTTGCCTAAAAGAGGTTGCATTCAAGTATATGAGTTATACTGTCATCATTAGGTAAGTGTTGCAAGAAAAAGTGCTAACACGATGGAGACAATGCAATTAAGTTGCATTATGAGAAGATTATTGAGATCAAAAGGTTAAGGGTGGGAAGCAGAGACACACTCTAGGGAAGAATCCACCGAGCTCCAAGCTCAACTTCTACCAAACCTTACACTGCTCCAACGGTACATCAGTTCAGCACGACAACTGATAGCAACTCCTGAGATGTCTATAGCAAACAACATCTATGCCTTGCACTCAAAGATCACACTCGAGCACATGGCTCTGGAGAACTTAAAAGAAAAATGGGATAAAATGAAGGAAGACATGAATTCTTCACACTCCCACATTTTTTATAAGCTCTAAGGTATAGACCTTTGCCCTTAATATCAAAAAAGGGGGAAAATGATATGTATTCATATGGGCAAATGGTTTATGGAAAATTAATATGTATATGTATATTCATATGGGGAAAATAATATTTATATGATATGTACAGACAATCATGCAGTATACAGTACTATACCGACATATACATAGGGGGAGTCATGACATGACTAAGGATATGCCTAAGGATTATATATGTTGTATATACTTTACATTTTGTTAGTATTTTGCACATATCAATTTTTGATACTAATGTCAAAGGGGGAGATTGATGACATTAATTTGGCATTAGTACGCAAACAACACTTTCGGTAAGCATACACCGAAAGACAGAACAAAGAGCAAACTGAAAATCAGATATAAAGAGATCACCGAAAATGGCTAAGTACAAAGTGAACCGGCGACACAAACTTTGTGTGTACACAAAAATTGAAAACCAAAAGGATAAAGTGGAACCAGACAGAGGAATCCGACGTGAAGGATAAAGTGAAAACCGAAAGACAGTCAAGCATAACCAACCGTCAGGAACAGAGAATCAGTTGCATCCAACAAAAAGTGGATCTGACTTCCACGTCAGATAAAATAGTTATAATCTATTTATAGAATCTTTATTTGTTTCAAATCCATTTCTTTAGGGACAAGGAACATGAATGTAAGTGCTTTAATCAGTCTAACTAGTTTAAAACACATAGACTAGGAGATCAAGGTACAAGTTGTAAACCTGATCTTAGAGTTAACATTGTTTTTCGTGAAACTTAATGATGTCAATCCATCTTATAAATAGATGATGCAATCATTCATTATACAAGGATGTGAATATGAAAGAGAGGATGAATGAAGCCTATGAGCACATCTATAGATCAGATTGAAATTTTCAAGAACAAGAACAACAAAAGGTGAATTTGGTTAGCAAGAACCAAGAACAGAGGCTACCGAGAATCAGAGGTATTACTCAATCACATAAGGTGATAATCTTATTCATGTAAATTTAATTGGATCTATATCAGCAATAGGAGATTGCATTTACCAGGTCAATTTTTAATTTGCTATGATTCTAACAAGTGGAGCAAAGTGTAAAAATCCTTTCAAGGAAGGTGTATTTAACAGTCCAACTATAAATCTCTTAACTGAGTGCACACTCAATAGTGTTGCTAAAGCTCTTAACCGAGTATAATTTAATAGGTCTCCATCGATACTCTTAACAAGGTAGATCATCAGAAGTGATCAAATTGTAAGCCTTAACTGGCCCCTTCCAATCTACAGATAGTGAAGATTTGTGGGTGTCATCTCCACCATAGTTTTTACTTCCTAACAGGAGTTTTTTGCGATATCATATCTTGTGTTATGTGTTAATTACTTTCATGAATGTTTCTATGAATGTTCACATGTAAGTTGATGTTATGAATTGATTTAAATCACATCAATATAGTATAGATCAGATTGAATGGATATACAATTGATTACACAAAGGTTAATTGATTAAAGGATACAAAATTTTTAGAGGTACTGATTCACCCCTCCCCTCTCAGTACACACTTCCCATTAATTCCAACAGTAAAGAGAATATTTAGATATTTGAAGGGTGCAAAAGATCTTGGATTATGGTAGCCAAAAGTCTCATATTTCACTCTGACAGCTTACACTAATGTTGATTAGGTCAGATGTGTTGATAAATGATGATGTACTAGTGGTGGAGAATATTTCATTGGTTCCCGATTGGTTGCATGGTTGAGTAAGAAGAAATGTTTTGTATCATTATCTACTGCAAAAGTTGAATACATTGCAACATCCTCATGTTGCACTCAGGTAATATGGATGAAATAAAGTTTGAAGGATATTGGCGTATCATTTGATGAACTGATCTCAATTATGTGTGAGAGTACATGTGCTCTAAATATTTCCAAGAATATGGTACAACATTCTATAACAAACACATATCCATTAGATATCATTTATTAAGAGAGAAGGTTTTGGACAATGAGGCCAGACTTGAATATGTACCTACAAAGGAGCAGATTGCAAATATCTTTACAAAACCATTGTGAAATGATACTTTTGAGTATCTCAGGTAGAACTTGGAGGTTCTACCCCTTCCTAGTATTCAGTAGATGCACTAGTGTATGCATTGGCATAGGGGATTTTATGCTTACTCTTATTTGGATCAATGCTTGGATACTTCCTCTTAGGGGGAGCAGCATGTGTTTCATAGGGGGAGTTTTTCCCTTTGTCATTATTGTTAAAGGGGGAGAAGAACAAGGATTTTCATGATGACATTATTTGATATTGAGTTGTTTTCTTTGTTATTGATGAATGTTTCCATCAATGACAAAGGGGGAGATATTTAGAATGTGGTGTTGATGTTATTATCATTTTTTTCATTAATGATTATAATTTATGTCAAAATATATTATGTTTGGATGTGGATTTGATGCTTTGGTGATCCAATGCAGTGATCTAGATAATGTGCTGAGTAGATCTATCTTTATCCATGTTTGTCCTGTCCCATTCATCTTGCAACATACTATGGTTCACTCATGTGGGTTCAGACCTATCTGGAAAGTGGTTATTGTGCTTCAAAGCATGTGTTTGCATTCTAACATGTGTATCTTATTTCTTGGTTTTGATTATCATGGCAATTGTGTAGCAGGTTGTATTAAGTAAGGAGGTTTTTTTGGTACACGTTTCATTCCCTACCACCGCGGGAATGTTTTACGGTGACCTATTTCAAATTATGTTATGTCGACTTAGATGTTTATGATGGTATAAAAAAGTGATTATTTTGTTTGATGCTAGTGAATGAATGTGCGTAGTGAATGCAAATCTGACAAGGAAAGATCTATGTATTAATGAGGATGAAAAATTGTGCAATGGTAGTAGAATGTAATATCATTCTTGTGTTTTTGATTGTTGGTGACAGTGACTTTAGTGGTGGGTTTATTTTCATTACTCTTATTTTGACAGCGAGCCTTTTTGTATTAGCAGTGAGCCTTATTTCTTCAGGGAAGTTAGCCCAATTGACAATGAGCCTTTATAAAAATCACCTTAACCGATGTTTTCTATTCATGAGAATTAGCTTCTCCATGGTTTTTCCCATCTTGGGTTTCCACATAGATTTTGGTTTTCATGGTGTATGGTGTTTTGTGCTTTCATGTTCATATATGTTTCAAGATTCAGTTTTCTTTAAGCTTGCACCAAGATTTAATAAGGTTAATAAATTTGCTTTATTATAACTAATTCAACCCCCCGCCACTCAATTAATTGACATGTTCACCAAAAAATACTATTGACTTGGATCCAGGTTAACTCAAAGTCCAAAAACAATCCCTGTCATACTTGATACGAGTACAATTAAGAGATCATAAGGCGGGCTAGTGTGACATCTTTGAAATAACCACCATTGGGGAATAACTCAGACATATAGAGCCAAGTGGAGAAATAACCGTGTGAAAAATCCAAATACACCAAGAAAGGAAAGAAAATGAGCAACCACGAGCACAATTAAGTAGAAAAATTGGTTATCACCCAAAAGAAGTAAGCACAAAAATTACATATGCATCCCTAGATAGATAGTCAAACTAATGTCGATTTCTAGACATGTCCAAACTATAAACAAGAAGGCCACTACATCCTCTCCCACTAATATTAGCTTACTCGTGGAAGGCAAAATAATACACAAATATGGTACACCTAGTACTCGATGCTTGAATGCAAACATACTCACAAGATCAAACCTCGAGACTCTCACCAAGTCTAGTCCTCAAATTCATCACACATCTCTAGAGTTGCACAAGCTACACAAACACTAGCCAGTAGATATGCAATCATCTCATAGATCACCACACCGCCACTACTAGTTTTCACTACAAGTGAGAACAAGGATCAACTACTTGGTTCAAAAGAGAACCACTAACTATTAAAGTCCTACTCAAAGAGTCTTTCTAATGTTAAGAAGCCTAGCTACTACTCAACCAAGACAAGCACACAAGACAACAAGTATCACAAAGTCCAAGGTAAAATCATTTACTAAGGTTAGGGACAACCTCACTACACCACTATGCTCACCAAGAGCATGCTCCACTTCCAGAAATAATCTCACTTCAAGAGGTCCTTCCTCAAGTGCCACTCTAAGAAAAGAGTGGACTCCGTTAATGCACCTACTTATGCTTGAGAAAATGGGGTAAACATAGGGGTTATTAGAGCCAAAAAATCTTGAAAGCACAATCACCCATATTAGTGAGTCTCACAAACCCAAAACTCACAAGGTAACAACTTGGGAACCCACCTAACACTTGAGTAATAAGAAAAAATCAAAATTTTCCCATGAGAGTGCTTAACTATAATAGACTAAGGGTCAAACAACCCAATATGATCATAAATCATGACTAGAAAGGAAACAAAGAACTCCTACAAAGCTCAAACACCACACTCTCTTAAAAGAGGACAAATAGAATTTCTAATTCTTCCAAATAAGAACTATATCCTTGTAGTTTTGTAAATTGTATCCCTCTACATTTCACACTCATTTTGGGCAAACTTTTGATGCATGCAATTATTTATAGACTATATACCTACACACCCATGTTTATTATTTATACTTTGGCCTCTTACTATGCCTTGTTTGTTGTGCCTCCATGTATCTTCTTTCATACTTTATCGCCTCCCTCTTTTGAGAATTTTCCTTTTTATTTAAAGGTTTACTATTATACTTGTTTAAACTACCCTTACTCATAACTATGCCCCTGCATCCTTTATTATTATGTTTTCTCAAGCATAGACCATCAATTTCTTATTACCTAATTTATTATTTCTCTTAAATGTGTCCTTATGCTTGTCATCACCACATGATCTTCATTTTATTTTACTTCCCATGATTATCCACTTTTGTTCCTATCTTTCATACATTATGGTCATAAGATCACATGCTTATGATAGCTATCTTTGCTCATATATTTATTCCATCTTTCTTATGTGCCTTCTCATGCCCTTATTTAATTCTTAACTAGTTCTTACACAAGTATTTGTCACACCTTATATTGTCATATCATGCTTTCATTTTTGTATCACTCTATTATACTTTCATTACCATAACACTCCCACATACTAGACACCCTTCTAGACTAAAATGCATGTTTCTTATCCATTCTTTGTTGTGATATAGTTGTATGCTTCCTTTAACAGTAGGGGGGGTTATGTCTCCCCCATATCATTTTGGACTTACATATCTAATTATCAATATCTTTCTTACTATTCTAAGGACCTCTTGTGTTACCTAGGCAATAATGTGTGTGGACACGTGCGTGTGTGCACACTATTTGAGCCAAGACATATTCTACTTATATATTGTTATATGCACTCGTATGGGTGTGTTTTCACTTTAATGATTGCATCCCCAATTTTATTAATCCATGTTCTTTCATTCTTATCTCCATCCCATGTACTTATAAAACCTACCATTTGATAGGTTTTATCTTATTGTTACATGATGCATTCATGACACCAATTTATTTACATGATACATGTATTTTATTCTTATCTTAGTTTTATAAATTTGATTACTATTTCTCACTTTCTTTCTATTTCTTACATTTGATGGATACAACCAATTAAAGTGGAGCATATCACATTGCTAGCAATCCTTTGTTGACTTTATAGATGATTAAAATATTAATAGAGTGACTCCTCACTGTGTCTAGGTGTATCATTACCATATGACATTTTAGTATTTGATATGTCATGTCATTTTTATGGTTGTTGCACAAGGTAGGGCATCAACATACCAGTTTCTACACAAGTATTTCTTTCAAAACCTACTCTCTCCTTCTCATGATTATTGGAAATGAAAATGAAATGAAATTTGTAATTGTGATTATCTTTACGTGCATGAAAAAAAAACTCATTACACATATTTTCTCTAATTTATAGGTTTCCATGAAGTACACATTCCAAGGGATGAAAACAGGCACTAGATCTCAAAGGATCCATTACGTTATACATGTTTGTGAGTCCTCATGAATTTACTTTATGGTACATGTACTCATTAGGATTTAATTACTATATACATGTTTGTTAGTGCTCATGAATTTATTTTAAGATACATGTTCATATTAGGATTCACTTGCACCTCAAAGTCAAGACAACATGTAAATTTGTATGCCCATGCTAATCCCAATTTAGTTTTTGGCTCATTTTGAGATAATGACTCAATACAATTAATATTGACAAATGAAACAATCTTGTGCAAATTTTACCTCAATCTCAAATCTTTCACCCTTCTTGATTTACACACATTTTCACACATATGAACTTAACACATTTAGATTTGCACACATTTGCACACGTCTAACATTCCCACATCTCATACACTTATTCTCCACCTTGATCCTACCTCTTATTTGTTGTGAGTCAATCTCATTAGTAAAGGATCAAATTTGCGCCTGCTCATATACCCCCTGGAATTTTAAATGCAAATAATGTTGACTTCAACCCATTTCCTTCTCTCCCTCGATTTTTCTATTTCCTCTAGCTACAAGAACATGTGGGTTATTTATCAACAAAAAATAGACTCTTTGAAGAATACAATGGACAAAATGGTTAATTTTACGAACCACCTAATGCAAAAACCCATTGTCGAAGTGGTAATGGTTGCTATTAAGCTGGACAAAATGCAAACAAAATGGAAAAAGAAGGATATGGTTGTTGATGCTTCTAAGAAGGTAGAGAAGAAACATGTTTCTAGCAATTAGGTGGATTAGTCAAACTTTAGATTCAATGGGTGCAAATTGAAATATTTTGTACTAGTGAACATTCTCTATTGTTTTGCTTAGGTGGTTGTTTTGTTTGACAATGTTGTGCATGAGGTTATATACTTTTATGGATCTTTTTGGGGTTTTCTTTGCAACTATTATGCTATTTGCTATATTTAGATGTTTATGTTGTCTTGTTCGTTACTTTTGTTGATTATTATTATTGATATAACTCTATTCTACATAGTTTTGTAAGAATTATCTTAATAAAAACACATAATTTATTAAACTAAATCAATTTATACTTCAATAATTAATTTTTATAATAATTATTATACAAATATAAGCATAGGGAAAGGATTTTTCCCTTTGCATTATTATAAAGGGGTGGACCATGGAATTATATCCCATGAATGAGTAGAATTCATGAATTTGTGTGTGGCTGCCCATGGAATGAATCAATTGACACCCATTTCTTGTTTTTAATTAAAAGAATAAACCACTTGAAAAAAGGTAATACTGCGGCTGCAGGAATTAAAAAATTAATCAGCACCCCTTTTCCCTATCTATATCTAATCAAACAAAAGTTTCTGGAACATGCTTGAAGAAAAGAGTGTAACCGTACAGGGTAGTTACATACATGAAATGTACGATGCAGATACCATGACAAAACTGCCAGAACTTCTAAAAGGAATAGAAGCTCGTCCAAATTGCAACGCTCCTGTTTATTTCTTTCTGTGGATTATAGCACATTGATTTAACATGACCTAGTGTAAGAGCAGAGATATAAATAACTTTATCTCACTTGTATTTCTAAGCTAAATTGCAGTGTCAGAGTAAGAAGACGAAAAGGAAATCTATGGAAAAAGGAAACAAGATGAGGGTGATATTGGTAGGCATGGATGAGAGTGAAGAGAGTATCCGTGCTCTTCTTTGGGCTCTCTGTCATCTCTGTACTGAGAAAGATAAATTGATTATCATCCATGCTCAGCCCACTGGATCTTCCAAGGCCAAAGCTCTGGCCCCATGTCAGTCACTAAATTTTTACTCATTTGGGTTTCTGTTGGATTTAGATTTAGATTCACTTCTTATTTGTTTCTGAAGTGCCGTAAATTTGTGTTTAGCATTTGAAGAGGCTGATCTCTGATTTGGTTTTTATGTGGGCAGATTCACTTGTGTCATTCGTGTCATTAGACACATTAAAGATATTTGAAGAGGATATTAAGAGGTCTACGAGGAAGCTTTTTGCCACAGCAATGGAAAAATGCACAGAAAAACATGTAAATTTAATCATATTCATTTAGGGTTAGTACAAATCATAAGCTGTATTTTGACTGATTGTATGAATTTCCTTTAGTTTTGTAAACTCCTTTGAATCTTCTGTTTAGTGGGTACTCAGGTCCCTAAGATTTTCCTACTCAAATCAACATTGGGTTTGATATTTCTGTTTAGTTGATTAGATTGTATATGGAATGGAATCCTTTATATAGCACCTGAAACCAATGGATCAACATCTTTCAGCTTCTTGTGAAAGCAGAAGCACATTGGTCAGGCCCATCACTATTATTTCTATGTGAGATGTTTATGTTTATATTTTTTGTTTTAATGAGGGAGAATCAGCAGGGGGCAGTCTAGGGACTTGGAGCTCGCACTCTGGCAGGGTGCTCACAGTTCAAGGCTGCAGACCAAACCTGAAAAAGCTTACAGCCAAATAAACCAAGACCGAGAGAAACCACCTGAGACCTACATGGGATGAACCCAAAGCCCTTAGCAAATTATGCCTTAGTTTGTTAGGGATGTACATGGGATGAACCCAAAGCCCTTAGCAAACTATGCCTTGGGACCTACATGAGATGAACCCAAAGCCCTTAGCAAACTATGCCATCCCCTCGGACTTTTCTATGTGAGATGTTAGTAGACTCCTGCTGCAACCATAACTTTCCCCACAATATTCATGATGGCAAAGTACCAATCCCAAGGTCTTACAGCAATCTTGCTCTAATTCATGAACTGTACTCTTGATTTTCTTTTCTGCTTTTTGACTTATTCCAAGAATTAGCAGTCTTGCTCAAATCCCTGAACTGCAATTTTGGGCCTCATCCTCTGTCTTCCTTGAACATTCCCTGCCCTTCATCTTCTTCCATGGTATACTGAACCACATCAAACATCCTAGCTTAACCTTGCACCAATTCATGAAGTGTAAAATTGAGTCTTTTTCTCTGCCTTTCTTATTAGAGACTACTGACAAAGATCAAAGTAAATTTCTCCAATTCTATCAATTTGGAGTTTTCAAGCCTTTATTTTTCTTCCTTTCTTGTACTTTTTAAAGCACCAATTAACAAGACCTGAGTACTAACTTGTATCAATTCATAAATTGCACCGTCCCTTACTTGAATGGACTTTCATGCACCATTTCTGCTGCTATTGCAGGTGGTTCCAGAGACAAAAGCAGTGAATGGAGATGCTAAGGATGTCCTCTGCAATGCCATGAAGGACTACAATGCTGATGTGCTAGTGTTGGGAAGTCATGGAAACAGACCTATTAAGAGGTATTATTGCAAGACAGTTGTCTGGATTTACTGTTCACTCTGCATAGTAGTTATACTTGTCAATTGTCTATTGGGTTTCTAGCAAATTGAAAATCTACGAGTAATTGTATTTTTGGCTAATGACTTGAATCTTGTAATTTACAGGCTACTTTTTGGTAGTGTGAGTGAACATTGTGTTCGGCATGCACATTGCCCTGTTATTGTTGTCAAGAACTAGAAAAGCAGAGCTCAGTGATAATACTATATTTGAATTTGTCTTGTAGTAAGTCATGATTCAGTTTGTAATGTTGAAATTGGTGGTTTCTTTTCTCTGGAAGCTCCACTGGGTTCATCATAACAGGGGAGCTTGATTTTTCAGTATACAATGCTCATCTCTATTTTTGTGAATCATCCTATCCTTAGTAGAGAGCTGCTGATATTTTGTTTCAAAGTATGGAAATGCAATATTCATTTCATGTACAGCTGATTTTACAAATTTGATTGCAGAGATGATTTGATCTTATAAATTGTTCAATTTGTAATCATCTTCATATTTGAATGATATTCAATTTACTTCAGATTTACACCCTTTTCAAGAATTCTTTCCCATTACTCTTCTGCAGAGCTAGGCAAGGAATGTATGAAGTTAATGCAAATGCATTTTGCAACTAAGATGCGCATTCATTTAACAACCTACTTTTGTAAAGTTGTATCTTATCCAACTCACCCAATCTGTGAATGTGAGTGCTTCGGTAAAATTCTGCAGATTTCCCCCATTATGCGAATTTAATCAGGAAACAGCTCACCACAAGCACAATTTTTGTCTAAAAAACCACACCACAAGCACATTTTTTTTTGTCTAAAAAACCACCACAAGCGAAATTTTCCTTCAACAGCAAAGTAAATTAAGGAAAACGGAAAAGATATCCCTACCAACGAACAAGAGATCAGTATATTTTTTTGGAGCTTCGAAAAGGTTCGTCTGAATAAAAATTTACAAATGATATAAATGTTAGAATATGAAGGATCAAATATATGTTGGAACCTCCGAAAAGGTTTACATATGTACAGTTTTATAAATATCATAAATCTTAAAAAACTAGATAATTATTGTACTAAGAGTAAAGTATATATTTTGTATTTTATACACTTCAGTTATGTTTTCGGATAGTGAATTTAGGAGTTGACAAGGGTTATATATGTAAAATAACAGATAAAATCTGTAAATTATCAATCTGCCTATACATTATGATTCTTTATTTGTACATCTCATTCATCACCCATTTATATTGTTTTGGATGAGATCACTATTGTGATTGTGTCCCATAGATACAATTGCTAATACAATCTTATTTTCTAAATTCAAATTTTCTTAGGCTAATTCTTAGTTGACCCAATATAAAATTGTGGCTATTATCCATCACTATATGCATTAATTCATTGGAATAGTAGACTGGTTGTCATATTTAAAGACATGTCTTAGGCCATGATCATATCATACCAGTACATCATTATGGAGGGATATAGAGAAATCACTTGACATTGGATTCATACATACCAAAGAATACTCACCATAGCTTGCATCAACACTCAATGAACAATGTTTTGCACTATCATTTTTCTATCACTGTGGAAAGAAAGAGTAGGAGGCTTGACTAAGGCATGGGGATGCATCAAACTTAAACCTTTACATAGAAAGCCCCTAAAGGTGTTCCTCAACACCAAACTATTCCAAATCAACTAGGAAGTAAGGCGAGCAACTTCCTCAAATTTATAGACATACAAGACATGATAATAAAAAATGACATAATTACATATATTC
This sequence comes from Thuja plicata, assembly GCA_018584345.1. Taxonomy (NCBI): domain Eukaryota; kingdom Viridiplantae; phylum Streptophyta; class Pinopsida; order Cupressales; family Cupressaceae; genus Thuja; species Thuja plicata. The sequence continues at coordinate 809,026 of MU226742.1, read as the reverse complement.
ACTAGGATACAACAACAATTCTATCCACCAACTCAAAACAACTAGGTTAAGTTGTAATAATTATCTCTACACATTGCTAGCCTTTGATCCAATGCCACAATTAGTTTTTGGCAACACATTATTCAAGTGATTATAATCATCCTTTCTCTTGTAGATTTATTTTACATGTCTTGTGATTGTGTTAGCTATTTGTAATAATATAAGTAATGATTGTATTTACTTAAAATACCATTTGTTAGACCTAAATTAATCTTTCTAGTAAGGGAAATATAAAAGGCTACCTATTAGGGTTTATTTATCCCTAGCTGTATCTGGCTAACTCAACATGTCTTGCATTGCATCTCTTATAGTTTTCTCTAGTATTTTTGCTAACATACAATATAACTAGCAATCGCACCTTAGGGTGCAATAGGTACGCCGAAGAGATATTGAAAGTCAATTAGGCAAAATATTTGGTGTATTTTCTTTCATAGATTTGTGTAACTAATAAGGTTAGCTGGAAGACTATTTAGTCCATGATGTTTTGTGAGATAGGTTTGAAGAGAGAAACTTGATAGCTACATAAATAAATATAAAAATGTCAAATTAGGAAGATAATCATGCTCCATTACCATAAAATTTAACCTTAAACCTTATCACAAAAATTAAACCATAATCCTAAGATCATAACCCAAACTCTAAACACAACTCTAACCCTAATCATTACATAAACCTAAACCATTATCATAACCCTAAGCCTAATAAAAACCCTAACTTTAACCATAAAACTAACCCTATTCCTAAATCTAACCTCAGTCCCAACTTTAACCCTAACCGTAAGTAAAAATCCTAACCCTAACCATAATACTAACCATGATGTAATCCTTTTCCCTCATCGCAATTATAATCCTAAACTGTAACCCCAACCCCAACCCTAACCCAAACAATAAACCCTAATCCTAAACAAGATCATAACCCAAACTGTGAACTCAATCCTAACCCTATCCAGGGTGTCAACCTAAACTTGTATCCTAACCCTAACACTAAATATTAACTCTAATCAAAACCTAACCCTAACCATAATTACAAGCATGATATAAACCTTAAACTTAACCATAATCGTAATCGTAAACCCTGATCCTAATCTTAAGCAAGATCATAATCCAAACTTTAAACACAACCCTGACCCTAATCATGACATATTAGTAAGATTTAATATATTAAGTTAATATATTATACATAATAACATAGCAATTATTCAATTAAATAAATATTTTATATTCATTATAAGATATTGTATTTAATAATTTTAATATAATATATAATATATAATAATAAGTATACTTATTATATTATAATAAACAATGTCTGCACCAAGTTGTGGACCAAAAAAGTGGACACACCTTTAAAAAAATTTCAAATTTTCAATAACCCGATCGGGTTATTGAAAATTTGAAATCGTTCTAGGCTTGGTAAACCAAGCCTAGAATATATTATAAAAAATTGTGTGTGGCTCAAAACCCGATCGGGTTATGAGGAATTTCTCATAACCCGATCAGGTTATGAGGAATTTTTCATAACCCGATTGGGTTACGTGACTCATTGAGTCTTTAATAACCCGATTGGGTTATGAGAAACATAACAAAAACATAACAGCCCGCGGCTTAGGCCATTTTTTAATGCCTAAACCGCGGAGCAGAAGTGTGGAGGAGATTAAACAGTAGCAAAACCCGATCGTGTTTTGCACAAAACACAATTTAATTGAGATTTTCAACCAATGGCGCCCCGTAACAAAGGTAAGTTTGTTTGTTTTTGTTGTTTTTTTTTTTTTTTTTTCGCAATTGTAATCAAATTAGGTTATTTTATTGATTTTTTGTTTTCTTTTATTAATTTTATTCCAGATTCATCAAACAACCCAAAAAAATGAAAACGAAATGAAAGACCACCCCCCGTAGAAGCACCATCATTGCCACCTATAAACCCTCAACAACCCTCGCCACCCATAAACCCTCAACCACAATCTCCACCTGTAAACCCTCCGCAAAATTCTCCTCCTCCACAACCATCGCCACCCGTACGCCCTCCACATGTGTCGTTGGGTCATGTAGATGCATCATAAGAAGACCTTGTGCAATGCCTTAACCAAAATAGTGCACAAATTAATATATTGGTCAATAGGTTGAAGGCTTCTGGTCTTCAACATCACTCTACCCTCGCCACTACATTAGAAAAAATGTCCAATAGTGCAAATGATGTGTCTCAAGAGGTGACAAAATGGGGTTCGTGGAGGGATAGGTGTCGTACATTTTATGCTGATGGTTTATCCTATGAGGATGTGAAAAGAAAAGGCATAGAAAAACGTGACATATGTGCCATTTTTATCGATCCTAATACTAGCAATTCCCTAGAAATTAACACAAAATGATTTCCTATACATTGGTGTGTTCATAGGGGGATGAAATCAGCTTTCTGGGATAGGTGGTACATGGTATTTGACCAACCACCTTGTAATAATAATGAGGTTCCTTTATATTTTTTGAGGAAGCTATACTGTGAGTTTATCATTGGCGAGAAGCCAAATTACTTTGACTTTCGTGAGTTCTAGGGTAGAGGGAGAGGCTCTGCGTAGGATAGACCTGGGGCACATAGGATTACCCGACCACAAGAGAGGAGGCGTACTGCGAGAAAACTCCTCATTCATGTTGTGGTCCCAGTAGTTGTGAATGAGTCTATGGATATATAGACTCTTCATGCAGCTGCATCATTGACTAATGTCATTATCCAACATGGCACTCAGTTAGTTGGAGAGGATGGATCAGTTCCACCTCCATCCTCATCAGATGCGCCATTAGGATCATCCCATCCTGTGCCAGGTCCATCACCATCAGATGCACCATTAGGATCATCTCAGCCCGTGCGAGATCCATTATCATCAGATACATTTCCAGGGTCAGCCCGACCCATTGAGCATATCTGCATCAGTTGTAATGGTATATGTGATGGAGTAGATAGCCAGGCGAGTGCGGATGGTTCGACATCCCATTCATGTGTACATTGTGGCAAAAGATGTTAGGCATCCACTACTGAGGATGTGGCCCTCACAGATGATCTGTTGTCGATGGTGTATTGTTCAGAGCTGAGACAAGTTTGTTTAAATTTGTGTTTTGACATGTTATTTTAATTAATTACCTAAATCTGTTAAAAGTAAATAAAATTTTATGTATAGAAGAATCTAAATTGATACATGAATAATATACATTGCAGGGTGCAGC
>MU226742.1:782975-798543 GCA_018584345.1 Thuja plicata | reverse complement strand
CAGGAGCTTAATAAAAATATTTTAAAATGAGGAAACATAAGATATCCAGCTCATGAGAACCAAAGCTTTCTATCCAACAGTTCTGACTTTAGTCAAGGAAACTGTTATGCCCCTAGTTTGTTTGATAACAAAGTTGTTTTGATGCTGTTTTGAGCAAAAAATTAATTGATGATAGTGTGATCATGCCCCCTCAGGAAAAAAATTGAAGGAAAAGAATAAAATCCCTTAGTTGAAAGAACGTATCACTTGCAGGAAGCAATTTAGGACAAGAAAGAACAGAGTACCAAGTTAAAAATAAACACACAAGTACCAAGTTAATTACGTAAAAATATGAGTGATAAGATTGATAAAATGATGTTAGACCAAGATGTATGATAAAATGTGCAGTATTGACCGATGTTTGGAACTAATGAAGCAAATCTGTAGTTTTTGAAATCATCATAAGAATGGTACTATGCTACTGAAAACATCCTGTGCACCTTCGATTTGGTTCCCGATTGATCAGAAAGAGAACAAAAATGTAGTTGTAGTTGTCTGGGAGGAGTTTCAGAACTCCTAAATGGCTCAAAAGACCAATAGAAGCCTCAAAAATTACTATTTCACTTTTCATTTTCACTTTCCTCCATAGTAATTCAAAGAGCTCTACAGAGAAGATGGTAGTCCCTGTGAGGAAGCATCATTTCGAGATGAGCCATTGACATCAGCACCCAGTCGACTACCCACCACCGGTAAGTGCTCGACAAACTACCTTGTAAATTTTGCAAATTTTAATTTTATGCAGTTTTGTAGCTTTTATAGCCCTTGTAATTTTGAATCACATCCGAGATTTTGGATCGCAACCTACAAATCCCATGTGGCATCCAGTTTTTCCCGGATCACATCTAGTTTTTCTGGATTCCTGTGTCGCATCTAGGATACCCTAGATCACATCTGTTTTCATTATTTTTGGCTTGTTTTTAGGTGAAATTCATCAGTGTGTTGTACCCTATATGCTTAGGCTCATACCTGGTATTTAGGATTGCATCCCGTATTTTGGGGATCGCATCCTGTAAACTCCATCACTTCCTGTATTTTGGGGATCGCATCCAGCAAAATGGATCGCACCCTTCTGTTTCAAAATTGTATCTGGTTAGGAGACTTAGAATTTGAATCTTTCAGACCTGTTTGTGTGTTTCAAACTTGGAATCACTCAGCTGATTAGGAGTCTGCCCCTTTGTTGTAGATAGGATACTGATGTATTGTCATTTTTGTCCAAAACAGGCCCAGTTTGAGGTAGTCAAATTTTGCGGCACTTACCCTAGTCGTGTACTTGCATTGTCTGGACAGATGTCGGATGATGAGAAGACTACCGTGATCCAATGTGGATTGCATTCGTTGATGGGTTTACCTGAGATCGGGGTAAACCATGGGTTGTTGACTACTCTAGCCGAGAGATGGCACTCAAAGCACAGCACCTTTCATTTGCTGACTGGTGAGATTACAATGACTCCGAAGGATGTCTGGCAGATACTTCAGGTGCCGATGATCAGGCATGAGGTACGATTTGAGTTGAGGACGACCGTGGCCATTGGTGCTGTGCGTAGATATTTCCGGGATGACACCATCGACCAGAGATATCTGTCTTGGGATTATATGGTCGATCATTACGATCGATTATCTATGTACTTAGCAGGTTTGGTAGGCGACATCCTCATGCCAGATAGGGGTCAACATGGATTTATAGTTGGCTGGGTAGATATGATAGAGCATATGGTTACCCACTGACGGAGATTTACATGGGGTAGCTGTATCCTATCCCATATGTATAGAGAGCTGCATGAGATAGTATATCACTGTACTCGGAGCATGACCGTGGGCATTCTTATTCTCCAAATTTGGGCCTGGGAGCACATCCCTATGACATGGCCGATTGTAGATAGACAGAGGGCACCAGAGAAACCCTATTTTTATATGTATGCAGGTCTTCTTCAGCAGCCCCATCTGGGAAAGGTCGAGTATTGGCACCGCTTGTTCGATGATATGACAGAGGTCATTTGGAGGCCATATTTAGATTGCGAGGTGTGGACCTTAGATGCATGATAGGTACCTTACTTATGTTAGAGCCAATATCTTATTGGCAGGACCAGATATATCATAGAGAGGTTTGTGATCACCAGAGTGCTGAGACAATACAGTCATTGGCAGGGTAGGACAGAGGACATTATTGTATATGCCTAGACCAGAGATGAGACACCATTATGGGGGGCATAGTTACAGTATGAGACAGCTCACTAGGAGATCCATGATATGGTGGAAGTAGACTGGGATCTCTGTCCTAATGTAGCTGATGCAGGTGTGTTGGACGGATATGCTGCTGAGATGCTTTAGTACCCCTTTCCTCGATTTACTATTTTTGAGGAGATCATTCTTCGTATAGAGGAGCCCTTAGACTATGATCCTGATGATCGACTAGCCAGGGGTAGGGGAGGAGCATAGAGAGACAAGGATCTTGGAAGACATGGAGGTCATGATGATGGTAGGGATGGTAGAGATGTCAGGCATCCTCCTCCCGATGATGGTCATGATGGAGATGATAGGGGTGGTGGTGGTGAGGCAGTGGATATAGGTGGAGCCAGTGGCAGCGGGCAAGATAGTCGCCAGAGGTTTAGATTTGTGGCCGCTCGGAGAGATACTGGTCCATTGCTTACAAGAGAGCATCAGCAACAGAGGTGGCAGGGGTCATAGGATAGACCACCAGATAGAGGACAGGATAGGTCCCAAGAGCAGGATACAGGTAGAGATAGAGACCCTCTGTCTAGATGTGAGCAGAAGAGGGAGAAGCTCTGAGCTAGGACTACAGTATTGGAGGCCCGAGTTACTACTACAGATGCCTTACTGGCGGACATGGATATACAACTGGAGAGATTGAGAGAAGAGAGGGATAGGAAAGGTGAGATTCTTAGAGCTGAGAGAGATGCACATGCCCAGACAATGGTTCATCATGGGCAGAGGGCCACTTATTATTATGCCTTGTATCATGCAACAGTTTTGGAGGGCTAGAGAGCACCTTATTTTTCACGACTAGCTCAACAGTCAGAGGGGGACATGCCACCTCTAGCATCTCCTTTTGTACCACCTCCTCCTCCTGATCAGGGAGAGGGGGCCAGACAAATTTGATTTTTGTATTATCTTTATGACATGTATCTTGAGATTATATTTGTATATCTAGATCCTGCTGAGATCCCCCTTTTTTGTATATGAGATTCATACATGTATATCTGATTCATTTTGGTTCACTGATACTCTGATACTTTTTATGCATACTATGTCATATTTTTATCTGTACTATGTTGTGATGATATATATATCTGATGCAACTTTCCTATTTCTGACATGTTTCATGAGTTCCCTTTGCTTTCATAGATGTGATAGATGCACTTTGCACATGTGATGATATCTTGGTCTCTTTGATGAGTTAGATTTAGATGATGACATCATTTTATGTATGTGTCGAGTCATTACTGATATAAATATGTGTTGAAATGGTACACATGTGAAAGTGCAAATATATGTTTCTTTTCAATTTTTCTTTCACACAATATAGATGTATGGATGCACTTTAGGATAAAAAGTAAAAAATGCAATACATGAATGCTTTATTTTTGTATTTTTCTGTTGCTTCTTTTCAATGAATGCAAAATGTATGCTATGGATGTGCAACGATATTTGATATCAGTAATATTGATGATGTTATTAACTTGGTTTTGAGAAGAAGATAGAAATCATTTTTGAGCTCAAAAATTCCTTATGCTTTTATGTATCATGCAATCTCTAAATGTAGCTATATGCAGACTCTAAGGACTTTGTCACTAGTATGAAAATGTATAGATTTTTATCATCATTGGGCATTATTTGGAATGGATACCACCTGATAGTACAACCATCATTAATACCCACTGATATTATGAAAGTATGAATACTATGTTTTCTTGAAATGTCGGAAATAGACTTATGCATCAAGGCATAGAAGCTAGGATAACAAAATAGTCACCTTCCTTTTAATATACCAAATTTTGATTAAGGCAAGATATTGGACCCACAATGACCTTGAAAATTCATATCCTTGGGTACATTATGATTTGTATACCTTAGTGAGACTCTGGATCAGAAAATAGACAAGGATATTGTTTCAACCTCACCATAGTTTACACATAATGAAGATCAAGATATATGCGGCTATCCACCCATAGTGGCAGCTCTTATCATAAACATCCAAGTTAGGTGAAATTTATAGGATTATTTGGAACAATAACCATATGCAGAAAATCAAGAAAACATTATGCCCCCAATCCTTGCGACTCTTTGTCTTTGCGCAGACGTCATTGAGTAACTAAGAAGACATAATAAATCATCAATTGTGAATCAAGCTAATAAAATTTACAATTACTTAGATGCCCCTAGTTGAAAACATCATCAGGACATGAAAGAATCATAATCAAACCAATATCAAACTGTGTATTTAGATAGTACTTGTTCATTCATATGTCAAACACAGTGGAGATTCATCTATTAGGAAACTGGAATATAAGCAATATGGTGTCCTATGTCTGTGCATTGATAAGATAATCTGTTCATGTCTACGATCCAATATAGCCTTGTAGGAACGCTGTGACTATAAATGTCGTGTCTAGATATGTGATGTTTGAAAAGGGATCCTTGTTTTAGAAAGTGACATTTGTTGTGCATGTATCAAGAAACATTGTGTTCATGAGGAAAAACCATCCTAGAGCGACCTAGGAATCGTAACCTACTATGCCAACAAAGATGCCCCTAGTGCAGAATGACTTATTCCTAAGATGTAAATGTAGACAAATCCCAAGCGAGGATAAGATAGCTAGTTAGGAAAATGAAGTCAGCGTATGAGCACATGCATACTTATGATAGCCTAGTATCAGTAGTGCATTGATAGATGGAGTACATAACACAAGTGATGCCTGATTACCAGGTTTTCACCACTCGGCAAGATGCTTTTTTTCTTTTTCTGCTACCAAGATACCTGTTTTACCAGGTGTTCATCAAGGCACTTTTCTCTTTTTCAATTTTTTTGCTATTTTTGCTTTTTTGAATGTTTTTGTAGATTCAAGGTGCCTGTTTACCAGGTTTTCACCAAGGATACCCTTTTTGTAGGATCTTTTCCACTATTTTTTGATTTCTTCAGGATCAATTTTCTGAATGTTTTTGGTATTTTGTGAGACCTTTTTGTTGTACAGACTCTGCTAGCCGAACATTAAGCATAGAACCACTTCAAATGTATAGTGTTGATAGGATATGGAAGAACATCTCCCTCAGGTGTAGCTAATTGATAAGCTCTAGTCCCAAAAGTAGCAGTGATAACATAAGGTCCTAGCTAGTTAGGTTCAAATTTCCCTTTTTGTTCTCTATTTGGCTGGTTGTTAGGATTCTCCTTGAGGACATCTCCTACTTCAAATTTGCATGGTTTGACCTTTTTGTTGTAAACTTTGGACATACATGCTTGATACACTTTGAGGTGATCGAATTCTTGTTGTCTGCGCTCATCTAGTAAGTCCAGAGAATTTACCCTATCTATGCAGTACTGCTCGTCAGTAACAAGACCTTGTAAAGATATCCGCAAAGATGGGATTTCAACCTCAATGGGTAGTACTACTTCAGCGCCATAGACTAGAGAAAATGGTGTGGCTCTAGTTGGTGTTTGGATGCTTGTTCTATAGGCCCATAGTGTCTGATTTAGTTGTAGGTGCTAGTCTCTGCCATACTTGCTCACAGTTCTGTGTAGAATTTTGAGAATATTCTTGTTGGATGCCTCAACCTCTCCATTACCTTGAGGATAATAGATTGAGGAGAAATGTTGAGTGATATGGAACTATTCACAAAGGTCATAAATGTATTGATTTTTAAATTGGCCCACATTGTCTGTTACAATTGAAGAGGGTATCCCATATCTACAAATAATGTAGTTCAGAATGAACATAGCCACCTATTTGCCAATGGCTTTGATTAGCGGCATGACCTTGACCCACTTTGTGAAATACTCAGTGGTCGTAATGATGAACTTGTGTCCATTTGAAGAGTTGGGATATATTTTTCCAACCAAGTCAAAGGCCCATTGCTGAAATGGCCAATGTGTTATGAAAGGTAGAAGTTCTCTGGCAGGAGCATGGATAAGGTTTCCATGTGTCTGGCATTTAAGACATGCTTTTGAAAATTGAATATCATCTCTCTCCATGGTAGGCCAATAATAGCCTGCTCTGAGCAGTTTCTTGGCTAATGAAAAGTCTTTCAAGTGTGATCCACATACACCTTCGTGGACCTCTTTTAATGCTAGATCAGACTCTTCAAGTTCTAAACACTGAAGAAGTGTACCGTCGAGACTGCATTGATATAGGTTGTTAGTTATGAGGATGTAACGCGATGTTGTCCTAGTCAGGGATCTTTTCTCATTTCTGAATAGATTACCAGGAATGGTTTGGTCAGAAAAGTAAGCAATGATATTGGCATACCGGGACTGATCTTGGGTATTCAAGGCACATATTGCCTGGTATTCAGGGGTATCAAAGGTAGGATAGGATATTTCTTCCACCAAGAAGTCATAGTGGAATTTATTTTCTTCTAGTTGTAACATAGATGCTAAGGTATCCATAGCATCTATAGCTTTGTTCTCTGATCTTGGTATATGCTGGAAGGTGACGAAGACAAAATATTTCTTCAGGTCATCAACTAGTTGCTTGTAGGGTATCAAATTTTCATCTTTCATTTGATACTCCCCATTGACCTGATTGATAATTAGTTGGGAGTCACCATATACGTGTAACTCTATGATCCTCCATTGCATAGCTAGCTTAAGGCCGTTTAGCAAGGATTCATATTCTGAGATATTGTTGGTGCATGGAAACATCAATTTGTAAGACTTGGGAATCTTGTAACCTTGAGGAGTTATGAATAGGACCCCGACTCCAGAGCCTTGTTGAGTGAATGAATTGTCAAAGTACATCTTCCATGGATATTCAGTTAGATGCATGATTGTTTCATCAGTGAATTCAATGAGTAAAGGTTCATCATCCTAGAGTGGTGAATCTTCCAATTGATCTGCAAGGACCTATCCTTTGATAGCCTTTCGTTCGACATATTCAATGTCAAACTCACTTAGAATTATGACCCATTTTGCCAAATGTCCTGTTAATGCTATTCTACTCAAAAGATACTTTAGAGGATCAATTTTAGCAATGAGCTTCACTGTATGAGAGATCATGTAGTGCCTCAATTTTTGTGATGCAAAGAGAACTACTAAGCATGCTTTTTCAATAATACTATAATTGAGCTCATAAGAAACCACTGTTCTACTAATGTAATAGATAGCCCTTTCTTTCTTGGTTTCATCTTCTTGTGCCAGCAATACTCCTAGGGATGTAACTATGGCTGAAATGTATAGGAGTAGGGGCTTTCCATGAATAGGCACCATAAGGATAGGAGGAGCAGCCAAGTATCCCTTCAATTCTCTGAAGTTTGCTTCGCAGTGTTCATCCCATTTGAAGGTAACCCCTTTATGTAGTAGCTTAGTAAAGGGTTGTGCCCTATCTGCAAGTTGGGACATGAATCTCCTAATGGACTGGAGTCTCCCTTGTAGTGTCCTCATTTGATTGATGTTTCATGGAGGATTCATCTCTAGAATAGCCTTCACCTTTGCAGGATCTACCTCGATTCCCTTCGCGGATACTATGAATCCTAGGAGTTTCCCTGATTGGACCCCAAAGGCACATTTCTTAGGATTGAGCCTAAGTTGAAACTGTTCCATTCGATCCAAGATCTTTCTTAAGTCAGCAATGTGAGTACCTCTTTCTTTGGATTTAGCCAATGTGTCATCTACATAATCCTCCATGTTCTTGTGCATCATGTCATGGAATATAGTCATCATGGCTCTTTGATATGTTGCGCCGACATTCTTTAACCCGAAAGGCATGACATTCTAGAAAAAAGTGCCCCATGCGCATGTGAATGCAGTTTTCTCTTGATCCTGAGGGGCAATTTTGATTTGATTATAGCCCGAGAATCCATCCATTAATGAATACATCTGAAATCCTACCGTAAGGTCTATGATCATGTCAATGTTTGGTAGAGGGAAGTCATCCTTCAGACATTATTTGTTTAGGTCTTTGAAGTCTACACAGATCCTGATAGATTTATTAGATTTAGAGACAGGGACTACATTGGAGATCCACCCTGCATAGGCAATGACTCAAATAAACCCAGCTTTCAATAACTTTTCTAGCTCTATTTTTACCAATAATGCAACATGAGGATGCATTTTCCTAAGTTTTTGTTTTACAAGCTTGATCCCAGGAGCTATAGATAAGTGGTGCATGATGGGATTAGGATCTAGCCCTAGCATATCAGTATAAGACCATGCAAAGTTGATCTTCTTCTCTTTCAGGAACTCTATGAACTGTACCTTCTCCTCTTCTGATAAAGATTGTGAAAGATGAACTATTTGAGGATTTTCAATAGTGCCCAAGTTTACTGGTTGTGTTGGTTCAATCAGCACTGAAGACCTTTCCTGAAAGTGTTTGGGGAGGATATCAAGAGCCTCATCCTTTGGTTCCTCTAAGAGGTTTTCACCATCGGATACATCTTTTTTCTTTACTATTTTGGGATCTGATATTGCCACAAAGTGGTTTTCACCATCAGTCTTCTTTTTCTCTTTATTTTTCAGTTTGTGACTAAGAAACCTGATATCCTCCTATGACATGTTCTCACTCCTTGCATTGGTGGAAGAAGGGTAAGATTCACAAGCATTGAGATAACAAGCTAGGGTGTGGTCATTGGGAAAGTCGAGGATAGGAGTAAGATCTATTTTAGTCCAATCAATTAGGTCTGGAAGTACCATTGTTAGGGAATCAGACTTTGGGAAGGACATCATCATGTTAGCATCAAGACCATTAACAAACATGACACGATCTATTAAGTTAATCTCTTCAATATTTAGATCAATAAGAGTGAGATTGTCATTAAAAGGGTCATTGTTAGTCATATGCGCACCAAACTCTAGCGACTTGTCAGTAGAAATCTCATCATCATCTCTTCGTAAAAGGAGGCTTCTTGCTTGTAGCCTATGAAATTATTCTAGACTTGTGTCTCCATCAATGATCGAGGGAAGGAACTCTTCTTCTACTTCAGGAGGATCAGTATCATTGGGAGTAGTGTCAGATCATTTACTAGGAGCTGAAGGAGACGCAAACATGTGAATTGCATCTATTCCAATATCTTCAGTGGCGACATATAGCTCTTCCCATTCATAGTCATGAGAGTCCATGACATCATCATCAGATCTGTTTAATTATTCAGCAATGGTTATCTGATGTACCCGGTTAGCTTCTTGTAGATCAAAATGTGGGAGATGTAGAACATGTGAAATTGTGACCAATTGCCCCCAGTTAGGATGTAAATCCTATTGTCAGGGTGTCTCTTGAGTAATTGTTGCTATGGTGTATCCTACCTCTTGAATGGGAGGTTATGCTAGTAAAGGGGTGTGAAGATCTTGTGGTACCTCAAAGATGGGTACATAGCGTTCTCCTTGGTAGTTGGGGTCCTGTGTGCCAACATGTAACAATCTTTCATAGGACCATTGCTCTAATTTGTTTGTTCCATCACTCCCTTTATCTGAGTGTGGACTCTCTTTTGAAAAGGGTTTATCAATTTTAACATTAAAACCCAGTCCTATTTTATCTCTGGTATTCTGGAACTCCATGGGTATAGGTTCAATAAGCCCTCGTCCTATGTCATTTAGAGGTCCCTTTCCTTTGTAACCCATTCGTGTGAGGAAATCATATCCCTTTCCATACTGTTCTGGGGATATCTTCACATGTTTGATTTCAGCCTCCACTGGTTCTCCTTTGTAAAGCCAGTCCAAGACTGCCTGTTCTTCTATGTTATCTAAAGAAGATGTGGATGCCTTTATCATGCCAGTTGCTTTGTGTACTTCTGGCTCCTTGGATGCTATAGGTGTGAATATTGAGGAAGGTTTTCCATAGGATCTCGGTGACATCAAAAGTTCTGTCAATGAAGGAGTCAGGTCCAACTTGTACTCTCCCATACCTGTTTCCTCAAGTTTTAAGGTGTTGCTAAAACTCTTCATAACCATGTCCTTGGTAGTTTCAGGAGCAACTGCATCCATAACCTCTTTATTGTGTGGGATCATGCTACCTGCTTTAATATTGTTGCAAGTGTAGTTAGCATCTGCAGGAATCGTCACTTCCACCCCATTATGTGGGAATTTTATGCATTGGTGGTAAGTGGATGGTATAGCTTGCATTTCATGAATCCATGGTTTCCCTAGTAGGATATTGTAGGACAATGGTAGATCCAGAACTTGAAATATGATGTTCCTCTCAATCGGTCTGACCCTGATAGGTAGAACAATAAGGCCTCTGGAGGATCTTTCATCCTCATCATAAGATTTGATGGTTATCTTGCTTCTAGAGTCAATTGTTTGTTCTAAGAGACCCAGTTTCTTGATTGGATCCAGTGTACAAATATTCAATCTTGCACCTCCATCTATCAACACGCGTCTAACATGAGATTTATGAATAAGGAATTCAATATGGAGGGATTGATTATGTGGATGTGTTAATGACTTATCATCCTCTTTAGAAAAGGAGAGGTAGTGTGGCATTGAGATGTGATTGACCATCGCTTGGAACTTTTCTATATCAATATCCTTTGGAACATTAGCAGCGTGTAGAGATTTTTCTAGGATTTCCCTATGTACTGTGGATATCTTGAGAAACTCAAAAATAGAAATTGTGGTAGAGGTTCATTGCAATTGGTCTACCAAGTCATATTTTTCTCCAGGAATAGTGACCACGTATTTTTCTGCTGGTTTAGGAATAGTTACAATAGGAACCTTGGATGTTGATGTTGATGTCGGTTTTGGAGGTCCTTTGATTGTAACCTATGCTTGGCTCCATGTCACAACATTTGAGTGGAATGAGACACCTTTGATTGTGACCACATTGATGGATTCAGTTTTAATGTCAAGCATATTAATCACATTGTCATTTTTGGAAGAGGTGTAGTTTACCTCATTACTCTTCCCTTTAGATGTCTCTCCTTGATTGTAATTAGGAAAGGGTTTGTTGAATGCTATATGATCTTCATTGGTAGTATGTCCATCTACTTTGATCTTACCTCCTTCGATGAGGTCTTGGATGACATGCTTGAGCTTAAGGCAATTATTAGTCTTGTGTCCCTTGTTTTTGTGGAAGACACAATAGGAATTATCATCCCACCACCTAGGTTTGACCATTGGTTCCCATGGTTTACAATCGAGAATTGTAAGAACTTTTTTATCCAACAATGTTTTTAGAATAGTGTCAAGAGGCTCTCCTAAAGGAGTGAATGTCCTTTGGGGTTTTGAAGTCCACGTTCTTCCCTTGTTATTATCATTGTTTGCTTTGGGTACGGGAGGTGTTACCTTAGCATCCTTTCTTGCTTGCATGCTATTAGTTAGATTGAATACCTTGGGTTTAGGATTAATGTTAGAGGCAACAATCACTCCATCATTAACAACATTCTTGTTTTTTTTCCACCATTTAGGCTTGGAGTTGGAGTTGTTGGTCTTGTTTTTGTTTTGAAGGGTGATCTCTCCCCTTTTGACCATGACTTCCTCAATACATAGGGCATTATTAATCATCCTTTCGAAGCTAGGAGAGTCTTGCATTTGTAGAGCATAGTTCAATTCAGGCACTAGATTATTAATGAAGATCTCCATCTTCTCTGTTTCAGGAATGGCCCTTGAATATCGTACAAAAATCTTCCTCCATATAATTTGTAGGAAGTGTGTGAATGATTCTCCAGTTCGTTGTTTGGTGTTACATAGGTCCATCATAGTTACATCATGTTGGATGTTGTAGGAGTAATGTTGAATGCATCGTTAGATTAACTCCTCAAATGTCTTGACCTTAGGGTTCAGTTTTGAAAACCACTCCATGGCATTTCCTCCTAAACTTCCTAGAAATAGCTGCATGAGGTATGTAGGTTCATGCATGTACTCAATGCTTAGAGCACAAAATTCCCTCACATGGTCGTGTGGGTCAGTCTCTCCCATGTACTTGTCATACTTTGGTCTCACAATATTGGGAGGAAATGGGACCATCGTAATACTCTTATCAAAAGGAAATGGACAAATGGTGTCCAAAGAGTATTGTGTTTTGGGTTTCTCTTTCTCTTGTTTGAGGTTTATAAGCTCTGTTTGCATTGAATTGAGTTTTTTTGTGAGGATAGATATCGGATTTGGTACTTCCTTTTCCTTGAGCTTTTCCATGTCATCATCTTTGGGTAAATTAACACCTGTGGATGCTAGATGGAGGAAGTACTTTTCTTTATCATCATTAATGATTTGTTCCAATATCTTGTGGAACCTCTTACTCTGTTTAAGTTTTTTGTACTCATCTTTGGGGATCTCTCCTTCACTATCTGATCCAAATGGGTTATGTTCAAATTTGGGTCTTTCTTCTTCATCTGTATCTTCGGGATTTTTACCATTGTTATACTCCTCAAAAACCTCACTCCATCTACGAGTGTTGCTATCCATTTGAGGGGAATCTAGAATGAGTAGGGAACTATGAGAAGTTTCTCCTTGAAAGTGTGGTGTTTTAGGAGGCATTTTTGTTCCTTTAGACATGTACTTGTTCCATCTTGTGTTAACCATGAAGTTGTTTCTCAACTTTTGTCAACGTTTTCCCAATAATGCAAGTGAGGATTTTAGATCGTTCAAGTGGGCGTGTCTAGGTAAAAGTAACTGTTTATAGTTGGTGGATGTAAATGATTCCAGTGTTAGAGGGTTAGAATGCCCTGATAGTGAGCTGGGAACCAAGTTGTTGGTAGAAAGTGGGTAGACCACACGTATTGAACTGATCGTGAAAGACTGACTGAGCATGCAAGGTAGACATTTCAAAAGTGTTTTGAAATTTCAATAGGTAGACCAGAAGAGACAACAGGAACCAGTTAAAGAGATAAAAGGGTATCCTAATCAACTGATACTTTCTAAGAAAAAATTATACAAGTACCCACTGTCCTGAATGCGAGCTCCCAGATGCGAGCCTCTGATGACACTAGATGCGAGCCTAGAATCTGGATGCGACTATGTGCTGACTAAATGTGAGCCAGAATACCAAATACTAGATGCAATTTGGGAAATCTGGGATGTGATCTTATGATGTCTTTGTTAGTTCTAAAAAGTTTGTTTTCAAAGTGCGTGAAGTTTCTTGTTTCCAGATTGTGTTAAGAGGTGTCGTAATGTGTGAAAAACACTTGTACTCCAGGGTTTAAAATTTGTTGATTATTTCAAGGAGCTTATCTTTTTATTGATATTTTGAGCACGTCAGATAGATTTGCTTTGTTATGGAGGTGAAACAGACACTCATCTTTTCCTATTCTCTAGGCGGAGGATGAAAATATTTTCTTGTTGACTTAGGTACACACTCAAATGCTAATCAGAATACAACCATTGCCAAGCACGCAATGGATCCAGTCATGATGCTGTATTAGCTGACTCCAAATGCAAGTGAGGGCACAATAGGACGAGTATCTTGGGGAAAGTACTTTTTGCCTTGCACAAATATTATCACCCTTTCGGGGATGAATCAAGAATTATTTCAGTTGAATTTGTTGTAGATTATTAGGCAATCCATTCAAAACCGTCCCCCATAGAATTGTACAAGGCAAAATTCAGGTGTATAGCCCTATGAGTACCCGAATATATGTAGTCTCACAAGAAAGATTCAAATATCTCCACTCTACATATACCTAGATATGTTAAAGGAATGATGTCAAAATTCCATAAACAAAACCGGCTCCATCTTCCGAGGCTTTAGCCTATGAGGAAGCAACTATTTATAGTGAGTTGGAAGGGTTGGCGTAAAACTTGTCCTCACTTGGGTCGTTCCCTGGAGATTTTTTCCTCAACCAATAGGCCATATACTATTTAAATATATGTACCTAGGATTGGTGAGCTTTGGATGTCTGGATTTCTGATTCTTCCGAAGAAGAAGAGCATACTCTCCTAATCTAAACCATTTTCTCCCAAAACACGTAAAGCAAAGTTCATTCCTTCAAGCTATGTTGAGCTTGATTTAGTTTGTTCCTATTTAAGAAAAATAGGATTGCTTAAAAGAAAGTTGCCTTGTTCAATTAGCCACAAAATTTAGTGAGTTGCTTGTCCGATTACTGATCCAAATTGAATTAAACGATTGAACTTGTTCTTTGATCCCACATATTTAGTGTTTTGATTGTCTAATTACTGAATCCAAAAATAAATTATATGATGTAGTTGTTCATTGAACCACAATATTTTAGTGATTTGTGTTGTTCATTTATTGATTCAAAAAGAATTAGGTGATGTGTTTTCTTGTTCAGTTAACTCCAAATTCCATTCAATCTATAAATTGATGTATGAGTTTTTGATTTTGCTTAAAAGGAAAAGAGCATAATCCTCTAGTCAGTTTAGTGATAGATTGGAAGATGTATCTTAATTTGGAAAGCAAGTAAATAGAAGTCAAGATTGGGGGGGGGTGGGTAACCTGAAAAACCAAGTTAGTATCTGTTTATGTTAACTCCCACAAAAACCTTTAAGAACAACCTGCAAACACTTGTTAGGCTGCAAGATACCAAAAAAATGCAACTTGTCAAAATGTTAGAGTTAGGCAAATGAAATGAACAAACTTTCTAACCAGATGTGAGCCTAAAATTTTACTGAATGTGATGCAGTATACTGTATGCGATTTTTCTTACCAGATGTGATAGTATGCTCCCTAGATGCAAGCCTGAACTGAAAATGATCTGGGAAATCTTGTATGCGAGCCTCATTTTTTGTAGTGCAATGGCGTATCCCAGATGTGATCTTGAATGGTAAAAAACAAGCCTATAACATAATTCTAGGCATGCAAATTAGTGAAAAAGTGTTAGAAAATGAGGCCAAGTTGGAAATCGAGCCCCACGATGGGCGCCATAAATGTGTGTGTATATTTGTGCACCTAATATCTACAACACATCACTTTAATAAGTCATTCTATTAGTGAAAAACAAGAGTTAAAGAACATATAAACCATAACATCGACTTATTTCTTTCTAACTAGGATGAGTGTAGCATGTAACATAAAAGCCCTTAGATTATGCTAAATACCAGTGACAAACAACTTAGCATGAAATGTTTAGTTTAAAACAAGCTATTATTCAATGAGCAATGCATATTAATCTACAAATGGAGATAATAACAATGTATGAGCATAAACTATGGAATGAAGTATGAGTCTAAGTCTATTCCAACAGCATAACAATGCATTTAGAATATGGGATGAAGACTTTTTTGCTCTAAAAATGGCTTCTATTTATAGAAGAATGAGAGAGAGAGAGGGGAGACAAGACTCATTTATGAGTTGAGGGACTCATTAATGGTGGTGTAAGAGCCATTAATGCCTTGAGCATTAATGAGGCATGGAGGAGACATGGGCTTAAGGCATCTTCATTAATGAGGCATTAATGAAAGCCTTAAAGAAGC
>MU226742.1:753186-763824 GCA_018584345.1 Thuja plicata | reverse complement strand
GCCAATACTGAGCATCAAGAACAATGTTTCGGAAGGAGTAGAGAGAAACAATAGAAGCTTCAAGCATCGAGGGGTTTGCATTTACTTGTCTTCCTTTCTCTTGTTTGTACATTTTATTGCTCATGTTTCTGTTATTCATTTTGTAGTTATTGTATACTTGATTTGCATTCACTCGTGAACCTTTGCTACTAACCCCCGCCTTTGGAAAGCTATGGGAAACCGGAGAGAGAGGCGTACACTATTAATTCAAGAAACTAAGATGATGAAAGATAAAGTTGAAAAGTTCAAGTTTATGAAAAATGGAAAATGTATTGGTAGCAGCTCGGAAGGAGCGTCGGGGGGCCTTGCAATCTTCTGGAATCAATCTAGTTTAGATTGTCATATTCTTAAAGAAGAAAAAAATTTCCTGGCAGTAAAGGTTCAAAGTATTAAGGATAACTTTGATTGGATATTGATTAATGTCTATGCTCCTAATATGAAAAATGGTAGACTCAAACTTTGGAAAAAATTACATGATCTCAAGCAAGTTTGTAACAACCCTAACTTCCTTATAACGGGAGACTTCAATACTCCTTTGAAGCAGCAAGATAAGTTTGGAGGTTGCCTATCTTAGGCTGAAAGTAGGGAGGACTTGATGGACTTCATCACTAAGGAAGGTTTGATGGATGTTGACCTAGAAGGATTAAGCTATACTTGGTCCAACCGTAGAGTGGGAGCAGATCTAATTCAAGTTAAGCTTGATAAAGCACTGATTAACCTGAAATGATATACAAGATTTTCTTGCTCTCTCACTTCCCTCACAAGGATTGGTTCGGATCATTTCCCAATCTCATTCTCAACGTCCTCTTTTTCTAGAAAAAGAAATGCTCCTTTTAGATTTGAAAAAATGTGGTTGGACCACCCTTACTTGGAGAATAAAATCAGAGAATGGTGGAATATAAAAGTGGATGGCACAATGATGTTTAAAGTAGTCAAGAAACTGGTTAATGTCAAGTATAATGTCAAAATCTGGAATAAGAATGTTTATGGGGATATCTTTCAAGCTAAAATAAAAACTCAAATGGAACTGAAAGAAATTCAGAATGTAATTCAAAAAAAGGGTTTAACAGATAATCTGAGATCTCAAGAAAATCAGGTTCTTGCGGATTACCACAACATAATAGAAAAAGAGGAGACTTTTTGGAGGCAGAGATCCAGATCTCTCTAGCTCAATTCTGGAGACAAGAATGCAAGATTCTTCCACCTTACAACTCTTAAACATAAAGCTTCTAACAAAGTTAACTCTCTATCGGCTCCTAGAGGAGTTATCACGAAGGAATAAGATATTAGGAAGGAAATGATGGAATATTTTGCTGGCCTCCTCTCTAAAGACAAAAATCTTGGAATGGAGGATCAAAGAAAACTTCTTGAATGTATTCTAGGAACTCTGGATTGCCAGGGTAACTCTTTTCTCAAAGCCATACCTTCGGATGCTGAAATCAAGAAGGCCATGCTCTCTTTTGAAGGAGAAAAATCCCCTGGGCCGGATGGTTTTCAGATGTTCTTCTTCCATCACTTCTTGAAAATTACTGGTAAAAATGTGTGCTCAGTGGTTAAAGAGTTTTTTGGTTCCAAATCTATTCTTAAAGAGCTAAACTCAACCTTCATAGCTCTTATTCTGAAGAAACTGGGAGCTAACACTGTGGATGGTTTCAGAACTATAAGCCTTTGTAATTATTTACATAAAATCATATCTAAGGTCCTTACTTCTAGAATATTGTGTATTCTACCTAATCTGATCTCTCCCCAGTAGAAGGGTTTTGTGTCGAGGAGACAAATTTTGGACTCTATTATGGTGGTTCATGAGAACATTCATTCTCTTAATGCGTCAAAAAAACAAGGTTTTATGATGAAATTAGATCTGTCGAAAGCCTATGATAGAGTGGATTGGGAGTTTCTCCACTGTGTCTTAAGATCCTTTGGCTTTGATGAAGTTGTGATCAAACTAATAATGCAGCTGGTCACCACTGTTTCTTCTTCAGTTCTTGTTAATGGGGGATCCTCTCACTTCTTCCACCCTACCAGAGGTTTGAGGCAAGGAGATCCCATATCCCCTATTTTATTTTCTATAATGGCTGAAATTCTAGGCAGATATATTCATAGCTTAGTGATAAAAGGCCAGATTTTAGGGTTGCAACTTTCCTCTGCTTTGCTGAGATGCTCTCATGAGAAATTTGTTGATGATACAATAATGATGGGTGAAGCTTCGGTTAAAGAAGCTAGAAATATGAAAATGGAGCTGACTATCTACACTAGAGCTTATGGTCAATTAATCAATTAGGAGAAAAGCTCTCTCTTCTTCTGTAATACTCCTGAAGCTAGACAAAGGAAGATATCCTCCATCCTAGGCTGTCAAATAGGGAACCTCCCGTCTCCTTACTTGGGCCTTCCTCTTTGTCTTAAGCCAGATGATTCATTCTAGAATATTATTATTGATAGATTTCATAAAAAACTAGTGGGATGGAAAGGAGCTACCCTTAGTCTTGCAGGGAGAGTTTAACTTCTTAAATCTTCTTTGCAAAACCTTCCAATTTATGCTCTGAGTCTCTTTAGAATCCCTCAAAAGTTTGCTGAGATGATTGAAAAAATCCAAAGGTGCTTCTTATGGTCGGGAGTCGAGGAAAAAAAGAAATTCAGTCTTGTTGCCTGGGAGGTGGTCTGTAAACCCAAAAAGTGGAAAGGGTTGGGTATAAGAAGCATAAAAAACACAAACAAGGCTCTCCTGGAAAAATAGTGCTAGAGAATCTTTCAAGAAGAAAAGGAGTGGAACTCTATAATTAAGAGAAAGTACTATCTTCATTCTCTCAAGGAAATGGTATTCAACCCTCAGGAAGTCACAGGATTCTTTATCTGGAATAGCGTCTGCAAAGGGAAAGAGCTGATTAGAAAGGGAGCAAGGTGGAAACTGGGAAATGGTAGGAAGATTAATTTTTGGAATGATAAATGGCTGGAAAGTAAAGCTCTCAGTGAGAACCAGGAACGGAGGTTTGTGATTCTGGAATGCCAAGATATAGTGGGGGAAAGGGTGTCTGATTACTGGATTAATGATAAATGGGTGGATCTTGGATCCTTGGATGCTAATCTATCTCTTATCAATGCTCAACTTAATACTTGGTTTCCGAACAACTCTTTGGATTCTCTGATCTGGGGCCTGGTATCAAATGGGAAATTCTTTGTTGCCTCGGCCTCTGATCTTCTTCTCTCCTGTGTTTCTTAGCCTCTCTGCTCTCAGGTTTGGAACCCTAACTTTATTCCTAAAATTAACATGTTTTTCTGGCTTCTGGTTCAGGAAAAAATCCTCACAGTGGAAAATATCTGCAAAAGAGGTTTTATTATGCCAAATAGATGCTATCTTTGTCTCTCTGAAGCTAAAAACATTAATCATCTGATGATCCACTGCCCCTATTCTAGTAAAGTTTGGGATTTAGTGTTTAAATTCTTAAATGTGGACTGGGTTAAACCCAACTGTATCTATGAGATATGGAAATTATTCCTTCCTCACTTTACCTGGAGGATCTAGAAGGAGAGGAATAACAGGGTCTTTAGAGATAAAATCTCTTCCCATATTATAGTGGCTAACCAAATATGTAGAATTCTGGTGGAGAACTTCAATGCCTCCTCTCACATAAGTTCCATTTTCTCGAACCTCCAAGAAATAATAGACTCCAAAAGTGGGAATTCCAAAAGTAATGAGATAAAGAAAAAGGATTTGAGAAATGACACTAGATGGTCAGTTCTGCCAAATGGCTAGGCTAAAGGAAATTTTGATGGAGCCGCTAAGGGGAACCCGGGAAGAGCTGGTGGGGGAGGTTGCATAAGAGATTGGGCTGGAAATTGTCTGGGAGCAATAACAGTCCCTTATAGAACTCAAATGAATCATGTTGCAGAAGCAATGGCAACTCTTCACATTTTTACTTTGGCAAAGGAGAAGGGAATTTTGAAGTTCTGGCTAGAGGGAGACTCCCAAAATATAATTAATTGCATAAAAGGGAAAACTAAGGCTTCCTGGACTATAGCTCACATTATTGATAAAATTAAGTCTATTATGCTTCTTTTCCAAGAAATCTTTATATCCCATGTGTTCCGGGAAGGAAACAAGGTAGCAGACAGCTTAGCGAACGTGGGAGTCTATAGAGAGAAAATGATATCATGGAATGGGGAAGTGGACTTAAATTTAGAGATCTTGAATCTTATCAAGTATGATAAGATAAATCATAATGAAGGCTCACTTCAAAATAGAATTAATGATGATAATGACAATTAAATTCAAATGTGCTGTTAAATGTCAGTCGAGGGTTGAGGGTATGATTGATGTAGTCATATCGCACGTTTTGTGTGTAACAAATGGTACTCTGAATCAAAGAAATCAAAAAACTGTTAGGTCTTAGCATAACCAAACTCTTTTAATCCAAAATTCTGCAACTGTGGGTGGAGGATTAAAGAGGGAGGAACCTATGGATTGTTCAAAGTGGAAATCGAAGAAAAAGGTCTGGAAGAGACTTAAGAAGGGAGGTTTCACTCAGTACATGGAGCGTTTGCACGGAGTAGACAAGGAAATCATGAAGAAATTCACAGAAGGGTGGAGGAATGTGAAGGTTAATCTGTGGGGGAAGTCTTTCCAGCTTACTTTGAATATCATTTCTGAAATTACTGGGCTCTTAGCTGAAGGAATGAAGTTCTACAGGGACGATAAAAGGATGGGATCTCAAGCTTTTAAAATTTTCTTGAAGAATGAAGAAGAGGAAGCCCTTCTGAATAAAGGTACGGGAGATTATGTAGATATTAAAAAGATAAAAAACCACTGGGTTGATATTCTTACAGTGATGATAGAATACTTCACTTTGGATGGTCGGTATTCAAAAATTTACAATCTGTATTTTGTTTTCACAAATCACTTTAGGCATAAGAAGCTTGTGTCTTTCCCCTACTACCTGCTAAGCTCTTTGAATAATAGTATTCTAGAACACAAGAAAAAGGCTTCAAACCCTATGCTTCATCAAGGTTTTATTTTGTTAATATTAGAGTATGTCAAAAATCAAATCCCGGATCCTATCCCTAAAAGGGTAAAAGGGAATTTGAGAAAGTTTAAGATGGAAATGAAGAAGGAGGAACCAAAGAAGAGGATAAATAGAAAGACTAAGAATAAGGTGAAAATTAGGGAAGAGAAGGAGGTGAGCCCTAATCCCTTGAAAAGTGAAGAGGAAAAGACCCAGGAAGAGTATAATGAGGTAGAGCCTGAGATCAATGAGGATGACTCTGAAAAACTTAAGGTTGACGGGGTTGAAGAGACAGAGTTCTCTAACAATTCTGAGGAAAAAAAAATGGCGGAGGACAATCTCAGTCAGATTAAGGAAGTAGAGAACAAGGAGATGGAAGAAGAAAAAGAAAAAGAGGAAAAGGAGAACAAGGAAAAAGAAACGGAGGAGACTAAGGTTAAACTTAAGGAGAATTGGACCCGAAAGAATGATAATAGGAAGAAGAAAAAGAAAAAATTAAACTCTGAAATAAAAATGGTAGGGTTTGAGGTGGATGACAGAATCCCTATGAGCAAGGAGGACCATGGGACAAATCTGGAGAAGTGGATTGGGGAGGAAATGAATAATATGAAACAACACCTTAAGGATATGCAAGATGCTATGGATCCTATTAGTTCTAAGGTGGTGGAAATGGAGAAAGAGGTGCAGACTAAGGTAAATAAAAAAAACACAGAGGATGAGCTAATGACTAAGGTTAATACCCTTATTGAAGATAAGCTGAAGGAAATAAAATCCCAAATCAGTCATAATGGCAACATGATCAGAATAATTCTCAAGCACAGTAATGAAGGGTTGAATGTTTCTGTCTAAAATATCAAAGCTCTGTATGCCTATTTGGAGACAAGTCTGCTGGAAAGAACAACTATAACGATGGATGATAATGCTGAGCTCGGGCCTGAGCACTAGAACCCATAGAAACATAAAAAGGAAAGTCCTTGAGATCCCTAAAGAGATGAAAGAGCTGAAGGAATCCATTTTCTTAATGGAAAATATGCAGAAAGAGGCTGAGGAAGCCTATGCAAAAATACTTTAAGCCCACCTTTCTGCTGGAAGGATTTCTGTTGTTTTGCTGGTAGTTGTTTTGGAAGTTGTGCTGGAAGCTATGCCTTTTTTGTCTTTCTTCTATTTTTTAGGCTCGGGTTGGTTGCTTTGGTCCTGCTATTTTGTCTATAGTAGGCATTCCATGTTTGTAAGGGCTAATCTTGCTTATCTTTAGATCTCTTTTGTACAAGGTTTCGGGGTCCTTTCAAAACCTGATTTTACCTTAATCAAAAACATTGTCCTTGCGTGGGAGTCTACCCAAGAATGACCAAAGAGAATTAGTGTTTGGATCCTTAATACCCTCTCACCTTTGTAAGGCTCTTTATAATGTTGATCTACCTATCCTTAATGACTTACTTGTTTTGCTTACTATATGAGATTTTTTCATTTCCTTTCCCATTATAGTTGATGTGAGGACACGTCGAGTAACATTAGCATCTTTACTGCGTGATTTTGAACCAATGGATTGGTATGCATTGAATATATTCCTCACAATGGTTATCTCAATACTATTTTTAGATGTTCTCAACCCCACAATTGTCATTGTCTCTCTAAATTTCAGATTCTTAATCATTTCAACAACTACTTGACATCTTCCACTTTGATTTAATTTTTCAAAACAGTTATTCCAAATATTTTTAACAATTCTTCTACAATTTATTTTTTTCATTTTATCATGCATTGGCCTCAAAATATTTTCATCAATGTCAATTAGAAACTTTGGTTTTCTACAAATTATTCTAGGAGGTGTTGACAGAGTTGCATGCTCTTCATTTTCATTAGATGAATTAGGTGAATTTATACCCATCAGTTCAATTAGTGTATGTTGATGATTTTCATTTTCTTTATGTGCATTTTGTTCATTAATGACATCGAATTGAAATGGTGCATTTGTCACATTAAAATTTTCATCACTTACATTGCTTGTATTTGATGATGTACCTTGTCATATTCTCCTCATGCGCTCCCTTTGTCTTTCCTTTTCTGTCTCTCATTGTTCAATTGTTCCTCTTTTGTTCTTCCCATTGTTCATATTGAATGGACCCTACGAATAATATAATGTGAACATCAAATACAAAAAATAAGAACAAATTAACCATTTTCTTGAAATGACAACTTAGAATGATAAAATAACATTAAAAACATAAATAAAAAACACAATTTTCAATCATTGCAAAGAAAAAAATTAAAAAAAGTAAAAACCTGTCTGTTCCTATCAAAACAAAAATAGTTTTGGGACCTCTAAACGACTTGCAATGGTTGTTTTAAGACTGTTGAACCAAACAAAGCTCCTAATTCCACATAACCCGATCGGGTTATGAGAACATAATGGATCTTTGTTCCTAATTACTTAGAACCCGATCGGGTTATGAGAGAGAGAGAGAGAGAGAGAGAGAGAGTAAAATTATTTACACACCTATTTCAGGGTTATAAGAGAAGATTTACTCGAAGCTTATAGGGAGTGTGTGAATCAAATTAGAGGGAGTTACAAGAAAAACTGGGAGTTTGCTGAACTCATAAAGGGTCCTCTGATTTCTAGGTTTGTAACTCTGTTGAATATGTGGGGATGAGAGGAGGTAAAGATGGTTTATAATTTGGTCTTTCATTCAATATTTTGTTTATAGAGTAGTTAGTTTATCTGGAAGTGAAAATAACTCAACTTGACTGTAATTTTGATTCGAAACAAGTTTGCAAATGTGATTCTGTTGATGATAGTCAGAAACCAGGGACAAGAGAGAAATATCATATTGTTTTATTTGGTAAGAAACATTGAATTCCTAATTTGAATGTAAAAACATCAGAAAATATAGGATTTATTAACATTCCAAACAAACCTTGTGTTGCCCTTTCCAGGGCTAGAATTGGTTTGTATATCTTTGGAAATGCCAAGCTAGTCTTAGACAATTCTCTAGTGTGGAGTGATATCATAAAGCATTTTGCAGATAATGGGTATGTTGGTAATGGAATACCACTATACTATCCTAAACATCTAGATGATGCTGGACATGTTGTTACCAAATGTCATGATTTAAGGATGTATGGCAATGGAAGTATGAGCTTTTGTACCAGGAAATGCAAAGAAAAATTAATTTGTGGTCATCTTTATCCTAGGAAATGTCATCATGGAGGATGTGAGAATTGGATTTGCAAGGCCCGATGTATATGAAGAAGTTTGAGCTTTGTGGACATGTCATCAGGAAGGTCTGTCATGCAACTTCCTATGACCCCTTTCGACAAGTTGGAAGGTCTATGTGCATTTTCTAATTCCTACTACTCAAATTGTTACCAATTTGTGCCTCCTAAATACTATGAAGATTACCATACATGTCTTTTATATGAACTTCACGGGGTGAAGGAAGAAAACAAAATACTTACGGCAGAGGGTGAGAAACAATTTGGAATTATTGAAAATATGCAAGAAGACATGAGATTATTGCAAGAAGATGGGGAAAATAAACTTGGTCAAATTATCCAAGCCCCGAGACAACAAATTTCATCATTGTGTGTAGAGAGCGAGAACCAATTGGGAACAATTCAAAGAATGCAAAAAGAGATTGAAATCTTGCGGGCAGAGGAAGCGAAACAAAGTGAGAGTGCATAAGAGGAGATTGGGTTACTTCAGAGAGAGAGAGAGAGAGTACAATTTCACTCACTTGAAACACCTATGTACTAGGAGGGTATTAAATTGTAATAACTATGTATGAAAGGTTGGAAGATTGCAGAAAAAATCATGGATGGGCATTGAAAGAAGCAAAGGCAACCAATTGGCCATTTAAAAAAATTCATGGGTGACCATTGAAATAAGCTATTTTTTTGGAGGGAAGAGTAGAAAAATTTTGCTAATTTGCAATGGCCCGAAGCTAAGGGAGCAACTCTACTTCTAGATGTATTTCAGGTTGCCCATCTATATAGTTTGGTGAAGAAAGGTGTGCATTTTCTGATTCCTACTACTCGAATTGTTACCAATTTGTGTCTCGTAAATACTGTGAAGATTACCATACATGTCTATTATACGAACTTCATGGGGTGAAGGAAGAAAAAAAAATACTTACGACAAAGGGTGAGAAACAATTTGGAGTTACTAAAAATCTACAAGAAGAGATGAGATTATTGCGAGAAGATGTGGAAAATCAACTTGGTCAAATTATCCAAGCCCTGAGAAAGAAAATTACATCATTACATGTAGAGAGCAAGAACCAATTGGGAACAATTCAAAGAATGCAAAAAGAGATTGAAATCTTGTGTGAAGAGGAAGCAAAACAAAGTGAGAGTGTAGAAGAGGAGATTGGGTTACTTCAGGGAGAGGGAGAGAGAGAGAGAGAGAGAGAGAGAGAGAGAGAGAGTACAATTTCACTCACTTGAAACACCTATGTACTAGGAGGGTATTAAATTGTAATAACTATGTATGAAAGGTTGGAAGATTGCAAAACAAATCATGGATGGCCATTGAAAGAATCAAAGGCAACCAATCGACCATTTAAAAAAATTCATGGACGACCATTGAAATAAGATATTTTTTTGGAGGGAAGAGCATAAAAATTTTGCTAATTTGCAATGGCCCGAAGCGAAGGGAGCAACTCTATTTCTAGATCTATTTCAGGTTGCCCATCTATACAGTTTGGTGAAGAAGGGTGTGCATTTTCTGATTCATACTGCTTGAATTGTTACCAATCTATGCCTCCTAAATATTGTGAAGATTACCATACATGTCTTTTATACGAACTTCGCGGGGTGAAGGAAGAAAACAAAATACTTACGACAGAGGGTGAGAAAAAATTTTGAATTACTAAAAATCTGCAAGAAGAGATGAGATTATTGCGAGAAGATGGGGAAAATCAACTTGGTCAAATTATCAAACCCCTGAGACAACAAATTACATCATTGTGTGTAGAGAGCGAGAACCAATTGGGAACAATTCAAAGAATGAAAAAAGAGATTGAAATCTTGTGTGCAAAGGAAGCGAAACAAAGTGAGAGTGCAGAAGAGGAGATTGGGTTACTTCAGAAAATCTCAGGCAAAGCATTGGCTAATTCAGATCTCACGCTCTGTGCTTTGGATGGTTCAACATTTCAAGCACATTATCTCATTGTCGTGAGCTCTCTCTCTCTCTCTCTCTCTCGCTCTCTCTGGTTATGGATAATAAAATGAATAGTTTTTACTTCTTCAAAACCCAATCGGGTTTTGAAGTACTTTTTTCTTTTTAGAACCCGATCAGGTTTTGAAGTAATTTTTTATTTACAGAACCCAATCGAGTTTTGAAGTACTTTTGTCTTTTTAGAACCTGATTGGGTTATTTGAAATTAAGAAACGCAATCAGGTTATGGCTCAAGAAGAGGCTTGAAAAATGACCCAAAGGCTTGGAGGCTCATTTTCCCTCCATTTTTGTTCTTTTAAACATTTTTTTATCTTGTAAGATGATTTCTCAACTTTATCTTCATCAGGTTTACAATTTGTCAACTGGGTAGCTTTATAATTTTCACCATAATCTCATACATCTTCTTAGCTTTCTAACCATATAAAT
>MU226742.1:723713-753136 GCA_018584345.1 Thuja plicata | reverse complement strand
CTCATACATCTTCTTAGCTTTCTAACCATATAAATTTTTCTATTTTTGGACAACATTAGCATAGTAAACTTTAATTTTCTTTACCAGTGTCTTGATTGTACTCACAGACATATGTCTACCATTTTTTAAATAAATTTTTAAATACTTAATAAAATTACAAATAAATTACATATTATTGATCTACACTTGATTCTATACACTTTTAAAAAAAAATTTCATATTTGATTATTTTGATGCAAGTTATACCCAGCACACGAACAGGTACCAAAATTTTAGGATGCGACCACTTCGAAAAATCACAGAAAAAAAATACTCATCAGAAAATTACAAAAAAATACACAACTTCTAGATCTCACTCTTACCTATCATCCTACCAAAGGGATTTAAACAATACTAAATATAACTATACCTTTTGTACCACGCACGGAAACAACTATGTTATGTTTTTCCAAAAAAATTAGGAACATGTTTTGTGCGCACGAGGTTTGACCCTCTTAATTTTAGCGGGTTTTAAAAAAAATAGTGTTCTAGAAACTAGATTCAGAGTAATACAATTTTTATTTTTTACACATCTTATTTTTAGTGCATGACCCTCAAACTCCTATTCCAAGTTCAGGTTTACCCGATTTTAGAAAAAATGTGTCCACTTATACCCTCTTTTTGGTCCACAACTTGGTGCACACACCCTAAAATCAAATTTATATTATATTAAATGTAGTATAAAAAAAAAAATATTTCATAAATTTTAATGTAAAATACAATAATTAATAAATAATATAACCATTATATAATTATTAAAATAATTTTATATTTTAATAAGTACATGTGTTACGTGAATGAACGAGGGAAACAAAAGTACCTACCGTCAATGGAGAAAAAAAACATTTTTTGAGTGAAACAAATATGGAAGAAAAATCGTTTCAATCATCTTGCAAGCTTGTAGAATGCTGGGAACCATAGATGTAAAAGTTAGATGATTAACTTCATATAAGGAATGCCTTCTGCATAATAATTGTAATTGATTTAATCTTCCTTTTAGATATGAGATATCCAATTATACTGATTGTTTATACTTTTTTCCCACATAGTGATTTTCTCTAACTAATATTATTTATTCTCCCGTAAGGCTCCTTGATTTATGGCTATATTATATTTGTACTTCTCAATTTATTTTTTATAAGAAACTCATTGGTCCATCTCCTCCCTTTATGTTGGTACTCTTTCATCACATATGTGATCGTTCATGTTTCATAGAAACTTTTATTACTTTCCCTTTTATATCAATGCATTCACTTCACTGATATATACACTACATATTAATTATAATTCTCACATAGATAGGTTTGTTGTGATCATTTTATTATACTTAGTGATGCACTTAGTAATGATGAATCTTAAATTTATGATGATATTATATTTCTATTAAATATCTTTCCCTACTTTAATGTCATTTCTATTTAGGGAAACTTAGATACTCAATTTAATGATATGCCTTCTCTATGTCCACACTCACATGATGTTGGTTCTCTTGATGATGTTCATACCTTTGAAGCAATGCATTTGGATAGCTTGGCTTGTGTGAGTGTTCTCCCAATTCATGAAAACATGATCTTTTTCTCCTAATAGACTTATTAGTTCTTGTCATGGAACTATAGCAAAGGCAATAATTTTTTAAATAATGATTAATCCATTTTCATTGTAGCCAATCAAATTGTTGGATTTCTTTGAATAAATTTCTTTCTTAGTATATGTTTTTGATTAAAAAAGTAGCCAAGACAAGGGGGCTGATCCGAACAAACACAGCCAGCACGAGAAGTGCAGACTAACAACACTGAATAAATTTCTTTCTCAGTATATGTTATATACAAATTGTTAAAGTTTTAACTAATTACAATGAAATTTTTACTTATTCCATTTGGATTGGCTCATTAGTTCTTAAAATGAGATTTATGTTCTTGCATGCAGGTATCAAGCTGAGAGAAGGCTTGACTAACTAGGTTTGTCAAAAGAAAGATGACAAAAAATATTGTATATTTATGATGCTTTTTGTGCTCATCCCACTAGGTACTATTCTATCCTCATTCTATACTATTTTGGCATTGTGTGGAGTTAGTGCAATAAACGAACAATGTGTTGTCCTTGGGTTTCACATGGAGGAAATTGTGGGACAACCATACAAATTTTGTCCAAATCATTATCCCCAAATTCTTTTTGGCACATTTTTTGGAGATACGAGTCACATATGCTCAAGCATTTTTGGTCATCAAGTCATTTGTTGTTGAAGGGTCCAAATCTTTGATTTTTGTTGTGTTCAAATTTATTGTTTTTAACGTTAGTTTTTACAAGTCATTGGCAATTTTGAGCCTTTTTCACTCCATTATATGAGATATGTTTGTACACCTTGCAAGTCAAACCTTCAGTCCCAAATTGCATACACTTCTCAGATCTAAAGTCCTGAAATCCACCAAAGGCATATTTAAGCATGTGTAGTCAGAACTAAATGTCCCAACCACAACTAAAGTGTATTAAATGCTTGTTAGAAAATGTTTTCAAGTTGATTTGTGACTCCTCTTTGTCATTTTAAACTTACTTGGAATTTTCCCAAGACCGTCTTGTTTCCCCATTTTGTGTGAAATCCTTGTGCAGAGCATTGTGTGTTCGCCATGACTAAGTCGAGACATTAAAAAATGATTTTTGTGCACATTCATAGGAATGGCCATTTCTTTTGTCATTCCTTTTTTAGTTTTATTTGAAGCTTGTTCATACTCAAAGTAGGGTTTCTATTGTTTGTGTTAGTAATAACTGAGAGGGGTGGGGGTGAATCAATGGCCTAAAGAATATTCCAATTAATCAAACCAAACACTTAGCACCACAATATTAAGCCTCTAGTTATCTTTAGTCCTATAAGATGAATGCCTTCAAATATACTTATCAAATTACTACTGCTCGGAGTGCTTTGTTAAACCTTATTTTGTATGTTTACCGAATAACAGTCTTTCAATTTACCAAAAAATAGTAAATTACATAGAGTATATCGATCAATCCAGATTAGCTATGTGTAATGAAAAACACTAAAGTAATGACTCATAAACACATTGACACATGGATTTTTAATGTGGAAACCCTGTTAAGGGAAAAACCACTTGGGACCGGTAACCCAAAATTTTCACTCTTCTGAAGTGAGCTCAGTGAAGAGCCAACTCTGTTAAAGGTTACAAAGACACTGTTAGGTGTGACCTTGTTAGAGGATTTAAAAGATTAGTTTGTCACTTGATATCGGTCATTTCTATGCTACCTTCCTTGTCCAAACTCTTTTTGGTTTGTCAAATGGTATCTGGCATCTCATGCTATCTTCATGATCAAACTTTTTGATACTCCTTGGGATGTATCTCAATATAGAAAGGATCTTTAAATCCTTCTTAGTTAAGAGACTTTCTGAATCAATGGTTAAACTGAAACAATATGATCTATTCACATATACAACTTATACTTGTAGATTCTTAGATCTATTGTAAGCTCAATAAACCAATCTGATCAATATATCTTTTCAATACCTTTGCTCCACTTTTGTTCTGCTTGGTGATGCTATGCTCTATTTATCGGTGTCTCTAGAAATCTTTAGCTCTTTCCTTAGCTTGATTGATCAAGACTGTATGAATTTTTTCTTCATCTGTTTCTCTCCAGCATCCTCTTTTTCATCCACTCCCCTTAATTCGTGATGAATTAAGTTGTCTCTTTATAGGCATGATATCACCATTTCTAGGTTCTTAATTTACTTGATCTTGGCGTGATCCAAAATCTTAGCCAATTTGATTTAAAGCATAACTTCTTGTTTTATCTCATTGAAATCTTCTTTCCAACTGGAAAAAACAACTTTAAATCCTTTACTTATCTTTTCCTTTATCTTGTCGATGAAAACAATGATAACTACTAGTTAAGTCTATATTTAGCTCTACCAGCTAGATATTTTGTCATTTTTGAACTCTAGTTAACTTTGGTGTTTTAACTCTTTGATAGCTTGGGTTAACACTCTAGTTCTCCTTGAGCTTCTCTGTGAGGGTTGTCTATCCATCGGGTTACACTGTGATTCTGGCCATCGGGTATGCTTGTGATTCTGCTCATCGATAATGCTCATCGATTTTCTTTCCGGGCATCACTGTGACTTAACTTTCAGTTATCTGTGTCTGTCAGGTTCCACTAGCCATCACTATTTGTAGTCTCTTAGTGAATGCTTGTCTTTTATGTATTACTAAAATCATAATACTTATCTCTCTGATTCTCTGAATTCTTTGATACTTTCATTATAACCAATTAGATTATATCAAGTTGACATCAATGACAATACAATCCATTAACTGATTTAATGTCTTGCATTATCTTTCTACATTTCGGTGATCAAATTAACATCTTCAAACATTCAATCAGTTACATGTCATCAATCTCTCCCTTTGGCATTGATGGTAACACAATACATTATCACACTTTATTTTTACTAATACAATATGGAATATAACAGTTTCATCAATCTTTCCTATTGTAACTATTACAAATGTCTAGTTCTCGGTAAGCTCATATATCTTAGATTTGTTTCTTGCAGAGTGGATTTCGTTAACCTTCAATCCCTTTATTGGATAGATGTAGCATCTTCTATCTCTGTTATGATATGTGCTCTTCCTTAACTTTTCCTCTTCTTGATAATTCTTTTTCTTTGATAGAAATCTCTTCCTTTGTGTGAACTCTCTCCCTTTGTTACTTCTCTCCCTTAGATGGATATTTCATAAGTAATCAATTTCTCTCCCTTCAAATATTGATTAACTCTTCCTTTTGATTCTTAGGAACTTCTCTTCATGGATAATGATATAATCTTTTCTGATCAATGAGATAATCTCTCTTTTATGAGATGATTTGATAATGAGATAATATCTCCCTTTGACAACAATGCCAAAACAAGTTTCTTCTATATCATCTTTCATTCCTTTATATAATATATTCCTTGAATCTCCCTATCCATTGGCAATACAATGTCTCTTGTGTTTGGTGCAAACTTGTACCTTGTTGTGTAAAGATGTATCTATTACTGTTCATCTCAGTGTTTGCATCAACATGAATGATCTTTTGATTATGTGTAGGATGATGCAGCCTCCTAGTCAGCTTACTGACCGATAGACAAGGGTTGGACCCCTAGTCTCTGTCTTAGGTACTCAAATGTATCTTTCAGTAATGGCTTGGTGAAGATATCAACTAATTGTTCCTTTGATTGAACATATTCCAGTATCACCTCCTTTTCTTGCACTTGTTCTCTTAGATAGTGATACTTGATAGCAATATGCTTAGTCTTAGCATGCATGACTGGATTCTTAGAAATTTTAATTGTACTTGTATTATCACAATAAATAATTACTCGTTCAAGAATCTTCATATTCATACCTTCCAACAACTATTTGATCCGTGCAATATTGGAGCAATTTGCAGTAGTAGCCACATACTATGCTTCTGCAATAGACTAAGAGATGCATCCTCGCTTCTTGCTGATCCACGTGACAAGTCTATCACCCATGAAGAATACTCCTCCATTTGTGCTCTTTTGGTCATCAATGTTTCCAGCCTAATAAGCATCTGTATATACTTGTAGCTCAAATTTTCCTTCTCTTTTATACCATAAGCCATAGTCCTCGGTGTTCTTCAGATATCTTAGAATTCTCTTGATAGAAGTCATATGTGATTCTTTGGGATTAGCAAAGAATCTTGCAACTATTCCAACTACATGTGCTATATGTGGTCTGGTACGAACAACATACATTAGTTTTCTAATCATTGATCTATACAAGGTCTGATTTACCTGATTTAATTTGTCTTCTTTTGTCAGCTTACATCTGGTAGCCATAGGTGTTCCAACTGGTTTGGAATCTTCCATCTTGAATATCTTCAGCACTTCCTTGATGTATTTGGACTGAGTGATATATATGCCTGCATCTTGTTGAAGAATTTGTAGACCAAGAAAGAATTTTTTCTCCCAAACATAGACATTTCAAATTATTTTCTCATTTCATTAGCAAAGGATTTGCATAACATTTCATTTCCCCCAAAAATGATATCATCAGCAAAAATTTCAGCAATCAGAATATTACCATTGGTATCTTCTTTTAAGTACAGATTTCTATTTTCACTTGTTCTTACAAATTTAATGCTAATGAGATAGGAGTGAAGTCTTTCATACCAAGCTCTAGGTAATTGTTTCAATCCATACAAGGCTTTATGTAGTCTACATACCATGTTTCTCTTGTTTGGATTAACAAACCCTTCTAGTTGTTCAATGTATACCTCTTCTTCTAATATTCTTTTTAGGAATGCAAATTTGACATCCATCTAGTATACCTTGAATCCTTTGAATGAAACATAAGAAAGTAAGATTCTAACTCCTATTCTAGCAATGGGTGCAAAGGTTTCTCCATAATCAATACCTTCTTCTTGTGCATAGCCCTTGCATACTAACCTTACTTTGTTTCTTGTGACCTCTCCATTCTCATTCAGCTTGTTTCTGAATATCCATTTGGTACCAATGATATTCTTGTCATCTAGTCTTGGTACTAGTGTCCATATACTATTCTTCTCAATCTGTTCTATTTCTTCATTCATAGCATTGACCCATTCTTCATTCTCAAGTGCAGTATTAACAGATTTAGTCTCAAAATAAAAAATTAAACATCTAGTGTTTAGTGACTTACTTCTTGTTCTCATTCCAGCCTTCTTGTCTCTTATGATTTGATTCTGTGGATGAAGTCTTCTGACATACTTGGAAAGTTTTAGTTCAGCTCTGTGTTCATCATTTTGATAATCTTCTTGACCTTCGTTTGGATCTCCATCACTCAGAACATCATCTTGAGGATTTTCCTGATTTTTGGTAATTGCAGCCTGATGCTCGGGAGCAATACACTGTTGCTCAGGTAGAGTGTCAGGTTTTGTATAAACAAACCTGTTGTAGTCTTCTAGTTCTCTTCTTCTTTCCTTATCATTCTTTAATGCAAATTCATCTATTTTCACATTTGCACATTCAATGATCTTGTTAGATGACTTGTTAAGACATTTATAAGCCTTGCTTTTGGTTGAATACCCTAGAAAGATACCTTTTTCACTTTTGGAGTCAAGTTTTCCATTTCTATCCTCCTTCCAAATATAAAATTGAATACCAAAGGTTCTAAAGTAACTTACATTGGGTGTATGACTATACCAAAGCTCATAGGGTGTCTACTTTGTGTCCTTCTTTAGTTGTACTCTGTTCAATGTGTAGACAGAAGTACTGACAACTTCCCTCCAGAAATTTTGAGTGATCCTCTTCTCAATCATCAATGTTCTTGCACAGTCAACAATTGATCTATTTCTCCTTTCAACAATTCCATTTTTCTGTGGTGTTCTCAGTGTAGAAACCTGTCTTTTAATTCCATGCTCATTGCAATAGTTATTGAATTCATCTGAAATAAATTCCCCTCCTCTATCTGACCTTAAGCATTTCAATTTCTTTTCACTTTGTTTTTCTACTGTATCCTTATACCATTTAAACATATTGAATGCTTCTGATTTATATTTTAAGAACATAACTGTCATCATTCTAGAATAATCATAAAAAATGAGAATAATCTCCATATTAAATATTTTTCCTCATGGGTCCACATAGATCTATATGGACTAATTCTAGAATTGCATTAGATGTATGGGTTTTACTCTTGAAACTAGACTTTGTCATCTTACCTTTTTGACAGTTCTTGCACATGATATGCTTGGGATTTGTTATGCTCGGTAAGCCTCTGTCATTCCTTTTATTTCTTATCTTTATAATGTTGTCAAAATTCACATGACACAATATTTTGTGCCACAACCATATGTATTCATTTCTAGCCATTAAACAAGTGGTGTTAATGTCATCAAGATAGAAAAGGTTACCCTTTTTTTGCTCACCAGTTCTGATCAACCTTCCTAATTCATTGAAGATATTTTCCTTCTTATTCTCAAATGCTACTCTGTGACCTATATTGTTCAGCTGTGAAACACTTAACAGATTATAATTCAGTCCTTTTACCCAGTAAGCATTTTCACATTTGATCAGGTTACTCAACATTATAGTTCCTTTACCTTCAACTAGAAAAGGTGTATCATTTCACATTCTTATTGAACCACCATTATAGTATTCAAAAGTCTCAAACTTTTGTTTATCACCGGTCATATGGTGAGTGCAACCACTATCTATGATCTAGACATCATTCTTACTAACCTTAGATATGAGTGAATTTTCTACATACCTTTCTTCTTCTTCATCCGAATCATCCTTCATGGCTACAAATACCATCTCAATGTCTTCTTCTGATTCGGTGTTAGTATCATCAACTCTGTTCTCAGCTAGGTAACAAGCTTTCTTCCCTTTTTCCTTGTAGTCTCAGGTATATCTTTTGTTAGATTGTCGGT
This sequence comes from Thuja plicata, assembly GCA_018584345.1. NCBI lineage: Eukaryota > Viridiplantae > Streptophyta > Pinopsida > Cupressales > Cupressaceae > Thuja > Thuja plicata. The sequence goes on along the minus strand of MU226742.1, from coordinate 744,679 downwards.
TGCTTTAGTAATCTCTATTATCAACTCTATCAAACTTCTTCTCATATGATATGTCATTACTTCTGTCATCTTTTCTTCTGTTTGGACATCTTGCAGCAAAGTGTTCAATCTCTTTACAATTGAAACATACAAGTGATAATTTACCTTTGTATCTACCTTTGCCTCCTTGCAATCTTCTTTCCATTAGTGCTTCAATCTCATCAAGTCCTTGATCCTCATTATCACTTTCAATATAATTTCTAATAGCATGTCTATGACTTGAATTACTTATTTTCAAAGAAGATTTGAATGTAGATTCTATAAATGGTAAGACACTATTATCAAAGTTATTCATCTCAAATGAAATCAGTCTACCAATCAGACTATCCAGAGTAACGGTATTATTTGCAACTTCTCTCATTTCTTGAATAGCAGAAACTCTAATAGCATATACATGCAGTAAGGTTCTTAAGGTTTTACTTGCCACTGTCTCCTCTTCAAGTACACCTCCAACTCCTCGGATAGAATTGACTACCTCTTTGATTCTGCAGCTATACTGAGTGATATTTTGTCCTTCTTTCATCCTTAGGTCATCAAACCTCCCTCTTAGGCTTTCCTCCTTGGCTCTTAGTACATTAACATCTCCTCCATGTACCAGCTTTAACTTATCCCACATTTGCTTTGCAGAGGTGCAGGTTTTGACATCTTCAAACTCAACATCGGAGAGTGATGAGGCAAGTTCTATCATCATAAAATTATGTTCATGCTTTTCTCTTAATTTCTCAAGAGTATGAGGTCCTGTAGGCAACACATATTCAGTATCAAGGTGTTGAGTAACATCATTACCAATACCTGATAGGTGGAGTCTTATTCTTCTTTGCCATGATGCAAAGTTGTCTTTATTCAACTTGGGCACATCTCGTCTATTCATCTTGTGATCTTTTGCTTAATCTGTTAAACTCCCTTTCTAAGCACACAAGCTCTGATACCAATTGTTAGTAATAAATGAGACGGGGGGGTTGAATTAGTGGCCTTAAAAATATTCCAATTAATCAACCCAAAAAATTAGTAACACAATATTAAGCCTCTAGTTATCTTCAGTCCTATAAGATGAATGCCTTCAAATATACTTATCAAATTACTACTACTCGGAGTGCTTTGTTAAACCTTATTCTGTATGTTTACCAAATAGAAGTCTTTCAATTTACCAAAAAACAATAAATTACTTAGAGTATACCGATCAATCTAGATTAGCTATGTGTAATGAAAAACACTAAATTAATGACTCATAAACATATTGACACATGGATTTTTAACGTGGAAACCTTGTTAAGGGAAAACCCACTTGGGACCGGTAACCTAACATTTTCACTCTTCTAAAGTGAGATCGATGAAGAGCCAACCCAGTTAAAGGTTATAAACACAATGTTAGGTGTGACCTTATTAGAGGATTTAAAATATTAGTTTGTCACTTGATATCGGGCATTTCTATGCCACCTTCCTTTTCCAAACTCTTCTGATTTTTCAAATGGAATCTGGCATCTCATTCTATCTTCATGATCAAACTTTTTGATACTCCATGGGATGTATCTCAATATAGAAAGGATCTTTAAATACTGCTCGGTTAAGAGACTTTATGAATCAATGGTTAAACTGAAGCAGTATGATCTTTTCACATATACAACTTATACTTGCAGATTTTCAAATCTATTGTAAGCTTATTAAACCAATCTGATCAATATATATTTTCAATACCTTTTCTCCTCTTTTTTTCTTCTCGGTGATGCTATGTTCTGCTGCTCGGTGTCCGCAAAAATATTTAACTCTTTCCTTAGCTTGATTGATTAGTACTGTATGAATTTTTTCTTCATCAGTTTCTCTCCAACATCCTCTTTTTCATTCACTCCCCTTAATTCGTGATGAATTAAGTTGTCTCTTTATAGACATGATATCACCATTTCTAGGTTTGTGATTTTCTTGATCTTGGCATGATCCAAAATCTTAGCCAATTTGATTTAATGCATAACTTCCTATTTTAGCTCATATAAATCTTCTTTCCAACTGGAAAAAACAACTTTAAATCCTTTACTTATCTCTGGCTTTATCGTGTCGATGAAAATAATGATAACTACCAGTTAAGTCTATATTTAGCTCTGCCAGCTAGATATATTGTCATTTCTAAACTCTAGTTAACTTCGATGTTTTAACTCTTTGATAGCTTCAGTCAACACTCCAATTCTTCTCAGGCTTCTTTGTCGAGGTTTTTTGTCTGTCGGGTTACACTATGATTCTGGCCGTCGGGTATGCTTGTGATTCTTCTCATCCGTAATGCTTGTTAGGTTTCTTGCTCGGGTATCACTATGACTTAACTTTCGGTTATCTCTGTCCATCGGGTTCCACTAGCTGTCGGTGTTTTTAGTCACTTAGTGAATGCTTGTCTTTTATGCATTACTGAAAGCATAATCTTTATCTCTCTGATCCTCTGAAGTCTTTGACACTTTGATTATAACCAATTAGATTATATCAAGTTGACATCAATGAAAATACAATACATTAATTGATTTAATGTCTTGCATTATCTTTCTACATTTTGGTGATCAAATTAACATCTTTAAAAATTCAATGAGTTACATGTCATCAGTTTGGTCTCTTGATGTGCACTAAATTCTGAATATATTTTTTTGTATTGAGGCAAGCATTACACTATTAACCTGCTCTATGTTTTTAGTCAAACCCTCTAAATCGAGACTTATAATTTTGATTTCAATTTATTTTTTGTGGAAAATATTTGATTCGAAAGCCAAATTTTGAATTCCATTAATCACTATTCACACTTGCAATAGATTTCATTTCGTAAATTCCTCCACTTTTATTACTTGCATTCAGATTTACAATCTTCGATTGCAAGAATTTTATCTTGAATATTAAACCATGTAGTGGGGATTATTATTCCTAATTTCATTTCTCACTATAAGTTTACTCTTGTGTAAGTGTAGTTACAATCCTTACTATCGAATCCATATATTGAACATGCTCACTTATATGCAATTGAAACTTTTTAGCTCTGATTACACTTATAATTGCAAAATTTCAAATGCCATTTTATGTAATCAGAGATTTTAGCTTTGATTGCATTCAAAATACATGATCACCTTATGTGTTGTCAGGACTTTAAGTCCCAACCACACTCCTTACTACACAAATGTTACTTTGTGTAATCCGAACTTAGAGGTTTGATTATTCCTCATACCTACCTACTGTAGAATATGAAAAGGGAAGCATCAATATAGAGGCAAGATCAAACCACCCCTTTCAAATGTGTGACTATTGGATATTAGGAAGATGAACACCCTAATAGGCTAAAATGTTGAAATAGGGGTTCAAGTTCTAATTGGGATATTGTGGTTCTTCCTTAAAGTATGATTTTTTTGAAAAGTAGGATGATATTGTCAAGATTATGTGATTGAAAATTAAAATGCAATAAAGACAAGTATACATTGAATAAATTAAGGAAATGTTGTTCTAATTTTGTTTTTCGGACTGTCAAAGCCTTAGAAATGGTTGTATTTCTAGATATGGGTCCTGAAACCTGTCTATTGTATGTCCTAAAAATATGAGCTTGTTTATGAGGGTCTAGAACAAATGAAAAGATTTGTACTTGGGTGTAAAATTTTTGAAATGTTTTGTACCTAATGATTTTGTCCCAAATTTGGCAGGGACCTGTGTCAGGACGTGTAGAGCTCAGATATGAAATTACAGCTTCTTGGCATGTACCTGTACACAAAAAAAGGGAAAAGGATGGCTGAAGGGGTTTGCCTTGGTCAAACCCCTGTTTAGGAACCAACCTTTATATTTGAAATGAAAATCATGTAACGTAAAGCATAAAGTAAACACAAAGGCTCAATACCATATTAAGTGCTTACCCTCATGGACAGATGTTTGTATTGCTCAAATCGATGAAGTATGCTTGATGTTTATTTCTTTAATGTAGATGTTGACCTTTTAGAATAAATTTGGGATCAAGGATGCATTCACATGTGCATGGATCTATGAATACCACCCCTAGATCTTGATTTTCTTGAAATTTTTGATCACACTTGAAAGGAGAGAGAGAGAAAAATGATGGAGAAAGAGAGATCTTCTTTGCTTGTTTGAGAGATCCACTAAGACACCACCATGGAATAGAAAACCTTTCTCCAACTTGAAGAATATTTCCTTGATGTGATGAAAGAAAAATAAGAATGAATGCCTTGGTTTGAGATCTTAAAATGATCTAGCTTGTTTGAATGCTCTTGAAAATCTGAAAATGAATGATTTCACTTGATAGCTTGAGTATGGTAATTATAGATTGCATATGATAGGATTTTGACAAATGAGGAGAGATATAGGGTTTATATACTTTTCCCCTCATTTCAGGATCTAGAACTAAGCCAGGCCAACCACCAGAGAATAAATAAATTCAAAACCCTGATATCGGGCTCTAGGCCCAATCTGAGACAAAATAATTGGGTGCAAAATGCCTAGAACATTGTGCACATAGGTACATAATGCCTCTTGCATTGTGCACCTAGGTGCAGAACATTTGAAACATTGTGCACCCTAGGATTTTTTCCCAAATTTTGTGAGGGACATCAAGATGATGAAAAGAGGCCCTAATTTGAATTACAAGTTGCCAAGATCAAGAAAAATGGGAAAAAGACCTTGAAATCATCAAAGAGGGACTATAGGTCCTAATTTGAGCCACCTATAATGGGTGCTAACTTTTTAGGACAGTACACCTACATATTTTCTTAGTGTAATTGAAACTAATTAAATTTTTTATTACACATTATCTTACACATTTTTTCTTAGTGTAATTTGAACTCTAAGTTTTGATTACACATTCCATTACATGATACTTGCACTTAGTTTTTGTATTGGAACTTTAATTTCCAATTACACGTTACATTGAAATACTATGTTAAATTGGGATTTTTAGTCCCAATTGCAACTTAATTATCTACACTATCTGGTGCAGTTGGGACTTTTAGTTCCGAAAGCATAAATCTTTTCCCTCCACTATGAATTGGTGTAATCGAGACATTTTTGTCCTGATTACAGCTGTAAACCTATATGTTGTACCTTCATTTTTAATGCATCTTTCAAACCTTTAAATTGAAAATTGGTTCTTTTTTAGTCATGTTTTCCCTTTTTCGTGTTTAGTTGAGATTTTTCTCCTTCATCTCGTGTTTCATGTCAAGTTTTTGTCCAACATTCAAAACCTTCCAAGTCCATCATGTTGCTCCATTTTAGATGCTCCAATTCATGCTCTAGGCTTCACCTCAACTTTGTAAAGAGAACTTCTCTTGAAGAACCATTATTACACCAAGAAAGAAGATGAGCTTGAAATTCAATGACAAAGGAAATAAGAACTATCAAGGATGCAAGTTGGTGTTCATAGAAAATATGTCTTTACCAAGAACTAGAAGACTCTGAGAATGTGTCATCCTATAGAATCATGAATACCTCTTTGAAAGAGGATGATGTAATTGAATTCATCTTATCAGATACTTAGGTTTTGTTCATCATGCATTATGTAACTTAATCTTGACACATTACATGCAAAATTGTAAAATGTAATTTCATGTAACCACATTCAAGTCGAATTAGAATAGGATTGTAATGTTGAATAAGTTAGCAATTAGTTAGGCTTCTCCCACATTTTTCTCATAGACTCTCTCCTATAAATACAAAAGGGATCATTGTACGTAGTCATCTATTGGAAATACAACAAAAATCTGCCAGTTTGTGTGTACACTCTAGAACTTTGATTTTGGATGTAAAGGAAATTGCAGTCAATAAAAGAGACAAGTTGCTTCCAAGTATTGCAACAAGTTGGAATAAGTTGTTATGTGATGACATTATTTGGATTTGGTTGTGAGTTTTGTGTTATCTAAAAGAGATTGGAACCCAATCTTGCAGTCTTTGAATTTATTATTTTGTTTATGGTTAATGTTATGGTTTAAACTTGATCTTGTATTCATTGTACTACTTATTAGGTTTGAAGCTAGCATCATTTTCTCAAGATAAGAGTTAATTTGTAGTCTTTGTGTTTCTTTTATCTTATGAAGTTGTGTGTTTAAAGTGTAGCATATATTTTAGTCTTTGAGCTACATGTATGTTCAATCTTTATTTTTGAATTCACATAAGAAATCATGAAAAGTCTTTGAGATTTCATGAGCTTCTGTTAGGAATAAGGTGTCTCAACCTTGGATAATTCCTATTCTTATTATTTGTTTTGTAAAATGTATTTCTTGCAAATAATGTTGATGTGTCGGCATCTTGAATTGTGTGTAAGGAGATCATGGCTAAAACGGTTATGACGGATTCCTATGACACGTAAGAGCTATGTCAGGAAGATTCAATGACAGGTGAAGACATGTGGTAACTGATAAATTTGAGTACTGTACACTCTTCCCCAATCGTGGGGTTCGGGTTTCCTATTTTCTCGGAGAGTGGTAAAACCCTAATACGGTTATCTTTTGGAGTAGCCCTAAAAAGTGAAGCGCATGATATAAGCTTTTTTTAGGGTTGCGAAGAAGTGTGATGCGAGTGTATTGTTGGAACATTTTATGCTGCCGTGATTTGTCTTCAAGGGTTTTGAAATCTTCTGAAAGAAATTGCATTGCAAGTGTATTGTAAGCTGTAATAGTTTTGATCAATACATTGTGCAGGTTTTGGAGTGCTGGGGTTTTTTACCGAAAGGTTTTCCCCAGGGTATATCATTGTGTCATTCTCTATTTTCTGTATGCATGGTATGTGGTTGCAATATCTTTGTTAAAGTAGTTAACGAATCTGAAATTGTAAGGATTTCAAAGAATTTTCACAATACTTTCCTATAGAGATTAGCATAGGAAGCTATTTCCGCACCTGAGTTTCCTTACAGCTTCTTGGTCACTAACTTTGCTAGATTGTACTTGAAAGTTTGTTGTAAGAAAATATCATATGTCCTAAAAGAAGAGGATACGATGAAAGAAGAAAACCTATTCTGAATAAAGATAATATGGTGAATGTAAAACCCATTGATTAGCTTAGTGTACACAATCTTAGGTCTTAGTTAGGTATTAGGTGTTTTCAGTATTATACAGGAGGAAATTGGGGATCACCTAATAAGATCTAAGATCTCCCCAAATTCACAGTGCACATTAGAATACAAATCCATCTCAAGTCAAATCAGATACATGCCACAGGAAAGGATGGCGTGATGCCAATTTTAGATTCAAATCTTAGGGACTTGTATTCTTTTTTGTGTTGAGATTTGGAAATTTAGAAGGATGAAAAATTAAATTATTTAAATCTACAACTGCTAAAGAAGAAGTGGAAATTGAAATGTGATAAAGAAAAGTGTACCTTGAAGAGATGAAGGAGATTCTATTCTATTTCCATTTTTCTACCTGTTAGGATCTCGAAAACAATTGTACTTCTAGATCTAGGTCCTGAAAACTACTTGTTGCCTGTCCTAAAAATTTGATCCTATTTCTTAGGGTAGAGAACATTTGGAACATTATGTACCTGGGTGTAGAACATTTGGAACATTCTATACCTGGTGATTATGTTCCAAATTTGGTAGGGACCTGTGTCAGGATCTGCGAAATCTAGATCTACAATTATAACTTCTTGGCTTGTACCTGCACAGAGAAAAATAGGGAAATGGGTTGGCTAAAGGGGTTTTACTTGGTCAAATCCCTATTTAGGTATCAAACTTGAAATATGAATTGTAAAGCTTAATTAAAAGCAAAGTCTCATTAATGTATTAATGTGCTTACCCTCATGGACAGAAAAGCTTTCTCCAACTTGAAGAAGATTTCCTTGATGAGATAGAATAAGAAGAAGAATGCCTTGGATTGAGATCTTTAAATCACCTAGCTTTCTTGAATGCTCTTGAAAATCTAAAAAATGAATGCTTTCACCTGATATATTGAAAGTACTTGTGATAAGAAAAATGAGGAGAGATATATGGTTTATATACTTTGCCCCTCATTTTGGGATCTATAACTAAGCCATGTTGGCCACCCGAGAATAATTGAATGAAAAACCCCGATATCAGGATCTGGGCCCAACCCGAGACAAAATACTTGGGTGCAGAATGCCTAGAACTTTGTGAACCTAGGGACACAAAGTTTGAAATGTTGTGCACCCAAGGGATTTTTCCTAAATTTGTCAGGGACATCTGGATGACAAGCAAAGGCCCCAATTTGAATTACAGGTTGTTGTGATCAAGAAAAATAGGTAAAAATACTTCAAAATCATAAAAGAGGGGATGTAGGTCCTCATTAGAGACACCAATAATGGGTGCTAACTTTATAGGATGGTAAATTTAGCCCCCACTTTAGTTAGAGTATGAGACAAACTCAAGATCATGGTAAAGAAGATTGATTCAAATGAATGGTATTATCAAGGTTAAGGAGACAAAGAAACATCTAGCCCCCAAGTGACTTAAGTCTTCATAATATAAAACCAAAATAAGAGAGGCATCACTAGAGAGAGAAAGAAAGAGAGAGAAAGAGGGGGAATGACCACTAGTCTATTAAGGAACAACCTTACCATGGATCATGCAAATAAAAAAGCACTGCAAAAGATGACACTGAAAGTATAGAAAGCTACGTAGTTTCTAGTCAACCCATCGAAGAGGATTAGTCTAAGGATCCAAAAAATGTCAATCAAAGGACCAAGTGTTTGCGGTAAATCATCAATGATAGGACCAATGAAGGAGGGACCATTCTAAGGATCCATGATAAGAAACATTGAATCATTGTGTGTGTGTGTGTGTGCACGCGCGCGCACGCAAAGTGTGAAAAAATGAGTGGAGTGTATGCCCCCACATTAAAGCAATTGCAAACACCTTAATGAGAGAAATGGGTTTAACATAGCGTACATGCATCCAAAAAAAGATGTTTCCACTATGATATGCCCCAAAGAAAGGACAAACCAAGGGAGATGAAACACATAAAAAAAGAGAGAATGGTAGAGATCTACTAACTTGGGGGTCACTATGATCATATGAAAATATATGCATATTATATGAAATTTCATCATTCCCCCAAGGTAGAAGAACTAAAATAAAAATGGAAGAATGTCATGTAAGAGTCATGAAGAAGATTCTTTTTGGTCAAGTATCACAAAGACCAAAATGATAATAGGTAGCTATCATTTTGCATCATCCCTAATCAGACAACACAAAAGAACATTTACAAATAGTGGCACATGTACAACATAACATGTAATGACATATAGAAGAAATAAGATACAAATAGAGGAATGTCACAACAGATTGATTCCTTTATCACCTTGCGCCAATGAAGCAAAAAAGGGTTGTTTAAAGAAATCTAAACAAAACATGTAATAAGAAAAACATCACGGGGGAAGCACTTCTTGAAAAAAAATTAAAAAAAATGGACTCCACCGCAGAAGAGGAGCTAGTCAAGCATATCACCTTCCCCCCCATCTCGATTTGTAATGTTTGGGAAAGGTGGGAAACACACAAGAGGAAAAACATCAAGTATGGTAGATGGAACAATAGCCAATTCCAAACAAGGACCATGCTGTAAATATGGGTCACTTTGTTTGTCACTAGGACTAAAAGATAATTTTTGTAAAATCATAGTTGTAAAATCATGATTAACATCAATAAGGTCATACATCTCATCATAATTACTAGCATGAATATTATCATTATTTGCATCAAAAGAATCATCATCTAGAGTATCTCCATCTTTCAAATTAATCATAATAAAATCCAAGATACAAATAGAATTATCATGTTTGTGTAATTTCATATTTTTCAAATTGACTTTCTCCCTTGGGTCATGCATTGGTCGCTCAAAGGGAATCAAAGCATCAATAGGTATTTTAGGAGATTAAAGGATTTGGGAAGCACACTCACGGGCTCTAGCATGACATTTGTGACAATGATCATGAGCACAACAATTACATTTTGTCTTGCTGGAGATTTTATTTGGGTTGGGATCAATAAAAATTGGATCATTTTCTTCCTTAGCGGGAAGAAATTAAGGAACCTCACTAGGTTGAGAGATAGGATGGGTAGAAGGTTTTTAGGTTATATGAGGTGGAACATAAGCATAAAGAGGAGGTGTAGGTGGTGTAGGAAAAAGTCCAGGACTAGGGTAAGGAGATGAAATATCCTTAGGACTTCCAAGTTCACAAATATTTTTGATTTTGTATTTCTAATAGGATCAGAAGAGATTATCTTTGTAAGGGTGAGTGGGTTGAGGTATGGAAAGAAAAAATAAGTCAAGGTCAACGAACTCTCAAGGGACTAAAGGATAGAAAATATTGTTATTAATAGTGACGATTTCTCCATTGTGGGGAAATTTTAGATACTTATGGATAGGAGAGGCTAAAAATATCATGGAGGTGAGCCAAGGAAGACCAAGTTGGATTTGAAACTGATCGGAAGTTGGGATGACCGTAAAGGTGACATCTAAAGTTTTACCACCAACTTGTATAGGAAAAGTGATAGAACCATGGGTAGGATAAGTAAACCATTAAAAGTTTGACTGGTCACATCAAATTTGTCATAAAAATCATGTTGCATTTGTCTTGTGAAAATATGTTCTTTATTTATAACATTCACCATACAAGTGGGATATATAAGGACACCATGGGAAAGAAGGCCATTAAATCTTAATAGTTTCACAAGGAAACAATGTAAAGAGGACCATTAGGAGACTTAATAGTTTCACGAGGATCAAAGGTAATGGAAATCACAGGTTTAGGTTTAGGTGTAGGTTTGGAATCAGTTTGATCGATAAGATTAACCACATTATTGGCTTCAATAGATTCATCATCATATGCAACAATGGGAGGAAGAAGGAAAAGGATCGGTAGAATCAATGGTATGAGTGAAATGAGAGGGTGAATCATAAGTATAAATTTTAAATTTTTGATTGGGAGGTACTATGAATTTTGTTTCCTTGATCAACCACACATTCAACAGATATGCATTGGAATCAATAATATCTTGGATGACGGATTTCAAGAAGAAATATTTTTTAGCATCATGAACAAGTTGACAATGGTATTAACAGAAAGCTTTGGGATTGAAGTATTTGGATTGAGGTTTGTTACGCTTAATTGGGTTAATGGGAGGAAGTGTTTGTTGGCAAGTGATGAATTTCTAGAGTGATATGATACACTTGAGGGTTGTCATTTATGGAAACACATATGGAATAATGATTGCTTGAAGTTTTTTATAGTTTTGTATATACGGATAGCAAAATGACTAAGTACAGTAAACAAAAATACAGAGTACAATAGTACACTTTTAGAAAAAAAAGAAAATATATGATGCATGGTGACATGCAAGCTTAGAGGAAGAAATTTTGTAGGATGTATGACCTTCTGGTAAGGTCGCTTGAGTTTTTGTGATGATCGCAGAGAGTTACAGTATCTTAAAGTCATGTGAAGACAAAGTAACAGGGATACAAGGTAGGTGAACAGTCGCGATGATTGAGGGAGTATTACATGGAATCCTAGCGTGCTAAGTTGGATTGTGATTTTGGATTACCTATTCTTTGGTAGTATAAGGTCACCAACTTTGTATTTACTTTCTGAGTGTATATTAATTCTATTTGGTAATGTATTAGAGAGTTGACTGAATGATGTAATACATATATATATGAAGAGCTTTTTATATAGTGAAAAAAAGAAGTGATGAGATGATATGAAGCAGATGGAATGCATGAATGCATTGTGATATAAGATAGATGAGAGCTTCAACTAGAACTATCTAAGCATAGATATCACTTGTAATATTGTCTATTGAGAATTGATTATAACAAAACTATTTCTGATTGTAAGAGCAATGTGCTTAGTATACCTTTAACAAGGTTTTGTATTCGCTAACAGGGAAATGTGATAATGTAATATTCAGCTCCTAATAGGGCTAGGTCTCCTAGCAGGGACATTATAATTTTAGTGGATATTTGTGGGTACTATCCCCACCGGGTTTTTCCCTTGGCCAAGGTTTCCTCGACAACACAATTCATAGTGTTATGAGTTATATGTTGTGTGCTTATGTTCTTTTCATTTCAATAATTATATGGTTAAGTTGGAATTTATTAAGTTCATGTTTAAAGTGTTGTAATACTAATTCACCCCCTCTCAGTATTACTTAATCCTAACAATTGGTATCAGAGCTTTTGGCTCTTGGAAAGAAAGTTTAACAGCTTAAGGGAGATCAAGATGGATTATGAAAGCTTGGAAGAAAGTTTGAAGCAACACTTGAAGATCTTGACAAAGCTAAAGGAAAGAACGGTGACTTGAAATTAAAATTAAGAAGAGTAGAGGGATTCATTAAGAAACTAAAAGAACAAATTAAATTTTCCAAAATTTAGAGACAAGATCTTATGGTTAAGATAAAAGAGGATTCAGACAATGATAATTCAGATAAGATAATGCAACTTGAGAAAGAGAAAGATACTTTAAAGCTTGATTATGAAACTACTTCACTACAGATGGCTAAAGAGATTCAACAAGAAAAGGATTCTAAGAAAAAAATTGAAGACACCTTGAAGGATGCTAATATTTAGATAGGACAAATGAAGTTTGAACTTGAACACTACAAGAACAAGTATCTGGAATTAGAGAAATACAATTAGTTCATAAATGAGAACTTGTAGAGGCAAACAATCATATTGAGAGACTTCACATGAGTAGTAACTTGATCGATGAACAGAGAGACAAACAAAAACCTAAAAGAGACATGACTGGTGTTGGCTTCAATGAAGTTGAATGTTCAAAGAATCAAGAAGAAAATTCAGATCCGAAGATTGATGGAGAAAGACCTACTCTTGAAGAACCTAAAGAACAGATCAAAGATTTCAAAGGTAGATGTTTTGGTTGTAACAAGGTTGGACACATGAAGAGAGATTGCAGAGGTAAATCCCCTTTCAAACCTTTTAATGGTAATTTCTTTAATTTCTATGCATATGGGCACAAGAAAGTAGAATGCAGGAAACCTTATCAATCAAGATACAAACAAGATTACATTAGTGAGGAGACAACAAATAATACATGTTATAAATGTAAAAACCTTGGGCACATTGAAAGGTATTGTAAGTTACATTTTAATTAGAACATATCACCTCCTATATGCTACAAATATAACAATCTAGGACATATAGCAAAGTTTTGTAGGTACAATAGAACTAACAACATAAGAGGACCACCTCCTATGGTTATAAAGAAGAATATTCGTGATACTGGTAAGATTCTTGCAGAGTACAGATGGGAATTTTAGAGTTGCTTCAAGAAAATAGAAGATATCAACAGTAATAAGGTATGGAAGGTAAAAGAATCTAGAGAGGAAAATTTTCAGGGAGAATCAGTAGATGCTACTGAGTCTTCTCCTGATGCTAACATTACTACATCAACCTAGATGGTTGAGCATGGCGTTAGGGGGAGCCTTAGGGAGAATCAGTAGATGCTACTGAGTCTTTTCCTGATGCTAACATTATAAATCTATCCAGCCCCTAAATTTGAGGAGTAAGCTCTTGCAAGCTTAGGGAGAGTATGTAGAAATAGCTTGGAACATTTATCGGTGATCGTATGGTTTTATATATCTATATACTATTATCACCAGATTGCTACTCGACTGGCTTATGTGCATAAATGAGTTTATTGGGAACTATGTCATTTTTCACTCAAGGAAGTATAAGGATAATTGAAAGAACATAACTAAACATCATTTGTAGAGAAGAGCCTAAGGAGAACAAAGTCTTGAGAAGAAAAAGAGTTGGAGCAAGTGTATTGAAGAGTTTGATCGAAGCAGAGATCTCACATTTCTGTAGTAAAAAGGTATTTAGATTGATTGCAAAGCCTTTGAAATGGATACACCTATGATTTTCAATGTTGCTGAGAGAACTAGGTACAAATTCAAGAAACACCCTTCATATATAACGAGGATGACCCCGAAGGCACATTTTCTCAAACACCCTATGAAGTTTTACATGTCGAAGATATTAGGGCATATATACATTGTAAGTTTGAATCTTTGGGAGACAAATAAATTGCTATAGAGATGGAAAACATGATAAGTGATGATGGAAAGATGAAAGATGAGTTCACACACCTCAATAACCTAAGCATTATGAAGAAAACTGAACTTCACAACTTTGACAAAGATGAATGTATAAATATTATCTTGAGCAGAGTTCATGATCAATTCATATGGCTTGGAGATTAGCCTGTAAAGATCTACAATGACTTAATTCATGACATTACCAGATTGGACAATACTGGTATAGTACCTGTTGCTGAGAAGAATACTAAGAAGATTGTAGAAACCCTAACACATTTGTAGTGGGAAAGGAGATTTTTAGTGGGAAAGGAGAGAGATGACGGTAAATGATATATTCCAATAGGATGTAAGATTGATTACTATGATTTTGGGCTATAAACTCCATTATAGCAACCAACTAAATTATGTATCAACATGTGTAATCTTAATGGCTTATAAGATGGTGAAGGAAAACATAAAGTATAATCTATGTGAAGTATTGACACAACATTCTTGGAAAATGTAAGGTAGATAAAGAAGGACAAGTCTAAAGGATTCATATTTGGATCTTTGTTGGTAAATATGTACATTCAGACTGTTCACAAATTTCTTGGTATGCACCCTAGAGCACGGAAAGGAAATATACCTACTAACATTTAGATTTCTCAGAGTTATAGGAGACATACAAACACATGGGTAGATGGTGAATTGTTTTCTATGATCAAAATCCTATAGAGAGATGAAGGCAAGGGAAAAAATTACAGAGGCAATATTAGAAAAATACAAGGACTCAATCTATTTCATGGTTTAAACTGATTATGTGTGCTTTGACGAAATTATACCAAAAAGAAATTGTTCTATCCACTAGGATATGAGGTAGGTTATGAAGTTCTAATCAAGCAAGTAGAACACATTTTAGCTTCAGAAGTTAATTCATCAGAGGAGAGATGAGGAACTTGTGAGGAGAAGTTGGCAAAGATTAGAGAGGAGAAGACTAGAGCATCAAGGAAGAGGAGAATATAAAATGTAGTAGATGACTTGGAAGCCAAGGCCAACATATCCAAAGATAAAATGAAAGAAGTGAGGAAGAAAATAACAGAGAGAGCTTCTGGGTTGGAAAGCACTGCTACTGCAGCCCTTCCACCTCCATAAGTTGTGCAAATAGTTAATCCACTTTCTCTGTGATATATGTAACTACACCCTCACCACCATAGAAGACATCACATGAAGAGACAACAAAGCTAGTACCTAGAAGAAACACAAGGTCCACTAAAACAAACTCTCCTCCTAAGGAAAAGAGGACATAAGGAGAAGAGAAGAAAGTTGAAGAAAAGACCACTAATGTGAGACAACTTTGGAAGCCAGATATGAGAATGCTGGAGAAGAGGATTATTGAGCAAGGGAATCTTGTTTCACTAACAAAATACTGTGACAAGTATGAGGCATCTGAAAAACTTCTGATTGAAGACATAGTTATTAAACATTTACTTGTCTTTAAGAAGAATTTGTTAGAGATAGAAGGTAGTATACCCAAGGAATTTTATGAGAAATTGGAGATAAGGAAGAAATTAGCACAGAAGGAAGATGAAGTTCTTAGAGAACAAGCAATTGAAGCCATGTTGCCTATTGTATGTGTCAAAGAAATGCATAAGATATTGAATGAAATTAAACCCCTATTGAGAACCAAAAAAAGACTAGTGAAGATAATGGGAGGAAGATATGATGAAGTTACTGAGGAGACACAAAAAGCTATAGAAAAATTCTTAATGGGAACTGAAACTGAGGACATCTTTCCACCTAAGGCTCCTAAGCCCAAATCCATTGAGAAAGGAGAATCATCAAGGAAAGCTGAGATAAATCTTGATAAATCAATGAGAGAAGACACTAGTCAGTATGTAAGTATAGTGAAGCAACCAAATTTTTATGTTTCTGGTGTACCTATGTCATTGGACACTTTGCAGGATGTGAATGACCCCTTTTTGGATAATACATACATTAGAGGAATCAATGACAAGGATATGAAAGAGAAATAAATTCAGAAAGAAAACATTGATGAAACTGTGGAAGATACAATGATTAAGGTTGAAGATACTTCACCTTTATTGTTGGCAAGTGGAGAGAAGAATTTGAGCACCAAAATTGAGAACATGGATGAGGATGAGTTGGTGAAGTTGTCCTTCATTGCATTTAAAATTAATTATGTAATTATTAATACAATTTAACATCTTAAATTGAAATTGGTGTAACCTTTTTTATGTATATTTTAGAGCATAAAGGTGGAGGATGTTCAGAGTGATCACCATGTTGACTTTGGGGATGACAAAAATGTTATTGTAGATGATGTGGCACAATCAAGTAACGAAAATATAAGTTTTTTCTTTTAAATTTCTTTTTTGATTTATAGTTCTTTTAATTAATGAAATACTTGTAACACTAATATAAAATTGTGTGAATTTAACCCATATAGTTGTTATTGCAGCGGGCCCCCCTTTGGCGCAACAGCCTAGTCTTCCTGAACACATGATGAGGAGACATGTGTTGAGATTAGAATTAGTAGAGGAGTGGAATGACAAGGATATTTGTGCTCCACTTAGCCATTACCTTCAAAAAACAAAAAACAAAAACAAAAAAAGAAATGATTACAATTAACACTTTTTTCTAATGAAAGAATGTTGTCTTAATGAATGTTATTTTTTACTGCTAGTAAATGTTGATGAATGATGTGTTAATGAAATATTCATGAATGTTGTGTGTGAATGCATTTTATGTGTTAATGAATGTTATGTGATTATAATGATTGAAAGTAGGGAAGATATTATTTATATAAGATGAATACATAAACTCTATTTAGAGGAAGAAAATTAGTGGTATATAGTGATACGACATAATAAAATTAATTTTTATACCCTTACTATGATGAACCTAGATTGATCTGGTTTGAGACTATGAATTTGAACTACAAACTCTATGATCATAAAAGTAGGCAAGGCCATCAATGATGAGCCCCCGAGACTTAGGTCTAGTCCCATAGGGTTTGTCAAAAGGGCTCTCATTATTGATAAGTAATAGTTCCAGTCCCTTATGTATGGCATGAATTTATGTTTTTCTTATGTATTTTATAAATTAGGTAAAAATAAACCTTTGAGGCTCTTTTTATACCCTAACTATGATGAACCTAGATTGATATGGTTCGAGACTATGAATTTGAACTACGAAGTCTCTAAGCATGAACATAGGCAATGCCATCAATGATGAGCCCCCGAGACTTAGGTCCAGTCCCATAGGGTTTGTCAAATTTTTCTCACTATTCAAATGGTTCCACATGCACACACACACATGCATGCACACACACACAACCTATACAAAATATATAACCTTCACCTTTATATAAGAGTTGATTAGAGAAGGTATTTGTACAGGTGATGAACACACAAATTTTCCTAAGTACTACTAGAAGCTTTACCCAACAACAAGTGTACTATTGTGATAAAATAATCACAAGTCCATTTGTTGTTGGGTCAAGCTCCTAGTAGTACTTGGTCGAATCTGCATGTTTGTCACTTGTGCATATACCTTCTCTGAAAATACATAACTTTCATTCCAACTATAGGAATAGTCTTTAAACTAGTGGAAAATTTCCTCTAAACTCTTATTTTATGAATTCCAAAGTTATAGATTTTTGTGAAGAGATTTGGTCATGTATTAATAATTCCATAGTGGATTGTTTGCATAACTTGATTTTATACAAGATGGACCATCAAAATACTAAAAATTACACCCTAAATTCACTTGAAGAATCAAATGCCCCAAAGACATGAAGAGAGAAATACAAATGAACATTGTTTATCTCTTCCTTTCTTTGGGGCATCCAAAGCTTCAATTCATACTTGACTTCATCAGTTGACAACTTCACTATTTTGTCTTCAACAACATTGCCAGAAGAAGGAATTTGTGAGTGGTTTGGCTTTATTTGAAGCTAGGTAATTTTCCTAAATTAAGTTTATATTCTTGTAATTTTTTTGTTGACCTTAGGTTGTAACCATAATAAAATAGATGCATTTATCCTATAAAACCATCTCTATCTAGCAAAACCACCTTGCCTACACTTGGTAGGAACTATGCTACACTCCAGCTCTTGTTTTATGTTGGAATTTTTTGTGTAGGTTTGTACTCATCATAGAATTGAATGGGTGGATGGTAGATTATTATATTTTTGTGAGCTTCGTTCTTGTTTCCACAACTTCAATTGGTATTCAACACCACTCTCCCTCCCTCTATTGATTGTACTTTCTTATTTTCTTTGAGGAAAGAGGTTTATGTTTTGGTTTTCCTATATCATTTGGACCACGCTTTTGTGGTGGAATGAAATCAAGATTGTGCTTCTTTATCCTATGCTTATTTTATGATTTTAAAGGACTAAATATGCATAGGATGAAGAAGCACAACCTTGATTTAATTCTACCACAAAAGCGTGGTCCAAATGCTACAAGACAAAAACCAAAATTTAAATCTCTTTCCTCATAGAGAATAATAAAGTATAATCAAAAGAGGGAGAGTGATGTTGACTACCAAATGAATTTGCGGTATGATATGCAAATAAAGCATGTAGTTGAACGTAAATGCAGAATACACAGTGTAAAAAATTATGAGGAACTCCCTAACAAAGAAAAGTAAGAGGTTGAAGCTGAAATGCAATCTTATAATAGTGTTGAGAAGGAGGAAAGAAGGAATAAAATAATATTGTTGAACAAGAGAAAGAAAATTGATCAAAAAGTAAATTGCAATTGTGCTCTTAAATCCTATTGCTTATTTAGTTTAATTGTGTTTGTATGCATGCAAATTTGATCTAATGTTCACATTCATGGCAATGTAGAGTGATGATCAAGAAGGAACTAATGGGAATTAGCAGAGTCTCCAATTCAGAGGTGCAGTAATCTATGTTTATTGCTTTCATTTTACTTTCTTCAATTGTTTTATGTTCAACATCTGGTGTACAATATTCTAAATTGCTCAAAGTTTGACATGTTTATATGGATCCAAATTATAAACAAGAAACTTAAATGGGTGAGCTTAACTGGTAATATATTCTATTATTTGGGCTTCCAAATTGGAGCCCTAGTTAAATTACTATGAGATGAACTGATAAAATATTGAAATGGGGTCAAATATCAAATCCAACTAGTTTGGTGTGGCATGCTTTAACAGATGAGCCCGGTTGTGAGCTTGGGCATAACCTTTATTCAGGACATGTAAACAAAATCAATCCATGTAAGGGAATTCATCAAATAAAACTAGAAGTTATATAAACAAGAATAGATACATGTGTAACATTGTTTCATGGTATGAATAAAAATAGCATATAAAAGAAAGGCATTGTATGGAATATAAAAATTTTCCTCTTCAAGATATGCTTCATTTTCTGGAATTATGACACAGAAGAACTAGCAACTGCACTATCATATACCAATTGAATTGTTGGTGAAGTGATAGCTACGGTACCAAATATGCCTAGATGGATGATTAGGAGGTTGATAAGTTATTAAGGCAACATGGAAATTGCATTCAATCATTTTTGTTTGCATGTTTTGGATAGGATCAATGGGCACATTTTTGTCACTCTTCCTTTTTCCAAGAGTCAAGCTACTATTGCCTTTTTCTAGAATGGATCTAATGAAATAATTTTGAGCATCCTTGGACCTCAATTGTTAGGTTTCATCACCATGCTGGTCCTAAGATGCATAGCCTTTTTTGTTCTTCTATTCTCTATTTTTGTATTTCTAACTGATGCTAGACTTTGTATTTCACATGGAGTTGAAGTCAGAAATGATGGATGTATTTTTCAAATCTGATGTTAAATGTCTTAAGTATCACCCGATGTCTATTTTTAGATGTATTTCACAGCTTGCGTAAAACATCAAATTTAAACAATGCCAAACTAAACTGAACTCTCATCATCTTGCCATTTGTCATACCCCACCTGATCAATGCCTTATGCATTGATGCTATTATTTTGAGATAATTTTGAGTTTCATATGATTAGCTTAATATTCATGATTAAGTGTACTCATTCAATTTCCAAAATTGACTCCAAGCTTATGATCTTTAATTGTTTTATAAGTAGTTTAGTTGTATTATTGATTCACAAATGAAATCATATGTTTTGTAGCAACATAAATTCATTTGATCTTGTTGAAAGTGTGTTGGGTGAGTAGGAGTCGCCATATTTTTGAACTTTCAAGTTCTCGTGTCTTTATTTGTCAAAGCTCCACTCTGTTCATGCGTCCACCTTGCTAGTCCTTCCGCAAGCCTTCACGCGTCCGACTTTGTCAAATCCCAGCTTTCGGCGTCGTTTGTACCAGTTTGGTCCGCTTTAAAACCGATGACATGCCCTTTCGAGTCATTTGAACCACTTCGAACTCCAGTTCAAAGTAGTTTGAAGTAGTTCAAAAGCGGCCTAAGTCCTTTATCTCTAACGATGTGTTATGCAGGAAAATACGTGGCCTTTTCCTTTTGAGAGGGGTTGAACCTCTTTGAACCTCTTCGAACTCCGGTTCGAAGGAGTTCAAAGTAGTTCAAATGGAATGCCGGCGTAATCAATATGGATGTGATGTCCTAACAAGACGCGCCGGTTGACGTGGCGTGATTCCATTGGCCGGGCCAGTGCACAGGAATCAAGGCAATCATTTGCACGAATTGGAAAGATTTGGTTTGAAATGAAATGATGATGGTTAGAAAGGTGGCAGATCCCGAAGATTTAATAATTGAAAACATTTATTTCTGATCACCACTCGGTATTAAAATCTCTATTAATACTCGCATGATGGAGTATATTTCGCGTTTCCAGCGGCAACTAAAAACAGAAACTTGGTAAGTCTTTCTCCTTATTGTGCATTGCGGGTTCTGGGCGCTGGAAGGGTGGTCTGATCGA
>MU226742.1:707945-718490 GCA_018584345.1 Thuja plicata | reverse complement strand
TAGGCAGCCCTCTAACCTTTTTCAATTTGCTTATGCTTACCAAGTTATCAAAGTTTACATGACACAACCTTTTATGCCATAACCAAACATCATTATATTGTGAAAACAAGCATGTCTCATCAGCTAAATCCAAATAGAACAAGTTACCTTTTGTTTTCTCACCACCTCTAACTAATTCTCCATTGGCATCATAGATCTTCACTTTCTTGTGATGGAATTCAACTCTGTAGCCAGAAGTATTCAGCTGTGAAACACTCAATAGGTTATACTTAAGATCATCAAACCAATATACATCATCACATCTGATTTTATCAGTCAATTAAATTGATCCTTTCCCTTTTACACGACATGGTGTATCATTTCCAAATTTAACATAGCCACCTTTACACTAAACTAAGGTTTCAAATTTATCTTTATCACCGGTCATGTGATGTGAACAACCACTGTTAATAATCCAATGATCACCTTTAATCATATAAGAAATTAGTGCAATTTTCTCATCATCATCATCAGAATCATCTTTCATTGCAACATACACAACTTCTATATCATTTTCATCAGATTTTTTAGAATCAATGTCAGAAGCTTCTTCAGCTATATAGTAGTACTTCTTACCTTTGTCTTTGTAATCCTTGTACTTCCTAAAGTCTCAGTCATCCTTTCTATCTTTATACTTGTTTTCTCTTCTCTCATCTTTGTCATTCTTATCGAGACATCTTGCAGCTATATGACCAAATTTGTAACATGAAAAACAAATAGTAGGAAGTTTACCTTTGAATTTTCCTTTTCCTCTTGATAGTCTTCTTGCCATAAGTGCCTCAAGCTCTTCTAGATCATCATCAAAGGTGTCGCTATCACTATCCACACGTTTCTTTCCTTTGTTTGATTTGTTGAGGACCATCTGGGACCTGAATACAGTTTCGATGGTTTGTGGAGTATAGTTATCAAAAGTTTGACATCTCAAATGCAATAAGTCTACCTACCAAACTTTCCAAAGTCAATTTTTTGTTAGGAGTACATCTCAATTCTTGAATTGTAGATGCTCTAATAGCATAAATAGGAACAATTTTTCTTAGTACCTTTCTCATGATGGTGTTATCATCAATGGTTCCTTTAGCTCCTCTAATAGCATTTACAACTTCCTTTATCCTACCATAATATGAAACTATATTTTCTCCTTCTTGCATTTTCATTTCATCAAACTTACCTCTCAAGCTTTCAGATTTGGCTCTTAGCACAT
The DNA here is from genome assembly GCA_018584345.1 of Thuja plicata. Taxonomy (NCBI): domain Eukaryota; kingdom Viridiplantae; phylum Streptophyta; class Pinopsida; order Cupressales; family Cupressaceae; genus Thuja; species Thuja plicata. The sequence continues at coordinate 717,250 of MU226742.1, read as the reverse complement.
TTGTGTCACCTCCATAGATGGTTTCAAGAGTATCCCACATTTTCTTTGCACTTGTATAGTCCTTTATGTCTTCAAACTCGTGATAGTTCAGGGATGATGCAATCTCCAACATTGCTTGATTATGTTCTTTCTTTTCTCTTAATTGTGCAAGATTGAGAGCTCCTATAGGGGTTACACATTCTTGATCAACAAGATGTTTAGTAGAATCACCAACACCAACCAAATGAAATTTCATCAAACTTTTCCATGCTGGAAATTTTTCCTTGTTCAACTTCGGTACCTCCCTTTTATACATCTTGATCTTTTTGCTCCAAGTACCATCAAAATTTTTCAAGAGACCAAAGCTCTAATACCAATTGTTAGAATGAATTTAGAATAACTGAGAGGGGGGGGAGTGAATCAGTTATCCATAGGTCTAGATGTGCCCATTAAAAAATTATACCAAATTAAACAACTTAGATCTACTCGACAGTGATAGCATAAGTCAACAATATAAGTATGCAGTTTACTATTCAGATGAAATAAGCTTGCTGAAACTTAACAGTAAAACACAATATAAAAATTCACACAAGTTGACACCAGTATTTAACGTGGAAACCCAATTTGGGAAAAACCACCAATAACATGCTATCAATTTTTCACTCTTCTGAAGTGATGCCTTGTTAAGAGCCAACCCTGTTAAAGGTTACAAAACACATTGCTAAATGTGACCTGGTTAAAGGATTTAAACACCTTGTCAGGAGTGGCCTTGTTACAGGACTTAGAACACTCCAATCTGAATGTCACCTTGCTTAAAGGATTTATACAATGACTATTAGGTCAACCTGGTTAAAGGATTTCAACTGATATAATGGTTAGAAAGTAATCAACAGGTTTGATCTGATTCATAAAACTTACTTTTTAGTTTAGATCCAATTCAGCTCTAATTCTAATTCACTAAGTGGCGTCCATTCTCATCTCAAACTCCAGATCTTCTTGGGAAATTGTCAAGCAATCTCTCTCTGCTTCTCTGCTCAGCCTTCTTTTCTTAGATCTTTCCAATAAGTCAATTAACCATGAAATCCTATTGCATACTCTACATTCATAGCTATCTCTACTCACTTCCATGAATAACCCCTTGAGGTTATCATATACCTCTCCATCTAGGTCAGATACATCTTTTTCCTCTTAATCAAGATCATAGATCTTAGGTTAGGTAAGATCCAATGGATCTTTCCATCATTTCATTTAATTTATTTCTCCAATACAATCACCAATTAAATATTTGATCCATGCATTAATTATAGTTACCCATGCATTTACGTAGTGTGGATCAAATGTGCTTATCCTTAATTAACTTTACATATCCCAATAAAATCAACTATGTTGGCCAGAGATCTTAAATCTCATCAATCGTCAAAATACTACTGCTCGGCTGACACAAAACTTGCTCAAAAATTTACTGACGCTCGGCACATACAGGAAAATATGCTCGACACACACTGGTGCTCGGCCGACACAAAACTTGCTCGGCATAAACTGATCTCAGTAAATTGTCAGTGAAAGATAAACAACATATCACTTTGCCAATGTGCCAACTGATAAAGTACCCTTTGTAATTTCTCATAACTCAACCATTCTTCTTGTTCTTCTTGTTAAATCTCCTCCATCAATCAATAGATATGGTACTCAAACAGATAGCAATAGTCTCACTAGTTAAGGTTTGACATCAATGACAAAACAATATTTGTTTCCATTGTAGCTTTTCGAACAATATTTCCAATAGAAAGAAGAAGTATTTAGAAGTCTTTTAAAATATCTTTGAACTTTTTTTGCTCAAATTAGGTAAATGCTTTATGTTCTTATAGTAAAATTATTATATTTACTCTTATGGATGGAATAAGATGTATTGGAAGTCACTAGTTTTTGAATTATATCAGTGATATTTGATTTTCCTTTTAGAATTATGATACAATTTTTATAAGAGGCCCTTTTGGTTTTGTTTAGATTCTAATGTTTTCTTGAGTAATTAATGTTAAATCATATAGAGTCTTGGTTGAGGAAAGTTAGAATTTTAGCAATAAAAAATATATAAATTCAAAATTAAGAGAACTCCAATTCTATTCTTTTACATGTCACAACCTATAAATTATTTATGGTATGGGATGGTAAATAATTTTTAAAGTTATATTTTGGTAGTTGAATTGTTATTCAATTTGAGTAGTGAGGTTAGTATAATTGCACTTTTACAACTTGTCAAGTTGGGGTTTAATATAGATTGATATTAGTAGTTCAATTCATATATTAGGAAGGAATGACATGATTAAATTATATACACGGTATACTAATATGTTAGATTTTAAGATAAGTGGTCATAGAATTAGGTAATATGTATCTCCTCTCATACAATTATAAATCTTGTAGGTTTGGGATCATGAATATTACCTTAATATCTTACAAGAATTGGTTCTCCATCATAGTTATGAACTGTTTGGTAGGTAACCTTATGAGGAGGTCTACATATAACTTATTTGTAGGTAGAATCTAATTAGGATATCATCCTTGTTCACCTAAGTGGGTGGTAGCCGATGGAGACACTGACTGGGGACTCTACCCTAGAAAGGGGTTGTGTAACCACTTCTACCATCCTTTAAAAGATTGTTTTTAAAGTTAAACCCAAACTACGATATCTCTGTGAGTTACGTAGGCAAGACCACTTATGATGAGCCCCTGAGGCATTAGGTCTGGCCCTTGGGTCTTGTAATTTTTAGTTCTTCCTTGATCTTGCCACCCCTTACAATTATTTTACATAGTTTGCATCTCTTTACGAAACTAGTTTTAAATACCTTATGATTGATTTAGCTAAGTTATCGATGTAGCTTATCTTACGATCTTGTATGTAATCAGCTATGAATTTTATATCATGCATCTAGTTGTGTAGCCGTATATACATGTGCAAGAAATAGAGGCACAGAGAATATGATATATAGGCAAGAAAGAGATATTTGGGTATGCAGTTGCAAGTCATGTTGCTTATTTGAACATTGTAATAAGCTTTATTGTTCTAAGTAGATTTATTATCATTTTAGATTCCAGTTAAATGATATAAAAAATAGGTTCACAATATGCATTAATGTAGTATGTCATTGTTTAGAAAGAAAAAAAATATTGCAAATTAGATTGTTCAGAGTGGAATAAATAGTTTGTTTAATGTCAAATCTAGTGTTTTGAATTTTGGTCATTACATACAACTCTCCCATTTATTTTTCAAAATTTATAATAATGCATACGGTAGAATTTTTCCAGCACTCATGTGTTATGGCATATAATGAACATGTACGTATCATAAGTACAATTTTTACAATTTTTTTTCTCTGCTATAAACAATTCATTTTATTCAAATTATTGCTTATGATAGTGTGTGTTTTCTAAACATGTCCTTTGCATGTAGACAAGGTGTTCCACTAGAACAATGCATTTTGAGGCATTCTATCAAACAGTTTAGATACCCTGCCTATGCTTCCAAATCTTGCATATCCTACAATAATGACATTTTGTATACAATTTTGGAGTCATTTTTTCAAACAACTCACGTACTTTGTCTATGTTTTTGAATTTCACAAACATGTCTAGCCTTTATGCTTTGATGTATGTTCATACCCTATTCCAAGTTCCCATCTTGGCACAGGCAGGGAGGATTATGGAAAAGATTATAGAGTCTAGATTTACCCCTATGAATTGTATTTGACTTAAAGTTTCAAAATCCTTTTCAATACATTAAATTTTGGTCATATCCTACAATAATAGAATTCAAAAAGACCACATTTATTTTAGGCATATTGCCAAATAGTACTTATGCATTGTCTATGCTTCCTCATTCTGTAAGCATGTCTACTAGAGAATTTTTAACTAAATTTCCCTTCCATTATGTTATGATGGATGTCCATACCTTGTTCCAAAGATCTGATTTAAACTATTTGAAAATGGAAAGTGTTTGGGTTATAAAACTACACATTATAGGATATGAAATTGCACATAGAATTAATAGAATTAATAGGACTATCTATAAAGAAAATAAAAACAACCAATAGCTTTCTCAAACACATCAAAATCTATGTCCATCTATATAGTTGAGTTGTAAGATTAAATAAGGAGATATTTAAAGGTGCCAAATCCTTGTTAGTGGAAAGAAAGCATATAGATGCTTAGTGATGATCAACATTGAAGTTTCTTGTACATTAGATACAACTTTTATTTAACTATAGTATCTCATCATTCCTCTTTAATTATCTTCAAGAATTACTACAAACACATCATCACTATTTGCAGTGGGGATCTAGTGCTTCGCCAAATCATTCTCTATCTACATAAAAATGGAATGAAAAGATCACTCTTGTGAATCAGATGTCAAAATTTTATCCTAATTTCCTTTACTACATTATCTCATCATTTCTATTTAATTGTCTTTAAGAATTACTACAAACGCATCATCACTAGGCCCACTATGCTATGTACTGGATAAGGTGTTCTTTATTTTTTTCTCATTTACAAGTTACAAAAAATATGATAGCTCATGAATCAGAAGCTAATGAGGGTATCAGTGTTGCACATGGCTAAAAATTCAACACCTCATATCATCAATAAATTAAGAAAACTAATCCTAATGCCTGAATTTGTCATGGGGCCTAACCAAAATATGAAATCTCCAGTGGTATTATAGAAAGAAAAGTTAAACCAAGAATTGATGTCACTCAAAGTAGCAGATCTAAAACAAATCTAATGTAGTCATAAGTGAACATAAATAAATATTAATAAAAAAGGACAACTTAATAATTTACAATTTTCCCAACTGGAGCAAAATAAAACTAAAATGCTGAGAATCTGAATGTCTATAAGCTTCACATTAGTGTCCCAAGATTTTAAAAACTCTTAAGATTCAAGACATCTTTAACAAATCCTAATGAGAGATTAATAAACTCTAAAATAGAAAAAAGTACACTAAACTTCATATACGAAAAACTACAAAATAGAAGTCTACATAAGGCAAACCATGCATGTAAATATACAAACTAAAAGACTCTATAAATGGTTACAATTACAAATACATGCTATTGGAACACCATTGCGAGCATTTTGTAGTTTATTTACACTGTTATAGTCAGATAATTCTTCGAAATGCAATGAAATCATATTATATGTATAAGTCTTTAACACACTAAGAATTAATTATATCCAAGAAAGTTACACTTAAGCAACTTGCCATACAAATCAAATTTAGAGAGAGGATTAACAAACAAATCCATCCATTGGTGTTATCCTTCTAATTATCAAATTAATGTTCAAGAAAATATTATAAGGGATAAGAAATTAGATTTGTAAGCATTCTGGAGCATATTCTAATTCAACTACTACACTTTCAATGAAAAGATTAGTAAAAGGAAATATATTATATTTATATAGTACATAGCTAATTCTAGTGGAAAATATCATACAATAAATTTAAGTACAAAATATTTCATATTCGACTTGAACCATACATTTTCTGATCTTCAAAATTTGTAATACATCTTGGTTCACACTAAAAATAGAATGAATTACTCACATGACAACAAGCATATAGTTATTAATTGAGCCATTTTCAACTTGAATTTTTTTAATATAACTCAAATGTGTCCTCTAAACATAAAACTATAAAAGTGAAACTAAGATCTACAAGTGCATTGTGTTTGCCTTCAAGGAAGGTAAACATAAATAGAAAACTAAATATGGATAAACCAAAATGAGCATAGACTTAACCAAATATCTAAATTTTGTAAAGTAAGGAACACACATATCACAACAAGAAACCTTACAATGATAAACAACACGATAGTAAGAAAAATGATAACAACAATGTTATTAATGTTCAAGAAAATATTATAAGGGATAAGTAATTACATTTGTAAGCATTCTGAAGTATATTCTAATTCAACTACTATAATTTCAATGAAAATATTAGTAAAAGGAAATATATTATATATATTAATAGATGATATATATATATATATATATATATATATATATATATTTATATATATATTTATATGTGTGTGTGTTGTTGCTATTTTGACGGCAATCAAAATGATCAACAAACTGCTTTGACCAGAATGCTATAGTCTCAATGCATGTTGAAGTTGATAGTTAAATAAAAATCAAAATGATCAATAAACTTCTTCGACGAAATGCCAAAGTGTCAACGCATTCTGAAGTCAATAGTTTGACGACAATAAAAATGATCAACAGACTCCTTTGACCAGAATGCCATAGTCTCAATGCATTTTGACATCACTAATTCAATGACCAACAAAATCATCAATGAACTACTTCGACTGGAATGACACAGTCTCAACACATTCTGAAGTTGACAATTTGATGAAAATCAAAATGATCAACGAACTACTTCGACCAGAATGCCACAGTATCAATGCATGTTGAAGTTGATAGTTTGACGACAATCAAAATGATAAACAAACTACTTTGACCGGAATGCCACAATCTCAATGCATTCTGAAGTCGTTAGATTGACCAAAAAAACCAATGGTGGTAAAAAATGATCAAGGATATGTAGGTCATTCTTCACCATCCCTTTGGTTATTTTGATGTTGGAATCATAAAACATGTGACCACTATGTCTATCGACAGTTCAAAACAACCTTGTTGTGTCACATAATCGACAAAAAAAGTTTGACAACAATAGTAGTCATTTGGTCGACCAACCTGCATAAAAAAATCAACTAACTCTGATCGAATAGTGGGAAAAAATTTACTAGTGTGGCAAGTTAGCATAAGATCAAGTGAATTTGATTTTTCATTCTTTGAAAAAACCAATAAATTGTTCTCTTTCCTCAGGTGAAGGGGATTTAGCCAGATAGATGTTCTTAGGGTTCTTTTCATCTCCTAGATTCACTACCTTTGTTTCCTCTGCTAGCAATGCTAATTGTTCTTTTTTTTAAAGTGGACGAGATCCAAATTTCCATCCTTTGGTGCCTTAGAGAGGTTTTCAATAGAAGATACACCCTTTATCTTTACTTTTTCATTGTCAGAAAGTTCCTTTCAGTTTTCACTTAATGACTTTTCTTTTCTAATTTTGCTTTTACTTTTGTAATTGGAAAGAGGAGCCTCCTCCCCAAAGTATGTTTATTTGGCTATGTCAAAGGAGAATCCTACTTTGTGATCTCCTGATGGTTTTCCTTCATAAAGCCCCATGAAGTCTGCAATGGCTTCATCATTTTCAAAAATGTCTATGTGAGGACATTCTTGTTGGTCCCAAACTATTAACTCAGGATAGAATAAACAAAGGTCAGTGTGTGAGGAAGACTCAGTTTGTGTGAATGGAATTATAGTGATAGTTCCAACAAATATGGAATGGAAAGTAGATGCACCATCTAAGGAATGGTCATTGACATGCTTATCAATATAGGTTTTATCTTCTAGGTTTAGTTGGTTGAACATGTTATTGAGGTTTATGGTACTAGTGGATCAAGGTGAATGTCTAGGAATAGGTGATTCAAAATCATGGAGGGATAACCATCCATACTCATGAGAATCAGTCACGCTAGAATGCTCGTCAGGTATTTCACTTTCTACATCTTCCAAGATTGCCTAATTTAGGATTATTTGGGAATTTTTGGTTTCCACTTTTGGTGGTAATAGTTGCTGGAGTATATTGCTAATTGGGTTATGTCCTTGATTGTTCCCTAATGGAGGAGCATCTTGGGTCCTTGGCAATCCTTCTCAACCAAAAATATGTTTGTTTTGTTCTTTAGTTTTTTTGGAGGCTTCTCGGGAAGTACTTTGTTGCTCAGGTTTCTGTCACTCGGGCATGCTTGTTTCTATTGCTTGGGTCTGTCGCTCGGGCATGTTTCTTTCTTTCCTATTCTTAGGGTGTTCTTTTCCTAAGTCACTCTATTTCTTGGTCATCCTTTGTCTGAGTTGCTTATTTTGGAGTTGGATCTGGTGGTCGACTTCTTTAGTTAATTTCTATGGTTTAATTGATTTGGGGTCTCTCATTGGGATCTATGTGGACCTAAATCTGGGTCTCACTTATGGATTTGAGCACCGACCTCTGTTGGTGGACTCTTGTATATATTTTTTTCTATGTTCTTAGTTTTCAGATCAATTTTTAGAATATGATTTGACATGAGATTATTTGTAAGTAGTGAACTACCTCACAATAGGTGCTTAGTAATCATGCCGAAAGCCTCTCTTAGGAATAGTTTATTCAATATAAGGATCACTTATCCCACCATGAGGTGCATTTAGTTTTTCAACCCAGGGATTTATACTTGAAATGGTACAACACAATATGTGCACTAAGTTCCTTAAAGAGTCACTCTACCTATGCTACAAGAAAGTAAAATACATGAAAGGAATCTATACTAGGGCGGCAGGAAAGGAAACACACCTACTCCTTACTGAAATGAACACTATAAATTGCAAACTCTACTTAAGACTATTCTTTCAACCTAGAGCATCCACTATAACTATCCTTGCAGGTGCTGCAGGAACATTCACAAAGTAATATGTTGCAGGAAGAAACTATAATCTTCTATCTACAATGTTGGAAATGTAGAAAGTAAATCTACTCTACTCTACTCTAATCTAATCCACCTCCCAAGTGGGCCCCCTTGGTTGACTTCTGCTAATCTATGAACATAGAATATAAACCAAAAGTTACTTCATTGTATTCCAAGAACTGATTACATGAGAATGGTACATAAAACTGAAAATGAACTTGCTGTGCAAGATACAATCAGAACATTGTATTCCAAAATCTCTGAACTTACAAAATAATAGTCTCCTCCCTATAAATAGAGGATTTACTTCATTATTCTAAAATAGAAAAGGAACCATCTAACTGAGACTACGCCAGAGAGAAAAAACTGGAAACATAATAGCCCATGACATATGCAATGAAGTTTGGGCGACCGAGTCAACATGCTGGAAGTGCGGAAGGAATATAGTAGCACCTCATTCATGCATTTATGAAATAGTGGATCCTTATTTGCAGTAGCCGTGTCTTCTGATGCCATGATGGTTATCCGCCTATAGCTAGTCTTTATCATTCTCTTTGAATACTGTCAACCACTCCCAAGCGGCTCCTATTTCCTCGCAAGTTAGTTATCATGCAAAGATATTTATGCAAGTAGAAAAATCAATCTAATCTAGATATTAGAACACACATTCTGATTATTATATGAAATACTACAACATATATATAATATTGGCACAATATGACATATCTATTCTACCCATAGGTTTAATGGTTCTATCTGTACTTTGACATA
>MU226742.1:667118-707895 GCA_018584345.1 Thuja plicata | reverse complement strand
AATGGTTCTATCTGTACTTTGACATAAGTTCAACTAATTATAAGTCCATGATTGTTCTGGTAATACTTAAAAATAGAGTATAAAGATTAATATAATAGAGACAGTAAATGGTCTCATCATCTACCCCCTGGTAAGTTGAATGCTTGTCCTCAAGCATTACATCTTCTGGTAGTTTCTCTAAAATCCCCAGCCTCTATCCTCCCTCGCCTCAGGTTCTTGAAAGTATAGTAAAACCCCCTTGTCTTCTCCTAGACATCCACTCTGTGATCCTCTTGTAGTCGGTCAAGTTTGTCAGTATTGATGTGATACAGGGGCCAAAGGAGCATTGGTGGTTGCATGGTGAGTGGACACTAGAGTTCCTGTCTAATTTGCCTTCCCAGTTGCATGTATTTTGGTTATCTTTGAATAGCTTCTTGGAGGTTGATAGGACTGTGTGGTTCAGATTTCTTCAATGCTTTAGATAACCTACCCCATCTGCTTCTAGCACCATCTAGGGCTCTCTAAAAGGTGAAGACAAACCATCATACTCTGCATAGACCTCTGTTTGAATCCCAACAAATTTATCCCTGGTTTCCTCCTTAATTTTTCCATATGTCAAATTGAGACAATCTCTAAGGAGTATATCTAGCTTGCTGCTCTCTTCTCTTAATGGTAATGGCTCTATTTTCTTATGTTCCCTATAGTTTTCTAGCTATCTGTCATAGTTGGCTTCATTGTGCATCCAGGACATTCATTCCCTTAGGTGTACATCCCCTATATAAAGTAAAGGGTTCCACTCAGTCTCTGCTGGAATGATGAAGTTATGCATGTACAGTTCACAAAGTAGACTTTTCTGCCATGAGGGAAGGGTCTGGTAAAGGCCATAAAATTCTTGGGCTGACTTGAACTCAAAGTCTATATCTTTAATGATCATCATTAGTTGGAACAAGAGGAGCTGTTCTTTCAAACAGATGGTATAAACCCTAGGAGGTGGTCTACATGCAATTATTTGATCAACTAATTTGAGGGCATGATCCATCTTTTGTTTCTATTTTTCCAATTGCTCTTTCAATTCTACAATCTCATCTCCTTGCTCTATTATGACTTTCTTCAGTTTCTTTTTCTCTTATACCCATAAAGTTGTTGTTAAAACATACTTATTATGTAACCCAAAGAGAAGCATCTACAAGGTGGTTGGGCCACAATCCTCTACCTAGTTACTCTGCTTTCTCTGTTCCTTCCATTACTATTCTAAGAAACTTATTAACCAAGTTTTGTTGTGGGGCACTAAGACAATTTCTGTGTAGGCTGACTGATGGGTTACTGAGGCATATTCCTCATTTCTGTCTGTAATATCCTGATGGATTTCCTGGGAACTATTTTGGTGAACATCAAGTTCAGCTTCATAAGTTTCTATTGAATGTGGAGGAAAGTTTGGAACTGCAGACTAATTTTGGGAGTTGTCTAGAATGATTTGTACATTGGGTTGTTCATCAAATTGTAAAGGAGAATCAGGTTGGCTTTCTGAGGACACTCTAGGGAGATGTCCTCTCATTCTAGGGCTTCTTTGCATAGGATTTTCTTCAATTTCTACAACCTTTTTCTTAATAGCCTTCTTCGTCTTCTCTGTTGTAGGAGTAGCTGCTGCAGGAACTGACTTCCTTTTCTTCCCCTTTGAAGCAGTAGAGATTCGTGGCTTGACTACAGGAACAAATGTTTCTCCCTCTAATTTTCATTTTCCTTTGGTTTTCGAAGAAGTGGGTACATTTCTCTCATGAGAAGGTAAAGACATACTTTCTTGCATATTATCAGTTTCTTCCCCCTAGGTATCTTACTCATCGACTAGGTCAATTGGTATTGCATCATCATGACCAAATTGCACACTAGGGTTAACTTGTGGTTGTAGGGTTTTATGCTGGAAAAATTATGACCATTCCATGGGAGAGGCATCCCTAAGAGATCTTTCTATTAACAATTTAATTAGGGCATGGTGGGTGACAGAGTTGACATTTCCTTTTTGGGTCTCCTCAGCACTAATGCATAGCATATTGTACAAGAAATTGGGGACATTTACTGATAGATTATGCCTTACATAACTCAGTAATTTAAAATGAAGTGTGTGAAAATTGGAAAATCTCCCTTCACATGTAAAATACCTAATAATATGCATAGCTAACTCATTATACGGTGGAGGGATAGACATTCTTTTGCACCCTTGTTTGTTAATCTCCAATTGAGGGTCGCCTGGTAGGGTGAACTGGGCCCTAGCTGATCTGGAATCATGAACATTAGGGTAGTGCTCTCCAACCATTGGTAATCTAGTAACTTCTAGTATTCAATCCTTTGTTGTGACCACTTTCAATCCCCATACATTTTCTTTCCCTTCTTCGAATGTGCTTGCAAATTCAACTGCTGAGTCCTCATCAAATTATGTTAACTTTAAGAAAAACCCTAACCAGCCACATGCATTAAACCTTCTTACCACTTCAACATTTGAAAGTAACACACCATGTACTACTGGCTTGTGTCTCTATAACTTGCCTCCCATCTGTGCTTGCCAATTTTCAATTTGTCTGCTCTGTAGTAGATAAATGCCTTGTTCCTTGAATTTTAGACTACTTGTTTTTTGAAAAAATATGGGCTTCCTTCTAAATTCCTCTGTTATCCTTAGCATGAACAATGGTGATGTATTTTAAGAAGAAGAATTATAGTTCTTACTATGGGTTGCCACATAAATTAATTATAAGTCACATGAGGTCTGACAATCAGAGATAATTTGGGAATAAAGGTACGATAGTTGTGCAATATAGTAATGGACTTTAATGAGACAAAGGCAAAGTACAGATTTGAGGTGACGTTAAATCTTGTAGGAGTAAATAGAAATGACATTTTAGGAATTAATACACTTCTCTCCCCCCTAAAAAACATTGAAAAGTGTCCACACTTGACATACTTGGCACGAGGAATGGAACTAGCTTAATGTCGTAATGATATATTTATTACAGTACTAGATATAATCATCAAAATCTATACGCTAAAAATGGAAAAAAAAATTGAAAATCTTGTACCTATCATTTGATCTTTGCACATGCCAAAAATAGGTGGCGAGAGTGGAATGAAAGTGGTGGTGGCTTGCGTCACCATACTCGGCTCTTATTAAAAGAAAAGAAAGGAAAAGTTTGATGACATGGAAGGTTGGTGGGTGGAAGATAGAGAAATGAGATGAGTTTGAAAGAAGAAGTGGAAAGTAAATGGAGGAATGAACTTCATGTAAACACAAAGTTATTATTATGGAAATGCTTGATGGAATTATATTGAAGTGCTACAGGAAGAAGGTTTGCACCTTCTACTGCAGGAAGTGTTACATGTTGCTTGTTTGAAATTTGTTGTCAGAACTACTGTAGGAAGTCTTCTTTTGTTTGCGGTTGGTGATACAACTTTAGCCGATGTCCATTGACTAATAGCTTGAAATGTACTGGATCAATTGTGGTCAACTGGATGGCTCCATTTGTGAAGACATGGTTTATTTTATATGGCCCCAACCATCTTGTCTGCATCTTTCCTGGTATTTCCTTGAATCTTGAATCGTATAGAAATGCCCAATCACCAACTTGAAACTGTTTGTTCTTAATATGCGAGTCATACCACTTTTTCCTTTGTTTTTGGACTATTTTAGTTCACTCTAGGGAAGATTTTCTCATTTCATCCAAGGAATTGAGATGCAACAATCACTCTTTCTGTGCTGCAGGAAGATCAATATTCAACTCCAGTGTTGTTCGTAAAGTTTTGTGCTCAAATTCAATGGGTAGCATGGCTGCTTTTCCATATAACAGCTCAAATGGAGTGAACCCTATAGTGGTTTTCCAGGTTTTTCTATATGCCTAGATGGCTTCTGATAGTCTACTGCTCTAGTCTCGACAATGCAAATGAACTATTTTTGTTAAGATAGCTTCTATTTCCCGATTTGTAACTTCAACTTGTCCATAGGCCTGAGGGTGATAAGGGCTTGACTTTCGATGTCTGATATTATATTCTCTCATGAGCTCTGTGATCATATTGGAAGTGAATTGGGTGCCTTGGTCAGTTACAAGTTCTCTTGGTACTCCATATTTGGTGAAAATTTCATCACACAAAAATTTTGCAACCTTATGATCTTGGGCATGTTTCATAGCTTTTACTTCGACCCATTTGGTCAAATAGTCAATGCACACCAGGATGTAAGACTTCCCATTGGATGGAGGGTCTATTGGACCAATGAATTCTATGCCCCATTTGTTAAATGGAGTTACCACCACATGTGGATTTAGGGGCATTTCATCTGATCTAGTTGGTCGGCCCATTCTTTGACATTTGTCACATTTCCTTGTATAGCTGGCTACATCCTTGTGAAGTGTAGGCCAGTAATATCTAGTTGTTAAAATACTTTGGGCTGTCCTTTTTTCTATTAAGTGTCCCCCACACAGTTCATTATGATAGGCATGGAGAATGTCATATGTCTCATCTTCTCGCACACATCTTCTCATTACTTGATCAGGTCCAGAGTAAAATAGTATGTTATCAATCCAAGATAAATTAAAGCTTTTCTCGACAAGAAGTGTCCTATCCTTGTAAGAAAAATGTGTTGGAATTTTGTTAGCTTCAAGGTAATTAGCTATGTCAGCATACCATAGAATTTGGACAAAAATATGAAACAAATGCTCATCTAGAAATGCATCATCTATCAGAGTAGTGTCTTCTTCAGCATAGTGAATTCTGGATAGATAATCAGCTACTACATTTGCCTTACCAGGCTTGTCAACTATAGTAATGTCAAATTCCTACAAAAGAAGAAGCCATCTTGCTAACCTACCTGTAATGGCAGGTTTGTTCATGAGATATTTTATTGCTGCATGGTCAGTATGAACAAAAATAGGATAGCCAGTTATGTAATGACAAAATTTGTTCAGAGAATAAACTACTGCTAGTAATTCTTTCTCAGTCACTATATAGTTTAAATCTAGTCCATAGAGGCTCTTGCTAATGTAGTAGATTGCATTCTCTAGGTCACTGGACTTTTATCCTAGGACAACACCTATTTCATAGTCTGAAGCATCTGTATGAATGTGAAATGGAAAAATCCAATCAGGACCCCTAAGTATGGGTGCAGTTGTCAACAATTTCTTAAGCTGCAGGAAAGATTCATTACATACCTTTGTCTAATTAAATTCGGCCTCTTTGGTAAGAAAAGTATACAGAGGAATAGCTATTTGACTAAAATTTTGGATAAACCTCCTATAGTAACCAACATGTCCTAGGAAAGACCTAACATCCTTTTTCTTTGTAGGAATAGGTAGTGTGAGAATTACCTCTATTTTCTTAGGATCTACCTGGATTCCAGCTTCGGAGATAAAATGTCCTAGCACTACACCTTCTTGCATCATCATGAAGCATTTCTCACTATTAAGAGACAAGTTGTGTTCCTGACATTTGATTATTACCCTTTCCAAACTCTTTAGGGCTTCCTCGAAGGTGACACCAAATGTAGTAAAGTCATCCATATATATCTCTATGCAATCATGTGATATGTCAGCAAAGATGTTGATTACAGCTCTCTGGAAAGTAGCTGGTACATTACATAAGCCAAATGGTAATACAAAATAAGAATATGTGTCCTAGGGGCATGTGAATGTAGTCTTCTCCTGATCTTCTGGAGCAATGTTGATCTAGTTGTAACCGTTGTATCTATCCAGAAAGGAGAAATATTTCTTACCAGCCAAGGTGTCCAGGACTTGATCAATAAAGGGTAAAGGAAAATGGTCCTTCTTTGTGGCATTATTCAACTCTCTGTAATCCACACATATTCTCCATTTCCCTCCTTTTTTAGGTACAATGACCAAAGGTGATACCCACTTGCTATCATAGATTGGATAGATGAAACCAACATCTAGTAATTTTTGTAATTCACTTTTGACTATTTCTCTCAATGCTAGATTTATCCTTCTTTGAGACTGACGGAGTGGTAAGCTGCCATAATTAATGTAGATCTTGTGGGTGTAGAGTTTGGGATTCAAACCTAGCATGTCTCCATAATCCCAAGCAAAGGCTTTCTCATGCTTATGCAAAATTTTTGTTAACAATGCCAATTGTGGGGGTGGCAACTTGTTGTTTACATGGAGATTGTGACCTAGGAAAATTTCCACAGTAGTTGTTAGCTCTACCATTGACATTTCAGTTATTAGGCTTGTAGCTACTTCACATGGTAATAATTGACTAATTATCTCATGGCTTGCTAGAAAGACACAATCCTCATAGGTACATAGTTGTAGAATAGAACTTTCAGAAACATCTTTTGCTACTATACACTCATTTGTAAGAATACTCTGTATTACATCATCTTTCTCTTGCATTTTAAGAAAAGACTATCTATGTGTCATCATAAGTTGGGCAACAGAGTTGACCTCTTCTTCCTCATCCCCTAGTTCTGGCCAAATAGGATCTCTCAAGTCTGGCTGAGGTTGGGCAGGAGGGTAGAGTGATAGCTTCTTTAATGCCCGACCATTTGAAATTTTCATACTCCCTAATCTACAACTAATTTTGGCATCAGTGGTGGCTAACCAAGGTCTCCCTAAGATGAATGGATAGCCAGAAAAGTTTACTTTTGGTGATAAGATGAGAAAATTAGCATGGTATTCCCATGAGTCTAAGGTGACTACCACATCTTCAATAAGACCATCTAGAGTGACTGTTGAACTATCAGCAAGTTGTAATACTATTGGCATTGTTCTCAAACCCTCTATACTTAGTCTGTACATTGTATCTTTGGTCATTACATTTATGGCTGCTCCCAAATCAACTAAAGCATTTTTAACAAATTGTCCATTAATAATCAAGTCAACTACTAGACTTCCAGGGTTTGAATACTTGGGTATAACTACCTTTCCCAACATGACACCAGCAAGTTTCCCTATTACATGAACTATTTGAGGGTCCTTTTTCCTTCCAGGATTTTTAAGGCATGCATCCTTAATAGCTTTTCCATAGATAGGAACGTCTTTGATAGCTTGAAATAGAGGGATTTGGATGTGCATATTTTTCAGGTGCTCAAGAATGTCAAATGACATTTCTTCTTGGGATATAGGCTTTTCTATGGTGAGCCTTTGTGGAAAAGGAGGGTCAATTGAGGTTTTAACATCAATTTTGCTAGATTTTTGAGTTGATTGGGTGCTATCTTGCAATGTAGCATTTAGAAGAGGTGATGATGTTGTAGGAGTATCTACAACTTCTGTGATAATAGGATGTTCAGGTGTAGGCAGAGTAGTACCAGACCTCAGATGGATATCAAATATCTCAAGTGTGTAGGCAGGGTATTGCTATGTATCAGTGGTATACATTGGCTACTGCTATTGCTTGCTATTTAGATTTGGTTGTGGCTGAGCAGGCAATTGTGTTTTCTTTGGATTAGGGCTAGTGGCTGTAGGAGGTGGCATTATTGCTGGAGGAGGGAATGGCGGTGGAAGTTGTGGAAAAGAAGGAATTTGGCTAGGCCACTGTGGAGGCCCCCTCCATTGGTTATTTTTCTGCCAATTTCCTTGTGGTGGTTGCGATTGATTTTGTTGGTTAGGCCACTGGTTATTTTGTTGGTTAGGCCACTAGTTATTTTTCTGGTTAAGCCACTGGTTATTTTTTTTGTTAGGCCATTGATTATTCTAGGCTTGCTGAGAGTACTGAGAAGGATTTTGATAGCTTTGGTTTTTCCATTGACTATTGTAAGGATTTGAAAATTGTAATGGGTCTTGAGGCATGTATGTGTCTGAATGTTGACCTCTAAATCAGACACAAAATAACATAGTCATTGCTCAATCATTGAATCACAAAGATGAACATGAATTGCTCATTCCACAATATTGATTGAATCGACCTGTTGCCTCCTATTTAGTTGGGGTGTTTAATTACTCTCAAAATGAGAGCCAAAAAACATAGACCATTGATAAAATGGAGGATTTGAAAGCTTTGAAAACTGAAATGAAATTTTTTCTATATGAGAGATGCAATTGTAATCTAGGAATGAAGATGCAGATTTTAAGCTAAGAAACTTGAAAGATATATTAAGCTAAATGAGATTACCCTAAATATGCAATAAAAGATTCAAAATATGAGAGAATTGAGACAATAATTCACTATAGTTTAGGTACTCTAAAAATTGCTCTCCTCAAATGAAGGAAAGAAGGTCCATAATATAGAAAACCCTGAAGAGAGGATGAAGAGTTTCTTGGGAAGAAACAACTGAGTCTTCATCTTCATGGAGGAAGGTGAGACAAATATGAAGGGATTATTTAATTAAATAAATGAATTATTGCCACATGGGTGGCTTTTCACATTGTTTGAATTATTAAATTCAAGTGAGGATAATCCATTCAAATAACTAAATAATATTTAATTCCCTTGATGTGTATTAGCTAAAGGGGGTGGGATTAATTTAATTTAAAAGCACTTAGGTCTTTAGAATTAAATTAATTAATCATAGGGATTTTTAGCTAATAAATCTTGAAAATTTAGGAATTTAATATGGTATAAGATTTATGCAAATTTAGGTTTTTTGCATTTGAGACTAAGTCAATTAAAGACAATTAGGAAGGAGAATTTGGCTAGTACGATAGGACTTTGATGGTGAGAATTTGAAGAAATGCACCAAAATTGATTAGAATTGTAAGGTGCCAATTTTGGGGTATTACATTTTTCCCCTCTTTGAATTGATGTGCGAGCAACACGTTGATTCAAAGAATAGTCTGATGTGACAGATGAAGATTTTGGGAGTCTAGGTTAGGTTGCCAAGACACTGATCAGATCAAGAAGCAAAACCATCTTCAGAACGAAGCATGATTCTCTGAAGTCTAAGTTAGATTGTGAAGACAACGGTCCAAATACCAATTGAGAGAAAATTTGGAATCGGGGTTAGATTTCCCCAATGTCCACTAATAGTTGATGAAGATTTAGGACTATCTCGAGAATTAGGGTTAGATTGCCCCAATATGAAGTTTAGCCCTCTTAGATTTGGGTTAGGTTGCCAAGATAATGGTCAAAAAGATCTTTTGAGAGCCTTGTTAAGAATGAAGCATGAATTTTAGGAATTAGGGTTAGATTTCCCCTATACCCAATGGGATTTCAAGAATCATCTCCAGAACAAAGCTTGATCCTTGAGGATCTGAGTTAGATTTCTCAGATACCTAGAAAGATAGATGACAAGATGACAAGATGCGAGGCATCAAGATGCCCCTAGAGATTCAAGATCATGGAATATCCGATTTTGATGATAAGGTACAAAATACTAAATAAGCCCCAAGTGATGAGATGCCCCTAGCAATGGGGTTCTTGATTCAGATTAGACTGATTCAAGAATGATGCAAAAAGATTCAATGATGCAATCATCCTTCCCCCTCGAGAGGGAAATCAAAAGATGAAACAATAAAAAGATGATCGACAACAAAATATTGCAGATAGAATTAAGATCGAAGATCCAGAGGAATTCAAAGATAGATCAAGAGAAGGAAAAATCAATTTAGAGCGATCGGGAGGTCCTGTTGAGTAGGTTTGACCATAGTTGACCAAGTTTGACTAGAGTTGACCTTTGATGAAAAGATTGCAGAAGCTCAGAAAATGATGAAGATAGATGATTCTGACAAGAAAGTGATGTCAGAAAGTCGACTGCACAAGCGTCAGAGCACGTCGTTCCTAAAATTTTAAAATGCAATTTTGAGCTACTTAGGAGTGTCAGATTTTGATTTCGATCCCGAAAATGGATTGAGCATATAGCTAAAGATAGAGAGAAAGGATTAAACACTTGTGTAGTCAAGAGGAATTCAGGACAAAAGATGAGAACCTTCGAAGAATGAGAAGACAATGAAGAGAGGAAAAAAATTATTGCTATGCAAGCTTAAAATGTGAATGCAAGCCTAAGCTAAATGCAACCCTAGGACTTGGTTGTTGGACTCATCGCATAATTATCATCATCGAGTTTTGGAACATTGGAGTCGATACAATCCTTACTAGTGCCAATGCAACCATAAGAATATGAATATGACATTCATTAGATAAAATGTAGGAAATGAACGTAAGCGCTAGGGCACAAAAGCCAAGATGGCCTGCACATTGTTTCCAGTTTGATATAGTAAAAGTACACAAGTAAATGAACAAAGAAATAATAGTCAAAGAGATAGTTCCAACCTCCCCTTGGTGTACAAATAAACAAGGTCAAGGGATGTGAGGCTTTCCCACCTTAATGTAGAAGCTCTTATCACATACACCCTGTTTATTTGACACTGTCGGATCATTGAAACCACACCCACAAGAAATAGACAATGAAAATATCAATGAAATTCATGAGAATATACAAAATACAAAGAAATATTCAATCATAGCTCAGCATGTTTCAAAGTTTATGAATGTGAATGTGTTTTAGGGGTGTTGAAAAACATCATTGTGCTTGTGAGTGAGATGTGTTTGATTGCTATCAAGAGATGTTTACGTTGTGATGTCCAATGTGTCCAAAGATAGTGTTGAAAAACACTATTTTATTGGGGTGTTGAGAAACACCAGTTTGTGCCAATAGATAGTTTTCCTTTAGAACTGACAAGATTACTGACTCGAGTGTAATCCGAAGATGCGATCAAAGTGGGGAGCCATGCACCCAAGTAATGAATGTTGATGACTGACTTGAATCATATAGAGAGGATGAATCTGAGTGGATTGCCCCCAAGCTATGATGCTAGGGTCATTTCAAGTCAGGTGGGATCTTGAAAAGACCCAAAGTGTCATGAAAGTTACTAAAAGCTATGTACAGACTAAAGCAAAGCATGCAAAGACTGAATATCGATAGATAGAATGTTTGGGTATAACTCCAACTGTAATAGATTGATGTCAAATATGAAAATAGTGAGTTGATGTGAGAAATCTTAGTAGTACAGCGATAGTAGGTAGACACAATGAGAATCACTGGTGACTAATGCAAGAAATATTTTCAAGTATAAAGATCGGCGTGAGATCTAGGCATCAGCAGGCAGACTCAGTGAGAACCACTGGTGACTGATGAAAATAGGAGAGAGACTCCAAAAGATAGGACAATGCCCCCTAGACTAGGAAGATTCCCCTGAGTGTGGCTAGTTTCAATCCATGTGAAGTCAAGCGAAAATCTTAAAAATAATTGAGAGCGAATGCATGAGCGAGCAAACTAAAGCAAGAAAGCAAACTAAAGCAAGGAAAGCAGGAGAGCAGATTGCAAGAAAGCCAAGGGATGTCGCGATAGATAGAGCATTATGGAACAAGTGGTGCCTATTTACCAGGTTTTCACCATCTTGGCAGAAATTCTATTTTTGCTACCATGACGCCTGTTTACCAGGTTTTCATCAATGACACATTTTTCTCTTTTTTCATTTTTTTGTATTTTATATTTTTTGATATTTTTGTATTTTTTATGCTTTTCATTTTCTTGGTATTATCAAGGTGCATGTTTACCAGGTTTTCACTAAGATAATAGATACATCAAAGCACCTATTTGCCAGGTTTTCACTAAGATGGTCATTTTTTCAGGACATTTTGCAATTTTTAGGATTTTCTCAGAATAGAGGATGTACACAAGCATTCAGAAGACATCTCAACTGTAGAACTTCTTCAGATGAAGAGCATTGATAGGCTCTTTGAGCTGTTCCCCCTCTGTGGTAGAGAGCTGGGAAGCTCCAGACCCAAATACTACAGTGATAACATACAAACCAAGCCAATTTGGTTCAAATTTTCCTTTCTGGACCCGCTACTGTTGAGTCTTGGGGTTCTCTCTTAGGACGAGATCACCCATTTGGAATTCCCTTGGTCTAACCTTCTTGTTGTAGCTTTTAGATATTCTCTTCTGATATGATCGGAGATGATCGAACGCCAATTTGTGACGTTCATCTAGTAGTTCAAGCTCTTGAAGCTGAGATATTCTGATATCATCATCAGTAATGAGGCCCTTTAGAGAGACTCACAAGGTAGGAATCTCAACCTCAATAGGAAGCACTGCATCTGCAACATAAACTAGAGAAAAGGGTGTGGCCCCTGTTGGTGTCTGTATACTAGTGCAGTAAGCCCATAAAGCTGGATTAATCAGGAGATGCTAGTCTCATTCAGATTTGTGTATTGTGCAGTGTAAGATCTTGAGAATAGTCTTATTTGAAGCTTCTACCTATCCATTACCCTGGGGCTAATAGATAGAAGACCAGTGCTGAATAATTCTAAACTTAGTGCATAATTATTTTAGATCCTTGTTCTTGAATTTCCCCCCATTGTGAGTGATTATTGATGAGGGTACACCATATCTGCAAATGATGTAGTTCAGTATAAACATGGCCACGGACTTGCCATCAGCTACGATGAGGGGCACTGCCTCAACCCACTTGGTAAAATAGTCTATAGTAGTAATGATGAATTTATGTCCCCTTGAAGAAGACGAATGTGTTTGACCCACCAAGTCAAAGGACCACTATGAAATGGCCAAAATTTGATGAAAGGAATGAGCTCCTTGGTACGAGCATGGATCAAATTTCCATGAATCTGGCACTATTTGCAAGATTTAGCAAATTGTATAGCTTCTTTCTCCATATCCAGCCAATAGTAACCAGCTCTAATAAGTTTGCGATCCAGTGTTAGGCCATTTGATTGAGACCCATAGATGCCTTCATGCACCTATACTAACGCATGCTTGGACTCATCAGGTTCTAAACACGTAAGGAGGGTACTTTCTAGACCTCACCTATATAAGTCGTTAGCTATGATGACAAACCGTGAAGCACCGCAGATTAAGTGACATTTCTCATTTCGGGTGTAAGTGTCCAGAATGATCTGGTCACGAAGGTAGGAGTAAATATGGTGGTAGCAGGATGAGTCATGTCCAATGACTGAATAGATCATCCAGGATTCAGGGGAATTATAAGTAGGGTAGCATAATGTCTCCATTAGGAATTCATGTCAGAAGTCATTTTCTGGCATTTGTAACATGGAAGCAAGAGTAGCCATGACATTGGCTACTTTATTATCTGCCCTTGGAATTTGTTGGAAAGTAATGTGTGCAAAGTATTTCTTGAGATCATCAACCATATTTTTATAAGGCACCAATTTTTCATCTTTTGTTTGGTAGATATCATTCACCTGATTGATAACCAACTATGAATCTCCAAAGACCTTTAGCTCATTGACACACCATTCAATAGCGATATTTAATCCATTAATCAAGGCTTCATACTCGGTAGTGTTATTTGTGTAAGGAAACAACATATTGTAAGATTTTGGTAATGAATACTACTAAGGTGTAATGAACAAGATTCTAGCATCTGACCCCTACTGGGTGAATGATCTATCAAAGAACATGGTCCATGCTTGATGTGTGAGAAGCATGATGGACTCATCTGGGAACTCGATCCTTAATGGTTGATAGTATTCAATAGGTTCCTTAGCCAACTGATATGCAATTTCTTGCCCTTTGATAGCTTTTATTTCCACATACTCAATGTCAAATTCACTGATTATCATTACCCACTTAGCTAATCTACCCGTTAGGCAGCTTTGCTGAGTAAGTACTTTAATGGATCAATTTTTGCAATGAGCCTTGTAGTGTGAGAAATCATGTAATGTGATAACTTTTGGGAAGCAAACACCACCACCAAGCAAGCTTTTTCAATGGTAGAATAATTCATTTCATAGGAGACCAACGTTCTACTGATGTAATAGATTACTCTTTATTTATTGTTTTGATCTTCTTGGGCCAATAGAGCACCCAGAGATGTTTCTGTAGCTGAAATGTATAATATTAATGTATTCCTATGAATAGGAGGCATTAATATAGGTGGATTAGCCAAATATTGTTTTCTTTGTTGAAGACCTTGTTCACATTCTTTATTCCATTCATAGGTCACACCTTTATGTAGAGTCTTAGTAAATGGCTGTGACTTGTCAGCTAGCTGTGAGATGAAGCGTCAAATAGACTGAAGCTAACCTTGAAGACCTCTCATTTGATTGATATTGCGAGGTGGAGGCATTTCCATGATAGCTTTCACCTTTTTAGGATCCACCTCGATACCTTTTGCGGAGATGATATAACCAAGCAATTTTCCAGAAGTTACTCCAAATGCACATTTCTTAGGATTGAGACGTAGTCTAAACTTTTCCATATGATCTAGTATAGGGCCTAGATCAATAAGATGCGCCTTCCTATCCATGATTTTAGCAAGGGTGTCATCAACATAATCCTCCATTATTTTGTGCATCATATCATGAAATATAGTAGTGATTGCTCTTTGATACGTGGCTCCAACATTCTTCAGACCAAAAGGCATAACATTCCAGTAGAAATTTCCCCATGCACAAGTGAGAGTAGTATTTTCTTGGTCCTCTGGCACAATTTTGATTTGGTTGTAGCCAGAGAAACCGTCCATTAGGGAGTACATTTTGTACCTTGCTGTCATATCCACAATCATATTAATGTTGGGTAGTGGGAAGTCATCTTTTGGACATGCCTTGTTTAAGTCCCTGAAGTCTATGCAGACTCTGATATATTTGTCATGCTTTGACCCTGGAACTATGTTGGAGATCCATTCTGCATAGTGAATTGCTCTGATGAATCTAGCTTTTAGGAGTTTCTCTAATTCTACCTTGACAAGTAGAGCCACATGTGGATGCATTTTTCTGAGTTTTTTCTTCACTGGTTTTACTCCAGGAGCTATTGATAGGTGATGCATGATAAGATCAAGATCTACACTAGGCATGTCAGAGTATGTCCATGCAAATTTTATCTTTTTCTCTTTGAAGAAATCTGTGAATTCTTTGAGTTCTTCTGCAGACAATGATTTAGCCACATGAATAATGTTAAGATGTTCTTCTATACCCAAATTTATTGGCTGAGTCAGCTCAATTAGCACAGATGATCATTCCCCAAAATGACTTAGAAGAGCATCAAGTATCTCATCCTCAGGTGCCTCATAGAGGTTTTCAACTTTGGGTACGTCTATTCTTTTTATTTTTTCTGGCTTTGACACTGGCACAATGTGGTTTTCACCGCCAGAGCACCTTTTTTTTTATGACTAAGATACTTGATATCACTTTCAGTCATGCTGATACTGTCTTCACTAGTTGAGGATGTTACAGGTTCAATAGCATGGAGATAATAGGCTAGAGCATAGTCATTCTGGAATGTGAGGACTTCGTTGGATGAGGAAGGGGAATTCCAGTCTATTAGCTCAGGATGTTGGAGTGAGAGAGAAGTGACGGGTTCAAGTGCATTCATGGTATAATCATCGAAAGTGTGGAATAGTAAGTTGAGACCTAGAGAAATCTCATCCAAAGGTGTATTTGAATCCCTTTGACTCCTAGAAACTGTAGTAGAATTCATGTTAACATCTATGGCATCAGACTCATTAGACCTTACACTAGACCTTTCACCTATGTCGAGAAGGTTTTTAGATGTATGTGTAGTATCAACATTCCTGTCAAAGGATCCTTATGAAAGACTGTCAAAATCATATTCATGGGAATCTATGTCTAAACTTTGACTGGGATGTTTGCACCATGAAGGTTTGAGAGTTCTTGTGACACCAACCCGTTCTTGCGCAAAATGCTCTTGAAACTAGGGTATTGTGACACTTTCCATTGTTTGTATGTCAGAGAAGTGAATGGAATATCGCCATTGGAGTCACTACCAGCCTTGGCTATACTGACATGTGTTATGATGTCATCTATCTCAGAAAATAATGATGCTAGATATGGAGGAATAGGACAAGGAAAGTAATCCTCGTTGAAGCTATCCTCTAAGGTGTCCACTGTAGCTATGCCCTCAGGTTCTGGTTCTTGTCCAGGTTTAGATTCAGATAGAAATTTTTTAATCCCCAGATGGAAGGAGATATTCTTGAAGCCTAAACCAGTTGTATCTTTTGTCCTTTGACCCATAGCTTTAATAGGTTCAACTAGCCCATTACCATTCATCCCTATTGGACCACTCCCTTTGTATCCAAAGCGTTTCATGATTTTAAGACCTTCACTATTGGGATCTATTTCATGAGCTAGGGTGGTCTGTTCAGATATGTCCTTTCCTTTGTAAAGCCAAGCTTTAACAACTCTTTCCTCATCTTCATCTTCTAATGGTGTTGAAGCCCATACAAAGGCACCATCATAAAATATTTTAGGAGGAGTAGTAGAAGACTTATTGTTCTCAGAAGGTCTCCCGTAAGAATGAAGAGATGGAGGTAGAGCTGCTAATGATAGAACATGTTCTATTTGATACCCCCCATGCCTATGTCTTTGATTTTCAAAGTTTGTTCCATGTCTCTAAGCTTGGCATCATAGAATTCTATGGATTCTCTATTAGCAGGAACAAAAATATTAGCTGACTGTGTGAGCGTATTACAAGAATAGCCCATATTAGCAGGAACTGTCACTTCTGCGCTGTACAAAGGAAACTTGATGCACTGATGATACATAGAGGGAACCACTTGCATATCATGGATCCACAGTCTTCCCAACAGGATGTTATAAGCAAGAGGAATGTCCAGCACTTGACAAGTGACATCTCTTTTAATAGGTCCAACCTGAATAGATAGCACAACTAAACCTTTAGACTTTCTCTCTTCTTCATCATAGGCTTTGATAGTAAATTTCTTACAGGAATCTATGTGATCTTCATCATAGCCTAGTTGAGTGAGAAAGTGAGCAGAGTATATGTTGAGGCTAGCACCATTATCAATAAGGATGCGATGGACGCACTTTTAGCTAATTATGACCTCTATATGCAAAGGAGCATTATGTGGGTGGTTGACTGAATGGTCATCTTCTTCTGAGAAAGACATATAGTGCAGTGAAGTCAAGTGAACCACTATAGATTGAAACTGATCAAGATTAATGTCTTTGGGGATGTTAGCCTCTGCGAGGGCTTTATCCAGAATCTTCCTGTGAGAAGGAGAGATCTTCAACAACTCAAAGATGGTTATTTGAGCATTGGTTCTTTACAGCTGGTCGAGAATGCTATAATTAGTAGTAGGAGGTGTGGGGAGCATTTTTGTGGTCTTATTGGTAGGGCCAACAATATATTTATCCGTGGGTTTCTTCGGTGCGGATGTAGTAGCAGGAGGGTCAGGACCCTTGAGAGTGATCTTAGTGCAGGATTTGGTTATGACATTTGTGCAATCCTGAGACAATTCAAGTTTAGATGAGTGAGACCCAGGGCCTCTCAAGACAAATGGGGTCTTAGGCTTAGGAGCATCCCCGCTCCCCTTGATAGTAATCACATCACAATACTCAACTTTGAGAGGTTCAATCATGTTAATGACATTTTCATTAGTGGTATGCATGTAGTTAACCTTGGCATTGTTGTTCTTAGTGTTGGAAGACTCACCTTTATTGTGAGCAGGAAAGGGATCTTTAAATTCCTAGTGATTTGAATTCTTATTATGATTATCCACAAAAATATCAACATTATCAATCAGATCTTGGATCTTATGGCACAACTGAAGAAAAGTAGAAGTCTTATGACCCTTGTTCTGGTGATAGTCACAGTATGCATTGTCATTCCACCAATGGGGTCGTGGTTGTGGATCATATGGATGCTTGTCCAAAGGAGTGAGAACTTGGTTTTGTACCAAAGTCTTGTAAACTACATCAAGCGATTCTCCCAAGGAAGCGAATTCACGCTTGGGTCGAGGGGCCCAAGGTTTGTTCCTAGAGAATCTAGAAGGTGGCTTAGTTTTTGTTGCAACCTTTTCAGTAGTTTTGAATGCTTGTATGCTAGAAGTAAGATTGAAAACTGATTTTGAAGGAGCCAGGGTCACATTATCAACCATTCCATCATTCACAACATCCCTATTCTTGTTGACAAACTTCCCTTTATCTTTGTTGGAAGAGAAGGAACCTTGGTTGTTGTCTTTGTGCAAAGTCAATTCCCCTTTCTTAACCATAAACACCTCTATCCTCATAGATTGCTTAATCATGCTGTCAAAATTGAGGGGACCTTGAAGCTATACCTGATACGCAAAATCAGGAGTGAGATTGTCCAAGAAGATGTTGAGTTTCTCAGATTTGGGTATTTTACGAGGATACTTGGTGCAAAGCTATCTCCATCTCTGGAGAAATGTCAAGAATGGCTCCCCTTATCTCTACTTGAGATTGTAAAGGTCCCTGATGTTGACGAGATGCTATATGTTGTGAGAATAATAATGGATAAAGAGATTTGTGATCTCATCAAAATTCTTAATGTCGGTGGGTAGTTGAGAAAACCACTCCATGGCAGGTCCACCCAGACTTCAAGGAAAGAGATGTATTAAATAAGTTTGATCATGAATGAACTCCATAGATATGGCCCCAAATTATCTTAGATGATCCTGAGGATCGGTGGTACCCAGATATTTATCATACTTAGGGAGTTCTACACCCTTGGGAAAAGGTGGCATATGAAGACTCCTATCAAAAGGAAAAGGAAAAATACTCTCCATTGTGAATTGTTGTGCGGGTTTGTCCTTATCCTTTACAAGTTGGCTAATTTGGTTTTGCATATCTTGAATCATCTTTTGCAATTTGGTAGTCTTAGTCTCTTCCTCTTTAGTCACAAGTGTTTCCACTTTGAAATCTAGGGGTAGCTTAACTCCTTGGTTTTCCAATTCTAGAAAATATTTCTCTTTATCTTCTGCAAGGAGAATTTCCATCATCTTGATAAGACCCTTATTAGATTTCACAGCATCTATGTCATTTTGAGTTATTGGATCATCATAATTACCAAGGATCTCATAAATGCTTGGGTTATGATCTTGACCCTGGTCATGTGGAGGAGGGCGATGGTGATGTGCTTACTGATCAGCTTGGAATTGTTGATTCTGATCATTTTGAGATTGATCATGGGCCTCGCTATATTGACCTTCTAGGAAGTCAAAAGGGCCTCCCATGTTAATGATGTGGGATTGTGTCATGTACACAGGTTCTGTGTGAGTGTGTGTATCAAGTTGAGAGTTTGTGGCCAATGTAACTTTTGGCAGGTCAAAGGGGTCGATGGGTTTGGAAGGATCAATAGGTTCACAAGGATCAATAGGATCAAAAGGATCAATAAGGTAGCGAAGATTTTCAAGAAGATCGACCCAAGTATGAGACCTTCCAAATTTTTTTTGATTTGGAAGAAATGAGTTCTATTGATCTTGAAACAATAGTTCAGGTTGTCTTTGAAATAAAGGATTATAGCACTGCTGGAACACCGGTTTCTAATTGAGACTAGGATCTATACTAAATGGAGAGGAGGAATGTGAGGATCGCTCTTGACTATTATATTGAACAATAGGTTTAGAATGACCTCTTCCTTGATTAGGAGATCTACCTTTACTTATTCTGAAACCACGAATGGGAAATATGTTGCCACTTCTAGTCATAACAGGCATAGATGAAGATGAAACAAGAGAGGAATTAGGATCCAACTTAGAATTCTATCTTTAGAAATAGTGAAAAGGAGATAAAGGCTAGAACAACCAAGATGTGAAATGCACCCAGCATGAATCATTGAGAGTATGGCTAGAATAGCCGAGATGTGACTATCACATTGCAAGGTACAAAAGTACAGAAAGGTAGGACATAGAACAAAGAGACAAAAAAAGTTTGAGGAAGAATCATTCAGTTCACAACTCGAGATAATTAGTTTTAGACTATAGACGACAAGGAAATAGGCAATCAGATCTTAGACAAAAAATAGATCAGGAAAAAAACTCACTAGTCAACGAGAAATAGCTCACTATTTTGGGACACCAGGGTACAGACTCACACGAGAAAGTGCTAGTTTGCATGAGGAAGTGCTTAACTGCACATGAGAAAATGAAAGCTCGCATGAGGAAATGCTCAGTTTATGGAATCTCGAATGAGAAAACTCCAGGTTTTGACAGATTGACTCAGTTTTTGAGACAAAGTTCAGATTTTGAGACACAGTCAGGACTGTTCTCTGACAAAATTTCTAGATTTAGGACAGTTTTATGACAGTTCAGATCAACAATCTCAGTTTGAATGTGACAAGCAATCGTTAACAAACACAAAGTTTTGATCAAGCAATAGTGATGCAAGAAGTAGTCACAAACAGTTCTACCAAGGACAAGGCAACTTGGAAGAATCATGGGAGTCTTTATTTAGGCATGATTAGACAGTTTAAGACTTGAAACAAGTACTTAGTTATCCCTACAAAAAAATAGTATACAAGACAAAATCCGTGCCTCACTGCTTATGTGTATGCATGCACCTCACACAGTCGTATCACCCCCTAGAGGGCGCCCATGTTTTTTGTGTTTCCAAGGAATAAATAATATATGTTTGAAGCTTACCCTTAAAGAAGGGGCCAATGTCATATACCATCTTCAAGCATCCAGGTGCATACCTATGGTGAGAATCTAGGGGAGAGATTCTTCCCCCTCCATGCGCAAAGATTATGTCTCCTTTCAGAGGTGAACCAGGTAGGCAAATAACTAAGAAAGTTTTTAGTTGGATTCCATTCACAATAACCTTTGGTGTCCCTGATACAGGGCTTGGGTCTCGCAGCCACACCAACACTTGAAAGTCATACACCCCCGCAAGCAGGGCTGGGAGTAGCGCCGCTCAGTACAACAGACAAGGTACAACAGATAAGGCTTTCTCAAGATGATAGTCAAAATCATGAGAAAGAAGTTACCATGGCTTCGGATTCTTTGGAGTCAACAAAGCATACTTTATTATAGTGAGGTGGAATCACTAGTGATAGGTGTGTACTCACTTGGGTCATTCCCAGAGGTTCAACTTCTGGCAGGCCCTCTAAAGGTGACACAAAACTTGGCTCGGATTCGAAGGTTGGATTTTTTGATTCTCTCAAAGAGAGAAGATCATACTTCTCTATCTCTTCACTTTATCCAAACATGCAAGACATATTCATTACCGAGCTAACTCTCCTCCAACCAATTCACAAGCTTTTGGGTTTCTGATTCTCTCAAAGAGAGAAGAGCATAATCCCCTGACAAGTGAATGTGCTAAAGGTTTGTTACCTTTCCTTGCTTCCCTAGGTCTCCATCATGTTAGAAACATATGGGTCTTGGATTTATCCATGGGAATCACTTCCATATAACAAAGAGCCTATTCCCTTATTTTGCTATCAAGATTCCCAAGAAATTTTAACAAGGCCCTAATTATACTATGTGATGAAAGCAATAAACAAGCACAATGTTTTAAAATGATCTTCAACAACCATCCTACAAGAAAACCATTAGCAAGTTTATGTCTTCATCAAGTGACCTGGAGCCCACTGTTACGCTGTTAGAGAAATTAGAGAGATTAAAATAGCAGCATGTGAAAATAATCAAGAAAATAGTAATAGTAATTGCAGAAACTGTGAGATTCCAGAGACTGTCACCAAGTCTCGCGTGAGGAAGTACAAGGCTTCACGTGAGGAAATGCAACAGCTGGTGTGAGAAAGTGCTTTTTCACGTGAGAGATTGCTAATGAAAGCACAACTTCATGCAGTACCTTCAAAATTCTCGGGCAAGAATTTGTACACAGAGAAGTACAAACGTACGATAGAGTACAAAATTTTGTCAGAAAATTTTTAAGAGTGAGGTCAGAAATCAATTTTCTACCCCACGGTGGGCGCAAAAATGTATGTGTCTGAATGTTGACCTCTAAATCAGCCACAACACAACATATTCATTGCTCAATTGTTGAATCGCAAAGATGAACATGAATTGCTCATTCCATAATATCGATCAAATCAACCTGTTGCCTCCTATTTAGTTGGGGTGTTTAATTACTCTTAGAATGGGAGCCAACAACCATAGACCATTGCTAAAATGGAGGATTTGAAAGCTTTGAAAACTTAAATGAAATTTATTCTATATGAGAGATGCAATTGTAATCTAGGAATGAAGATGCAAACTTTAAGCTAAGAAACTTGAAAGAGATAACAAAATTAAGCTACTTGATAAATAAACAAACTAAATTGAGATGAAGAATGCCATTAATCTAAATGAGATTAAATTAAATATGCAATAAAAGCTTGAAAATATGAGAGAATTGAGACAATAATTCACTATAGTTTAGTTACTCTAAAAATTGCTCTCCTCAAATGAAGGAAAGAAGGTCCATAATATAGAAAAGCCTGAAGAGAGGATGAAGAGTTTCTTGGGAAGAAAAGACCAACTCTTCATCTTCATGGAGGAAGGTGAGACAAATATGAAGGGATTATTTAATTAAATAAATGAATTATTGACACATGGGTGGCTTTTCACATCGTTTGAAATATTAAATTTAAGTGAGGATAATCCATTCAAATAACCAAATAATATTTAATTCCCTTGATGTGTATTTGCTAAAGGGGGTGGGATTAATTTAATTTAAAAGCACTTAGGTCTTTAGAATTAAATTAATTAATAATAGGGATTTTTAGCTAATAAATCTTGAAAATTTAGGAATTAAATATGGTGTAAGATTTATGCAAATTTAGGTTTTCTGCATTTGAGACTAAGTCAATTAAAGACAATTAGGAAGGAGAATTTGCCTAGTACGATAGGACTTCGATGATGAGAATTTGAAGAAATGCACCAAAATTGATTAGAATTGTAAGGTGCTAATTTTGGGGTATTACAAGGCATACCTTGTCATGAAGCCCATGGTCAATGTTGAGCAATGAAGAAAAATTTCTCGTCATCTCCTTCTATCTTCATGTACTTGGTAGGCAAATGTTGATTTTCCAGGTTCGCCACTAGCTTGCATCCATAGCCTTTCTTTTTTTTATGACAATGAGGAAAGTACTCAACTAACTGTAATTCAGTGTCTGCATGTTTCTTCTTAGCAGTCATGGTGTTGAGATGTGTAGAAACATCATTACTGATGTCTTTCTTGAAATACACTAGCAAATTAGATATCTCCAACTTAGAAATGCCCAAACTGCTCCCTTTAATGACTATGGACCGATATCCTTTGCTTTTCTTCCTAGTTGATCTGGAGTATTTGAGACAGATTTTCTTGAGGTCATCCCAAGAATATTGGGATTTGTCCCAACCAGCCATGAGGTCCAATACTTCCAAACAGTTGTCGTTCACTCCTCTTAAGAAGACTAGTTTCTATGAATCCTCTGCCAGAACATTTTGGGGATTCTTCTACATGGTTTATAAGAAATGTGAAACATAATCCTCCAAGGTTTCATCCTCCTTCTATGACATTCTAAAAATGTCATCTCCTCTTGGGTCACTCCCCTTTCAATAATCTTTCTATATTTGCAGAAATACAGTCCGCATCTCATCCCATGTGCCTGCTGCATTTTCTCCTAAGCCCACAAACCATCGTAAGGCCGACTCCTTTAGTGTTGCTGGAAGCAGCTTGAGTTTGTGGGCATCAGTGTTATAGTCAAAGATACGATAGACGATGTCAAACTCAAACAAAAAGGTATCAAGATCTTCATTTATCAGCCCATAAAACTTTGGAAGTGCAGTAGAGGGTATATTTTTGAGATTGGCATTGTTTATAAGGCTTGGTAGAGGAAACAGGAAAGTAGGTTGTGCCATTACTGGAGGTATTGGGAGTTGGAGTTGCCATTGGAAAGGATTATTATCCATAGGATTGTTAACAACAAGTGTGTTTAGGTTAGAATTATCAAGAAATCTGGCCAAGATTTCAGCAAAAGGCTGAAGACCACTTATATCAAAAGGCTCAGCTCTAGCGGAAGAAGCTGTAGGAAAATTGGGACTTGCGTCAACAAAAGGCAACTCAACTTCTTCAACTTGCTCATTCAAATTCATAGACTCTCCTGGAAGAAATCTTCCATACTCATCTCTTCTTCTTCCCCTTCGATGCATGCAAATGAATTCTTCACACTGGTGAAGCAAATTTAAAACTACAACCTCTAAAAATTAGCTTAGTAATGAAAAATAACTCACAAAGTTTCTTAGCTTGACACCATCCCCGACAACGGTGCCAAAAATGAACCACCTCACAATAAGTGCTTAGTAATCATGCCCAAAGCCTCTCTTAGGAATAGTTTATTCAATCTAAGGATCACTTCTCCCACCATGAGGTGCATTTAGTTTTTCAACCAGGAATGTATACTTGAAATGGCACAACACAGTATGTGCACTAAGTTCCTTAAAGAGTCACTCTACCTATGTTGTCGGAAAGTAAAATACATGAAAGGAATCTATACTAGGGTTGAAAGAAAGGAAACACACCTAATCCTTATTGAAATGAATGCTTCAAATTGCAAACTCTACTTAAGCCTTTTCTTTCAACCTAGAGCATCCACTATAACTATCCTTACAGGTGATGCAGGAACATTCACAGAGTACAATGCTGGAGGAAGAAACTATAATCTTCTATGTAGAATGCTAGAAATGAGGAAAGTAAATCTACTCTACTCTACTCTAATCCACCTCCCAAGTGGGCCCCTTGGTTGGCTTTTGCTAATCTATGAACACAGAATATAAACCAAAAGTTACTCCATTGTATTCCAAGAACTGATTACATGAGAATGCATACATAAAACTGAAAATGAACTTACTATGCAAGATATAATTAGAACATTGTATTCCAAAATCTCAAAAATTACAAAATAATAGTCTCCTCCCTAAAAATAGAGGATTGAATTCATTATTCTAAAACAGAAAAGGAACCATCTAACTGAAACTATGCCAGAGAGAAAAAATAGGAAACACAACAACCCACAACATATGCAATGAAGTCTAGGTGACTGAGTCAACATGCTAGAAGTTCGGAAAGAATATAGTAGTGCCTCATTCATGCATTTCTGAAATAGTGGCTCCTCATTTGCAGTATCCATGTCTTCTAATGCCATGATGGTTATCTGCCTGTAGCTAGTCTTTATCGTTCTCTTTGAATGCTGTTGACCACTCCCAAGCGGCTCCTATTTCTTGGCAGGTTAGTTATCATGCAAAGATATTCATGCAAGTAGCTAAATCAAATTGATCTAGATATTAGAACACATATTCTGATTATTATATGAAATACTACAACATATATATAATATTGGCACAATATGACACATCTATTCTACCCATAGGTTTAATGGTTCTATCTATACTTTGACATAATTTCAACTAATTATAAGTCCATGATTGTTCTGGTAATAATTAAAAATAGAGTATAAAGATTAATATAATAGAGACAGTAAATTTTCTCATCAAGTAGGTTCGTGAGCTCACATGTATGAAGATCAATTTGTAACTCTTTGAATATATGGCCCAAACTTGGAAGGCCTTACAACCCGACATGTAATCGTTTTGATCAATTAATGGAAAGGATCCTTGTTGTTTCTTCTCTCACTCTGTTGTTTCTTCTACATTGTGTTGGCAAGCTAGTTTGGTAGTTGGGAGAGCCTTTGGCCCCATTTCCAATCCTGTCTTGCGTCAAGTGGTATCCTAGAAGATTGAGATCTAAGTTCCTTCTTGTAAACCCTAACCCTAGTTGGTGATATTGTTGTGGGGTAGAAGATTGTGATTTGACCAACAATTGCAGAGGGATTCAAGATGGTTTGTGGGAGAGGAAATGTAGATCCAAGTCTAGCTGATATGCTTAGACAGATGGTTGCTAGATTGGAAGCTGTTGAGACAACCCAGTGTAGAGGAAGACATCTTGAAGATGTTAGTGGTGATGAATTGGAAGAGGTTCAAGGTGAAGCTACACCTGCACCTGTGATGAATAAGAAAGAAGAGCGATTCATGAGAGCATTGACAAGTTTGAAATCCAAACCTTAGTTTAACCCTCATGAGTATAGTGGAAAATTGGATTCTGATGAATTGATTAATTGGATAACTGAGATGGAAAAGTAATTTGAATATGAGAATGTATCAGAGGATAAGAAGGTGAAGATTGCAAGCACAAAATTGAAATGACATGCATCCTTATTGTGGGAACATCTGCAATTGGATCAAAAGAAGAAAGGTAAAGACAAAATAAAGGTATGGGATAAGATGGAAAATAAATTGAAAGGCAAGTTTCTACCTTGTGATTGTCAGATTAACCTAATCAGGTGAATGTAAAGTTTGAAGCAGAAAGATAGTTCAGTAAAATACTATACTGAAGAATTATATAGATCAGACATCAGATCTAGACATGTGGAAGATGAAGTGGAAAGAGTAGCAAGATACTTGAATGGATTGAGAAGTTCCATACAAGATGAGATCAGTATGGTCAAGATGGAAAACATTGAGGAAACATATCAATTTTGCCTAAAAGATGAGGATAATTTGAACAGAAGATATGAAAAAAGACAAAGAGGAAGATGTGGTAGATTCCTTAGAGGAAGAGGTAGATCTCATGGAGAAAACAACAGATCTGAAATAGACAAGTCAATTTTAGACACATCTCAAGACAAAGGAAAGACTGAATGGAATGGTGGAAGTTCATACCGAGGAAGAGGCAATTACTCCAGAGGTGGTTATAGCATAAAGGGATTCCAAGTAGCTTGTTACAATTGTGGTGAAGAAGGACGTAAATACTTTGAATGTACACATGCAAGAAAGAAGATTGTCAGTAGAAGAAATGATTTAGTGCAAGAGGAGTCACCAAATGAAGTTGAGAAGGAAGTAAATCTTATGATTTGAAGCATACTATGGAGTGAGAAGGATAAGCAAGATCCTATCAGGAAAAGTTTGTTCAAGACCAGATGTAGAGTTGCAAACAAGGTTTGGAAGGTGATTGTGGATAGTGGAAGCTTGGAGAATCTAGCATATGAGGAAAAGGCTACAAAGTTACAGTTGGAGAGGATGAAGCATCTAAAACCCTATCAGATCTCATGGATCAAGGATGAGCATACATTAATGGTGAGTGAATAATGTTTTTTGAATCTTAAAATTGAAAATTACTATGATAAGCTGTTGTGTGATATTATGCCCATAGATTGTTGTCATATTTTGTTGGGTAGACCTTGGAAATATGATAGACATGCTATACATGATGAAATATTGAATATATATTCTATTTGGGCTGATGGTAAGAAGCAAGTTTTGTTACCTTTGGTTAAGGTTTTTTTGGTGAGATATGTACATCTGTGAAAGTTTGTTTGATGGAAGGTAGATAGTTTGTTAAGGATTTGAAAAGAAATGATATATGTTATGTTTTGATTCCTAACAAACCGAGTAAGCATATAGAAGATGACATTCCTCCAGAAGTTGAAAAGTTACTGATTGAGTACAAGAAGATAATTTTACATAACCTGATGGTTTGCCACCAATGACAGATATCAGTCACTATATGGATCTGATTCCTATAGCTAGTTTACCAAAAAAAGGCACCACATAGGTTAACACCGATCGAGAATGAAGATTTTAACCTACAATTTCATGAATTATTGAACAAAGGTTTGATCCAAGAGAGTTTGAGTCCATGTGTAGTACCAGCTATGTTGGAACCTAAGAAGGATGGAGAATGCCGAATGTGTACTGATTCAAGAGCCATCAATAAGATCATAGTGAAGTATAGGTTTCCTATATTGAGAATGGATGACATAATGGATTGTTTGAGTGGAGCAAGATATTTTACCAAAATTGATTTTGAAGAGTGGGTATCATTAGATAATAATTAGAGAAGGTAATGAATGGAAGACTTATTTCAAAACAAAGGAAGGTTTGTATGAGTGGTTGGTTATGCCTTCTGGTTTAACCAATGCACCGAGTGCATTTATGAGGTTAATGAATGAAGTTTTGAAGAAATTCCATAATAAATATGTGATTGTATACTTGGATGATATTTTGGTATTCAGTAAGACTAGAGAAGAACATTTGATGCATATAAGGCAAGTGTTGCAGAGATTGAAAAAAGAAAAATTGTTGATAAATATGAAGAAGTGTTCCTTCACGAAAGAAGAACTTGTGTATTTGGGTTTTGTAATTTCAGCTAATGGTTTGAAGATGGATTCTGAGAAGGTTGAAGCTATATTTAGTTGGCCTACACCTGAGAATTTCACTGAGGTAAGATCATTTCATGGATTGGCAAGTTTTTATAGAAATTTTATCAAAAACTTCAGTTCTATTTGTAATGCTATGACTGAGACAATGAGAGGAGACAAAAGAGAATTCAAATGGACATATGGAGATGATAAGAGTTTTGAATCTTTGAAACTAAAGGTTGCTAAATTACCTATGTTAGCATTACCTAATTTCAATAAGGTATTTCACGTTGAAAGTGATGCAAGTGGAAGTGCAATTAGAGATGTGTTGACTCAAGAGGGTAAACCTGTTGCTTTCTTTAGTGAAAAGTTGAATGATGCTAAGAGGAAATATTTTGTCTATGATCAAGAGTTCTATGCTATTGTTCAAGCTATAAAGAAATGGAGACATTATTTGATGCCAAATGAATTTGTGTTGTATACTGATCATAAGGATTTACAGTATCTGGGTAGTCAAAATAAGTTGAATCAGAGACATATGAAATGGGTAGAGTATTTGCAGAGTTTCACATTTGTAATTAAACATAAGAGTGGAGTTTCTAACCGAGTTGCTAATGCATTGAGTAGAAGAAGATCTTTGTTGACCAAGCTGAGAATTGAATTTCTTGGTTTTGATGACATGAAGAATTTGCATGAAAGTGACCCTGACTTTTCTTAACAGTGGAGAGTGTGTAGAGCACCTAATTCAAATCAATAAAGTAAGTATGAAGAATATTTCATTCAGGAAGATATGTTGTTCAAAGGTATTCAATTGTGTATACCAAGAGGATCAATGAGAACTAATTTTATTAAGGAGAAACATAGTAGTGGATTGGATGGACATTTTGGTATTGATAAAAAATTGAGTTTGCTTAAGGAAAGGTATTTTTGGCTTCAGTTGTATAAGGATGTTTAGAAATTTGTGAAGAGATGTGGAGTTTGTCAAGTTGCAAAAGGAGTGAGACAAAATAATGATTTGTATACACCAATTACTGTTTGTGAGAAACCTTGGAGTGATATCATCATGGATTTTGTTCCTGGCTTACCTAGGACAAAAAGAGGTAATGATTCCATATTTGTTGTTGGGGATAGATTTTCTAAGATGAAACATTTCATACCATGTAAGAAAATATCAGATGAAGTACATATAATAGATCTTTTCTTTAAGGAGATTGTCAGATTGCATCGATTACCAAGGAGTACCATCTCTGACCGAGACAGTAAATTTGAAATCTATTTTTGGAGAACACTCTGGAAGAAGTTGGATACTGAGTTGAAGTTTAGTTCTAAATTTCATCCATAGACTGATGGAGAAACAAAGGTTGTAAACTAAAGTTTGGGTAATTTTTTGAGATTTTTAGTTGGAGACACACCAATTAATTGGGATTTGATGTTGGCACAAGCAGAGTTTGCATACAATAGTTCAGTGAATAGAAGAACTGGGAAGACACCTTTTGAGATTGTTCATGGCACACAATTGAGAGGTATATCAGATTTGAGAGATATTGTTGGGGAAGAGAAAAGGAAGTGTAGAAGGAGAGTAATTTGCTGAGTTCATGAAGACATTGCATGAAGACGTAAAATAGAAGCTAGAGAAAAGAAATCAAAAGTACAAAGATAGTGAAGAAAAGTCAAGAAGACATAAAACATTTGAAGTTGGTGATGTTTTAATGGTTCATTTGAAGAAAGGAAGATTTCTGATTGGAACATATGGAAAATTGAAGATGAAGAAATTTGGTCCTGTGTACAAGGAAATATTCAACTTGTTGGAAGCAATCTCAAACATGAAACAATAGTGGGTTAGCACATATAAATCATGAAATAAGCAAGAACCAACAAGAAATCTTCATAACATCAGATTGAGCTAAAACAAGCTATTGCACCCTATATTACTTGTTTGATTTTCTCATTTAGATTGGATGTGAGTGTGCTCTCCCAAACACAAATGGAGCAGATCCCCAATGCAATGCAAATATGAATGCAAGCTTGGATGAAAAGAAGAGATTCAAGAGCTAGTATGAAGAACTAGTCTCAAATTCTTCTCAAAGATGATATTCTAAATTATGAAATTGATATGCAAGATAAGGAAAGAAACTATGACTCATTAAACATTATCCTAGCATGTAACTTCTAATTGATTTAAGCATAAAGATCATGAAAACTAGAAATGAGCTTCAAAAACTAAAACAACATAATAACAATGCAAAATGAGAGATTCCAATACAAGAGGAGAAGGCCTCTATTTATAGATTTTTGGGAGAGAAGAGAAGGGCTTGAATGAGGTGGAACCTATGTGGCATCCACATAAGAGCCACATAAGGGACACATGGGCTTGGAATGGATGGCCATTTTTGAGTCAAACATAGCATTAAATGTTTGAGTGGCTCAAGATTTTCAAGTGGGGGACAAGTATGTAAGAATATTTAAGAGGAATGGGTGACCATTTTGGAGAGAATTTTCACACATGTGTGAGCATTCTATTAGCATTAAAAGGGTTAGGAATCACATTTTTAAGTAGGATCACATGATAATTAGGTGGGGAAGTATGCTTAGAGAATGAGGTGATGGGTGTAGAGTAGGAATAGGGTAGGCTTAGGATAGACTTCTAGATTGGATTAATAGGTCTCTAGGTAGGGTTTAGATTATAATTCAAATTAGATTTGAATAAATCATAGCTTAAAAGAATTAGGGATATGTAGGATTTTTCAATAAATATAAATTTATTAAAAGGGGGATTTTGTGAGGAAAATTGTATTTAAATAAAATACATTAAGATGGTATTTAGATTATTGATAAATAAAAACAATGAAACTATTTAATCAAATAAATTAAATAATTAGATGAATAAAAGGGAAATTATTATTAATATTTTGGACATCTACAAGTCCTTGCAAAATATTGAGAAGATTTGATAGTGGAAATGCTTATGAAGTTGAATTACCTAATGATATGGATATATCACCTATATTCGATATTTCAGACTTGTATGAATATCATGAACCTCATGAAGAAGTGACAATACCAAGTGATTACCCTAAGAAGGAGATAGAGGAAGTTGAACATATTTTGAAATAGAGAATTAGCAGAAGTACAAGAGGAAAATAATACATGGAATATATGGTAAAGTGGAAGAACAGACCGATTGAGGACTCATCTTGGATTTCTCAATCTAAGTTGGATTCACTTCAGGTTGGACCTGATACATGATTTGGGGAATCATTTCTTGTACCCCAGGTGTCTGATGCAGGAGCATCTTGGGTCCTTGGAAATCCTGATCAACCAAAAAGATGTTTGTTTCATTCTTTAGTTTGTTTGGAGGCTTCTCGGGAAGTACTCTATTGCTCAGGTCTGTCGCTCGGGCATGCTTGTTTGTTTTCTATTTCTTAGGGTGTTCTTTTCCCAAATCACTCTATTTCTCGGTCATCCTTTGCCCGAGTTGCTTATATTGGAGTTGGATCTGGTGGCTGACTTCTTCAGTTAATTTCTGTGGCTTAATTGATTTGGGGTCTTTCATTGGGATCTATGTGGACCTAAATCTGGGTCTCACTTATGGATTTGAGCACCGACCTCTATTGGTGGACTCTTGTATATATTTTATTCTATGTTCTTAGTTTTGGGATCAATTTTTAGAATAGGATATGATATGAGATTATCTGTAAGTAGGTCCATGACCTCGCATGTATGAAGATAAATTTGTAATTCTTTGAATATATGGCCCAAACTGGGAAGGCCTTACAGCTCAACATGTAATGAGTTTAATCAATTAATGAAAAGGATCCTAGTTGTTTCTTCTCCCACTCTATTGTTGTTGCTTCCTGTAGACACCTACATTTGACCAGGTGTATCTGAAACATCAAATTTATAAATCTCAGCCAATTGCCCCAAATCTCATCAAAATGCATTAAAATGGATCAAAATCAAATCAAATGGACATTTATCAAGCAAAGTGGACAAAAATAAAATTAAATCAAATAATTAAATTCAAGCCTAAAAGGGATTAATCAAATCATGCAATTGATTTTAATCAATTAATTGTATATTTTAAATCAAAAATCAAATCCAACTCATTCACCCTTACATGGCTAAATCAATTAAATGATGGAATTAAATAATTCCTAATTTCTTTCAACTCAAATTGATCAACCAATGAGAGTTGAGTATCTTGTCTTCTTGTCCCACACTTTGAGGAAAACCATTTACATTTTCCCTCCATTTGAAATCACCTCAAAGATTTTTACTCAACCAAGGCTTGACCATGATCAACTAACTCTACCCCCTACCCTTGGGAAATTGCTATAAATACAAGCCATTTTATTTGTATTTGAGATCCAAGAAATTCAAGAGCAAAGCATCCTTATTATAGGCATTTGGAGAGCATTTCAGAGTATTTGATAGTATTTCAGCATTTGCATAGCATTTAGAGCATTATTTTGAGAAGCATTTGTTGATTTCATAGCATGAATCATGAGCATTTGAATGGAAAGCACACACATCTTTGAGTATTTGAGCTAGATTAGAGCATTTTTATCAATTTTTTCTCATTCTAGGATTGTCCTTGAGAGAGATTAAGGTTGAGAGCTCTCTTAACAAAGCTTAGATAGAGAACCATGAGATGTCATGGGTTTAACTTCAATTATTAGATTAAATTGTATTTTCTTTCCATAGAGTTGTTGTTATTAATCCTAATTTCATGAAGGTGTAATCTTACACACACAAATGGTGCCCATCGTGGGGCTTTAGGCCTCATTCTAATGTTTTTATGTTAAAATTTTGTGTGTTTTGCATCATTTTTTCTTGTTATTTTGCAGAAAACAGGAGAAGAGCCGCCTACAAAGCATTCAGAACCACCTATGAGCAGTAAAGCACCGCACATAGAGTTTATTTCTTCTCTGTCTTTCATTCTTAGGCCGCCTGTGAGATAAAGTGTGCCGCCTGAATCTGTAAAGTGCCACCTATCAGACACTAAAGACCGCCTGTGAACTTCCAAGAGCCACGTACTAGAAACATTTGACCACACTTTGCACATTCTGTGCTGCCTATGGTTTTTATTTGGCCGCCTGTAGAATTTCTGAAGCTGCTTATTAAGATTCAAAAGCCACTTTCAAAGTTTTTATTTACACTTAGTAATAGTTAAAAGCTGTGTATTAGTTGTTAAATGCCATGTAGATCTTTTTTCTTTGAATCAAATTTTTGATGATTTTCTCACTGTTTTCATCCTCTGTGTTTTTCATTGTTGCAGATGAAAAATCATCTGAAAGTGCAGAAACTAGAGAAGCGAGTCACAAGGCCTAGCAAAGAGGTAAGGATTAAAACTAAATATGATAAGAAAATACATGCATCTAATCTTTTAGAGAACTTACAGGAAGAAGAACACCTTTATGATCACTATATTAAAGTGTTTTTTGCTTATAGAGAAAAATTTCCTACTCTTTGATTGATTTTCATTCTTAAGTTCTTTAAGCTTTGATTTGACAAATTTTGATTAAAAGAGCTTTTAGGAGGGAAATTGTCAATTTAATTTCCAAGTTTTTCTTCACTTTGTTTCGATTGTGTTAACTAACTTGTTGGAGGAGCCAGAGTGGGAATGATTGCCACTAGGTGAGTTGAAATAAGCAAAATCAATCAAAAATGCACCTAATCTTTGATAACTTCAAAAAATGAGGTACTTATCTTGTCAAGCTTGCATTGATTAAATTGGGGCTTTCATTTAAATCTAGCATAATTAGGGAAATTCTTCTAATTGTCTAAATTGAACAAGCATTAGGCATATGCTCTTCACTTTTCGAAGTGAATCAAAAAGACAAACGTGCAAAGTCAATTTAGTGAAAAGAAAAGGATAAGGAATTGAACCACACATTTGAATTTTAAGAACCTCCTTGTCAAGGGGTTGAAAAAGAAAAAATATTTCTTGAAGTGTTTGGAACAAAGGAAGACAACAGGGATATGCTCTTCACTCTTTGAGTGAAACAAATTCCCAAACTTGTTGGACTAAGTTCAATATTTTCTTTCCACATACATGCTAGATAAAATAGAACTTTAGAGGGCCTGCCTTCCGAGATTTGCCTTACGAGGATAGTGAGAGGGAATGACCCAAAGTGGGAGACAATCGATTTTGCCACGATATCATCTAACCCACTATAAAAAAAATGCACTTTACCTTAATTAGAAAGTGACTAAACCCTGTGCAAGTCATCCTTACTTCCTCGAGTAGTCCTTTGGGATTGTGCAAAATTGTACTTTCATGTGTGTGGGAAGCCCGCAAGGGGGTAAATGAACTTGCCAAGATTTAGAACGGAGGTGAGTTAAAACCTTGTTAAAAAGAAAACCTACCTTTTTAGAGCCATTGTTAAAAGCCAAAATTGTTTGACTCTAAGGTAGATTGTTTGGAAGAAATTCTTGTGTATACCTGTAAAAACATCTGAGAACATACACTTTAGTGTTGTTTTAGGGATATGGTACAATTTTTATGTGTGTGTTGAGCTTGTCCTCTTTTTTCATGCAAGATTCTTTTTTGACAAGTCTGATCAAAACTTTTAAAATTTTAAATCCAAAAAATAACAAAAAAATTGACAATTTCAACTTTGATCAGCAAAGAGTCGCGTACCAACAATTTAGAGCTGCTTACAAACAATTCTGGGCCGCCTATAACTTTTAAAATGCCACTTGTAAATAGTAAACAACCACGTAAGCCACTGGAAAGTGTCACGTGTCAAAATTTTAAAACCACCTATCAACAGGCAAATGTCGCCTGTGAACTGCAGAGTGCCGCATACAAGAATTCCAGTGACTGCATATCAAAAATTAAAGGCTTCCTACACACAGGTAAGAGCCACCCAGAAACAAAGAAGGGAAAACAGTGGATATATACCGAGGGTTTGAAAAAAAGAAAATTCCACTTTTAGATACCCTTTTGGACATTGTACCTCTATGTATACTCAACTAGATCAGAATTTGCCATTATTGAACATTTTGCAAAATCATCCATGGATTGATCACTCAAGTGAGATAAAATCCTAGGATCTTCATTTGATTTATGTTAATGCCAGTTTTTACGTGATCTCATTACAGTAAGGCTACCCTACAATCAAACGAATCTTATCTAAGGCAAGAGTGTCCTTTTCTGGGTGATCCTTTTAGTTCTTTAAGACCTTTATAAGAACCCATCAAGGAAACAAAACCAACAATGTCCTTTCCATTTGACCATATAGATCCTGATCAAATCAACCATGTAAACAAGGATATGAACAACATTGGAGGAGGAACTGCTGATCCTAACAATAAAGGATCTAATAACAATACCAATGGAGGAGAAAACAATGACCCTAACAATCAAGGGTTGAAAAATAACAACAATGGGGGAAACATTGACCCTAATGATGAGGATTTAACTGATGAAAAGTTCAATGAAGCTATGCAAAGTCCTTTCTTCATGAAACTTATGGAAAAAGTGTTGGAAAAAGACAAGGAAAAGTACTTTTTAGACCTAGCACAAACAGGTCTCAAACTTCCACATGATTATGATGTCAACAAACTTAAACAAGAAGAAGATGAGGCTAATCTCATTGAC
Source organism: Thuja plicata (assembly GCA_018584345.1). Taxonomy (NCBI): domain Eukaryota; kingdom Viridiplantae; phylum Streptophyta; class Pinopsida; order Cupressales; family Cupressaceae; genus Thuja; species Thuja plicata. Next base: position 672,445 of record MU226742.1, on the reverse strand, counting down.
ATCATGAACAAGAAATTCCAACTTTTTCAAATGCAATTGGACACGATAAAACAAAGTGGGGTTCCTAAACCTTTTTCCATTGAAGCTTTGTGTCCATTTCCATTTGATAAGTCATTAATCATGGTTCCATTTCCAACAAATGCTATTTTTCCTAAATATGACAAGCATGAAGGGACAACTGATCCTCAAGATCACTTAAGGGAATTTTGTGCCTTAAGTCTAGAGTTCATTCATGACACAACTTACCTAATGAGGTTATTCCCTAGAAGTTTGGGAGGTATGGCAATGGGGTGGTTTTCAAAGTTACCCTTGTCCGGCATTCAAACCTTTGAAGAATTGGCCTCTAAGTTTGTAACTCATTATTCCTATAACATCAAAAATGAGGTTAAAATGCTTAATTTATGTAAAACCAAACAAAGAGAAGGAGAGGAATTCCTACTTTTCCTACAACGATGGAGAGCAGTATTTGCCAGATACCCTTTAAGTGTACCCGAAAAGGAGAAGATGGATATTTTTGTAAACAGCTTGAATCATGAAATGAACTATCGATTAAGGCTACAATGTCCTAGGCCATTTCAAGACCTTATTGAGAATGGGGTGAAAATGGGAGAGGTAGTGGTAAAAAGTGGAGAAATTAAACTTTACAAGGATAACAAGAATAACAACAACAACAATACCTCCAACACTAATCAAAATCGCAATCCCCCTAACAACAACCAATTTTGGACGAGGAATAGCAACAATAAAGGAGTGGTTAATGATGGAGTGGTAGAGGCTAACACTTTAAAGGCCACTCCTTTCAATCTCACTCAAAATTCAGTTCAAGCCAATAATTTGAATCAAGCACCCAAAGTACCCTTTAACAACAACAACACTAATAAAAACTTTGGGAATAATCAAGGGGCTTACAAGCCTAAACCTTTCTTTTCACCTACAGCCAAGAGGACAGTCACTAATTTGGGTGAACCATTAGAGAATGCATTAAGGACACTTATTGCAAATAAAATTATTGACTTACCAAAGGCTCAACCATATGAACCTCAAATCAAGCCAAATTGGTGGAGTGAGAATAACCATTGTGAGTACCATAGAAATCAGGGACATAAGACAAATGATTGCATGTGTCTTAAACATGTGGTATAAGATCTCATTGAAAATGGAATGATAAAAGTAGAAGGCCATCAGACTAATGAAGATCACATGACCTTTAAACAACCTTTTTATAAACATGAAAAAGGAGAATCTTCCAAATCGAATAATGGAGGAAACAATGGGAATAATGCAAGAGGTAATAATAATGTTAACTTTGCTCATACTTATCACAATACTATCAATTTTGTGGTAGTCAAAGAGCAACATATCCAAGAGTCCTCTAATGCCATCACAAGGGGCCAAGCCTCAAAGGTTACCCTACAAGGGGATACTCCTATTATTATTGGCCCTAAAACACCAACTATTTTGGCTAAACAAACACCACCCACAACAAAGCCTTATAGTTTGGTAGATCAATTACAAGACTCCAGCACAAATATCAATTTTGGAGTTGTTGAAATTATCTCCTAATCACAAGGAGACCTTGGAAAAATCCTTGGTTGAGACCACCGTTCCTATAAACTTGGAGGAAGATAAATTTTAGAACATGGTAGGACATCTCATAGCCCCTCATTGTCTTTCATTTTCAGAGCAAGATGATATGTCTATCACGCATCCTCAAAAATTACCCTTGCATATAGAGGTGTTAATCCAAAGGCATAGGGTCAAGAGAGTTCTCATAGATGGGGGAGCTGGTCTTAATATTTGCACTTTAAACCTTGTCAAGTCATTAGGGTTACCAGAGTCTTCCATTGATCCTAAAAAGAAAATCACTATTAAGGCTTATGACGAGGAGGAAATATCTTCAAAGGGTATGATAATTCTACCAATTCAAGTAGGACCTATCAAAAAATATACCATATGTCAGGTCCTTGATATGAAATTGACCTAAAATATCTTACTAGGAAGGCCATGGATACATCAAATGCAAGCAGTACCTTCTACATATCACCAATGCATAAAGTTTCCATACATGGGGGAAGAGATCACGATTGGAGGAGATTCAAACCCTTTCCAATATTGAAATGCTTTAAAGCCAAGTCATGAATTGTATATTCCTAATAATAGGGAAAGGTTCATCCCTGATATTACCATGTAAGAACCCAAGGACGAAAGTTCAAAACCAACATCAATTGTTACATCAACTTCTAACCCTATTCAAACTAACTAAACTGCATCAACTAAGGGAAAAGAAAAGATGAGTTATGAGGGTTCAAATTCAAATGATAATTCAGCCTAGACTTCAACATTCAGAATGGAAACTTTGAAACCCACTAAGGAGGAAAGAGAACAAACTAAGAAAGATCATCATCAAAAGATGAGTGACCTGATGAACCAATTTGAGAAACAATGCAAAATTCACTCAAAAGGGGTAGGGGAATATTTCGTTTCCCTATTTGATTTACCTACATCTGCAAGGACACATGGGAAGCCATCCAAAGATCATCAACCTCATAAATATAATTCTCATTTTGTGAGAGAATGTGATAAGAAAGAAATAGAAAAAGAGGATAAAGAGGTATTACAATGGCTTTATAAAGAGGACAGTAATTCAGATAATCCCAATGAAAGGGTGCAAAATATCAACATCCAAACTGATCAATATGGAAAAGGATTTGATATCATGAAGAATATTGGGTATAATAGAAGAGGACCCTTAGGAGTTTGACATAGGGGATTGTCAGAACCTATTGAACCAATTTGGAGAGCAAAAGAAGAGAAAGTCGGCATAGGTTTTCAACATAAAGGAGACAGTTCAAGTCCCATGCATGATTTTCGTGCACATATCCATATGGTAGGTTCTAAAAATGAAGATGACTCTAGGGATTATGAGTGGGATTCCTTGTCCAAATAATCTTGTCATGACATAGAGGTTGATACCATTCACACCTATTCAATTCCTCCTAAAGTTGAGAATCAAGAACATGTGACTCAAGGTTTGAATTCAACTCAAACATCAAGTGAACCTCAACATTTTAATGTAGAACAAGAACCTCCTTACACTCAATGGGTAGGTGAACCTTGGTTACCTTCGTGGGTGGGAGATTCTAACCTAGTGTTTAATCCACATGATTTATTTCCCATAGAAATCTTAGAGGACTCTAATGAAGAGGATTTTGATCCTTCTTCCATGGACCATCTTGAAGAGGCACATGTCATAGACCTTGATGATACAATGTATGAACCATCAAATGAAGTCATGTCCTTAAATCCTTCAAATGAAAGCCCATCTAATGAATCCTTGTCCTTAATGCACCCCGCACTTATTGATTGGGATCTTTTCAAGCCAAATGACTTACTCTACTTCCCAAATGACAATGCAATGGCCTTATACCTCAATGTGGTTTAACCCAATTCTTCCATCAATGAATTCACTCTGGACATGATGATAGGGGTAGGTGTTCAACCTCTTAATCCAAAAAATGAAAAGAAAATATACAAAAAAATGAGAAGGTCTAGTGGTGAAAACCACCATGTAGCAGTGCTAGACCCAAAAAAAGTAAAAGTAAAGGATGTTTCCGAAGGTGAAAACCCAACTGTGGCACCTAAGGGAGAGAGGTTGGACACCTTACCAGATCATGAAGATGAAAGATCACCTATACTCATTGAACCCATAGAAAGGGTTAACATTGGAACCGAAGGAAATCCTAAATTCATTCACTTGGCAGCATCTTTGAGTCCCTTGGAGAGAAAAGAATTCATTGAATTCTTACAAGAAAAACAAAACAACTTTGCATGGTCATATGCTGACATGCCCGGATTAGACCCAGGATTCATAATGCATCATTTGAATGTGAAACCCGGGGTTAAGCCCGTCAAGCAGAAGATGATAAAAATGCATCCACATGTAGCTCTTTTATTCAAAGGAGAATTGGAAAAATTACTCAAGGCAGGATTTATAAGAGTAATTGCATATGCCGAATGGATCTCCAACATTGTCCTGGTTACCAAACATGATAAAACTATAAGAGTTTGCATGGATTTCAGAGATCTAAACATTTCTTGTCCAAAAGATGACTTTCTATTGCCTAGCATTGATGCTATTGTGGATCTCACTACCAGTCATTCTATGTTTTCACTTATGGATGGATTTAGTGGGTATAATCAAATTTGCATTGCACCTGAGGATTAAGAGAAGACATCCTTTACATGCCCATGGGGTACTTTTTGTTGGAATGTAATGCCCTTCGATCTCAAAATTTTTGGAGCCACTTATCAAAGAGCAATGACTACCATTTTCCATGGCATGATACACACATTTATGGAAGATTATGTGGATAAAATTCTAGCTTAGTCACATAAAAGAAAAGATCATTTATCCATACTTGAAAATATTTTTACAAGGCTAGAACAATTCAAAGTGAGACTCAACCCAAAGAAATGTGCTTTTGGGGTAGAATCTGGAAAACTCCTAGGGTACATTGTTTCTGCAAAAGGCATTGAAGTAGATCCTGAAAAAGTACAAGCAATAATGGACTTGGACATTCTAAAGAATATTAGTCAAATGAGGTCACTTCAAGGAAGGCTTCAATCCATAAGGAGGTTCATTTCTCAATTGGCGGAAAAATGTCATTCTTTCACCAGATTGCTACATAAAGACACCATCTTCACATGGGATGAGGAGTGTGATAAATCCTTTACATTGTTGAAAACATACTTGATGAATCCACCTATCTTGATGTCACCTATTCAAGGAAAACCTTTATTACTCTATATTTTAGCAATGGAAAAATCTTTAGGAGTCTTATTGGCACAAGAAGATGATGAAGGAAAAGAAAGAGCTATCTACTACTTGAGTAGAACATTGATCAAATATGAATTAAACTATAGCTTCATGGAAAGGGCTTGCCTAGTAGTGGTATTTGCCTCTCAAAAGTTAAGACATTATATGTTAATGCATAATGTGAGGCTCATATCCAAAATTGATCCATTAAAATACTTACTTAGCAAAATAGCTTTAACTGGAAGGATTGCAAAGTGGGTAATGGTGCTTAGTGAATTCAACATTGAGTATGTTAATAGGAAAGCAATCAAAGATCAAGTTATTGCCAATCAATTGGCTAAATATCCTCAAGAATCTACACATCCTATTCAAGTGGAGTTTTCGGATTCCAAAATTTTTAATGTGGAAGCTAAGACATGGACTTTATACTTTGATGGATCTTACACCCAAAATGGTAGTGGAGAAGGCATTCTTTTGATTACACCACAAGGTTACACAATCCCAAAATCTT